>WBMY01018713.1:154560-208603 GCA_013397315.1 Donacobius atricapilla
TAATGGAGGTATGTTGAGAGTCTATTTTTAATTAAACAAATGGTTTTACTCACTGTACCTTTTTAGCCCCCCTAAACCCATTCAGTCTCTTCTCACTTTCTTAATGATGTGGTTTCAGAGGAATGCCTTGCCTAAATATCTTATGTGAGATTTTCAGGCTACCTTTGATCTAACATTTTTACTTTGTGTAGGAAAACAAGATGGACACTAAAATGAAACCAGGTTATTTGAGAAAATGTTATTTAATAATTTAAAATTATTACTTGAAATGTTTTCCAGTGTTTCATTTTTTTTTTGACTACAAGGCATAGGTTTGTGGAAAGACACCCAATTTGCATAGAACCTTGGAAAAGCTACTGATTGTACATACATTGAACATTAAATCTCATTTTTTGCACCTGAGTATTCTTGGAGCCTATCTGCCCTGAGTGTGCACCTATTTCTTGCATCTTTTAGCACTGATCTAATAATGTAAACAAAATCTCTACTAACATTCAGAATTTTTAAATGGCTATTATATGAAATTTCTGGAAGAGTAAAATTTCCAAGAGCAGGCCAAGACATAGAATAGGGTTAAGCAGTAACAAAAAGTTCAATAACTACAGGCATAAATTTCCCCAAACTATCCTGAATCTAATTTCCACCCTCCCACCCCTCATTTTCTGCCCTTGAAAGGAAAGCACAAATTAAGCAGGAAACACGTTAAAAAAACCTAAAGCAATTTCCCTGACAGCAAGCCACGATAGTTTGTCCTTTGCCATCTATCATGTTTGATCCTCTCAGAGTTTGATTCTCAGGGAATTCACTTTTTTTTCCTTCTATTTTAGTCAGTTTAGGCTCTTGTACTGTTCTCATCAATGTGGCAAGATTATCATTTACTGATTGAACAGAATTTATCTGTACCTGAGTTTCCGAAATTGTCTGTGTACTTCCATTCATCAACTTCAGCATGTATTCTATGAAGTAGTATCTCTCAGTCTTTTTTTTTTTTGTTTTGTCTATATTTCCTATTGTAGAGTTATCATTTCTTCGTGGTCACCAGGTTTTTCCATACAGGCTACAGGTTTTTGGGAGTGCAAGAGTAGTTGTTTGGTTTTCCTTAAGTGCTTCCAGGAAGCTAAGGCATTTCAAAATCTGATTCTTTCTGTAGGAAACTTTCTTACTCTTTTTCATCTGTAGAGAAAATACATAATGATTTACATAGTTTAGAAAAAAAATGCTTGCTATGTAAAGGACAGTTCTTTCATATGTTAAGCAAGATCAGTCCATTTTTATCATATTTTTCATTCCCTAAAATCACAACACTGTCTTTGAGGAATTCTTTGCAAGTGAAGATACAGGAAAAATGAGAACCCCCTCCACAGCTGCTGCTTGTCAATAGCATTGCTGTATCAGCAACATGCTTAAACAATCTGGGATGACAGGAATGCCATTTCCTTTCTCTCTCCAGGTGGGAGCCACTCCCCACTCTTTCCATGATTAAAGAGGGTGACCCCAATGTCAGCTGCCTGGGCTTCAGGAAATATACCACCTTTTTGTAATGACAGTTTTAGGATTCCAGGTTTTGGTACATGAAAGTGGATTGTTTGTTTTGGTTTGGGTTGGTTTTCTTTTATGAGGGGTGAGGGGGAGAGTGGAGATAGAGAAAGGGAGAGTTGGTTTGTGTAATCACTGTGTTCACTGGGGTAAGAGTTACCTTGTTTTTAACTGAGAAGTACATAGAAATGTGCTAGCTTGGTTATGAACTGCACTGGCAAAGGACATTTCAAGTGCGTTTCAGAAGTAATACCTTTGTGTGCATCCCACATAACACACATGGGTCTGTTCAGTAGCATTCTTTCAATCACAGTTTTATATCCGAAATTATAAGTCTTACTATATGTAAAGGATAACCTTAAGAAAAAAAACAAACAAAAGACGCACAAGTGGGTGAAATCATGCTAACTTTATTTTTCTGACTTACTGATGACAAAGAAGTTCCATGGGGTGCTACACAATTCACAGACTGACACACATTTTACCACAAGCATGCTGTCTCTGGTCATTAAAAACTTCCTTCTCAGAGCTTGATATGTGGTGAACTAGACACAATAAGTTTCATCTCCATATATTGCATCATTTCTATTAATTTTTCCCAGAGAAACTTGTATTATACAAAATATGACTTGGATTTTTTAGATGCACTTGAAATCAGTGGGAGAGAGAGAGCTGCATTATGTTTATAGTAGAAAAAAATGCAACTTCCTAGCAGTAAATAAACAAAGCAAAGCAGCTCTTCTGAGGACCAAGTGCCCATCCTAGACATGAATCTGGAGGGATTACTTCAGAATTATCTAGTTTGGTTGTGTAGCTTTAATGTTCATTAACTGTTAAGGGCCACGGAGAGATGTCAGGCATCTAACTTAGATGCCTGAAATAGATACCTTATGAATGCATGAGGTTCCTCTGAAAACCTTCAAAGTATCCGTCTCTTGTTAACTCTAGGATCAAATGCAAGAGTATTTAATTATACAAAATGAAGGAGTTTTATTTAGAAGGACTTGTCCACTAGGCTTTTGAAGATATTTGGAATTTATATGCAAAAAATGTATCAGCTAGATTTTATGTTAAAAGTTGTATGAAAAGATTTTGCAGATGAAGTCTGCAAAGAATTGTAGCCTAAAAGCCTCAGTCTATTTTTTGATTTCTAAATTTAATTTCCTACTTATCACTTGGAGAAAACACTGAAAATTGAGGTTACAAAAGACAAAGCAAATTTTGAGTGTATCTGAACAGTAAACCATAGACAGATGCAAAAATGTAAGTCAAATACTTGGAAAAGTCTTGTAGAATTAGCAAGTGAATGGAAAGCAATTTGAAGGATCAGCAAAATAAAATGTTTCCTTACTGAAGTAGAAGAGATTTTCTGTTTGACAAATTGATATGAATACTGATTTTATCCCTCCCCTGCTGATGAGCAAAGTACCTCTACACTCATACAGAAAGAGGGAAAAAAAATCTGACATTGATTAGATTTCTAATCTTGTAAACACCTACCTTCTAAGATCTCAGAATTTTGTTTCTGTTTGAGAATGAATCTTTTGAAAATTAGAAAGAATAAGGCAGGCCACTGGACTTGATAAATGTTTCCGAATTAACATCCTGTACTAGATCATTATTCTGTCATTGAGTTATATATTGCAGCCCAAGATGCCATAACTGTAGTGTTATGAAACAGAAAGTGTATTTACAGTACAATCTAGAAGGAACAAAATGAGATACAACTATTCTTTTGAAGATTATCTTTGCAAACTCATTGCGAATGCAATACCTCCAAGATCAAACAAATAAGTAAACTCAGTTTCTCAACTGTTACCCTTTCATTTCAATATGACTGGACTAGATTTAGGCTTTAGTAATTGGTACATGCTTGTTGCAGAAGTTGGACTAGTAGCCTCACTCTTTCAGCAGCAGGAGGAAGGGTTGCTATGTAACTAATTACATCTATCAGCAGTGGTTCTGTTTTAAACGGTGTATGAATTAGGCAACCTCCTAGAAGCACACACAAGTGAATTTGCCATTAACAATGAACAGCTCTGTGAAAAGAGCACAGTATAAATTTACTTAGTCCATCCTGGGATTAGGCAGACAGCTGTATACTTATTTGGCCTCTGAAGTAAATTTCAGTGGAAAACTTAAGAGGCTTTTCTTCGGCAAAATGAATTTTGCCACATTGGTGCCTTATTGCACTGACCATATTCCAATTCCAATTACACTGATGCAAGCTGTGAGTAAGTTCATTGTGCTCACTGGAATTACTCTAGATTTACAACAGTGTTATCTGAGATTTACACCTCTATAAATTAATCTGAAATGTGGCCACATGGTCTAGGTGGTTGTTAGCTTAATAGGGAAAATACAGTTGCATAAATAGTTGATATCTTTCATACTAATTTGGGACCTCCTCACAGCTGCTTACTTACCCATTTATATTAATTTACTACACCACAAACATGTCCAATTAATAAGAAAGGTAATGCACTCACAGTTCATGATTAGCAAAACTTTTTCTTTGCCATTACACCTATCCCTACATAATATTTATCTCCTGAAATGTTTGGTACTGTTCTTAAAATCTTAAGAATGGTGGAGGTTTGTTGTATCATAGCATCTTGTTTCTAAGGCTGTCGAAGTAGCCAGCTTTTTTCATAATGATGACCAAACAAATCTGAGCTATGGATTAGAACTGATCTAGCAGGAAAATCACAAATTCTACATTTTCAAGAAACATGAGTAGGGGAAAAAAGACTATAATATTAATTAAAACTGACACATAGGTTTCTCAGTCATTCTGGATTTCATTAAAAATCTTATTCCTGATTAGGTCCTAGAACTTTTGCAGCTATAGGACCAACTAGGACAAGCCGCATTTTCTTTTACATAAAATTGATTCTTCTAAAACTGAAAGGAAATTAGATATTCCCTCTATCTCTCTTCTTGCACGGTCCAGTGGGGTTTTTGCTAGCTCTTTCACAGGAGAATTTTGTGTAATAAAAGTTGCAGAAGAAAAATCATGCAAATTATGATTGCACTAAATTAAGCTGTTCTCAGCTCTATTAGTGAGCTAAGGCCAGGCTGAGTTGGTTCCCAGAGGCCTCATTGTTCACTTTTCTAGGCAATAAAATAGTTGCTCCAGAGTCATTACTGTATATGAAACAAGTCGCTGCAGCTCCCCTCAATGAGGAACCTGACCCAAGGACCTCATAGCAACAAATCATCCAGTTTCCACACAGATAATTTAACTCTTGCTCTTCTCAGTCCAACAGAGTAAAACAACAGTTATTTTACTGTAAACAAGTGCTTTCCTAATCTTGTGGTGAAAATGTCCCTTTTAAGAGATGACATTCATGCCACCATATGGCAATATCAGTGTGCCAGACAATACATTCTGGTTGATGATACTTTAAAATATGTACTTCAAAGTAATGAAGCAATGTGCACCAAACTCCAAGCCTGCCTTGGGGAAAAAGGGATAAATCAAGAAAAAATATTAGAAAAAAGAAAGAAAAAAGTGAGTTCCAAAGGACATGTTTATCAGGAAATGCAGATTACTCATCAGCATCTTGAACACTGTATAGCTACTTGCACTTGCACAAAGTTGAGATTTAATTTTACAGCTTAGATTTCTAGGAATATAGTACTTTGTGTTTTCATAGAATAATTTTATTGCAAAGCAGAAAAATAAAATATTCAGTAGCTAAAAATTCCTCAAATTTTGAATTTTGGACTTATTTTTTATTTCTTCCTTAAAGGGAATGACTCACAGAAATACAATGGAGTAAAGAAAGATCATATGCTGTGGTGCTTTGAATGGTACTAGGAAACATATTTCATCTTCTGATCCTTTGAGACAGGAAAGTATAAGATACCAGCGAACTTCTATTTTGTCTTTCTATCAGCAAAGCAGTGAAACAAAAAATACTTTTATTTGTCTCAAATAGACACATACAAACTCAAAATTATACTGTATTTAACTAAGTTAAATTCTTAATCGTTCCTTTTTCACCCTGAAGTAAGGTGTTTAGAAGGTAGAATGGAGGAATATTATTTTTTTTCCCTTTTATATTTGCTGAAGAAAAAGATGTAGAGAGAGTTCAAGGATTGAAAAATACTTCTGAGTTATACTGTATTGCTGCACATTATTCTAATCTGCACATCATTAGACTATTCTCATTGCTACTTTTTTCATTGTTATTTTTGTTACTATAATTAATAATTTTTTTTCTTCTTTTTATCCAGTTACTTAGTTTCCAAGCTCAGCTCTACGTATCTATATACATACAGATAGATATATAGTGTTGGGGTTTTTTCCTGCTTTTCATACTGTTTGCAAAAATGGTAAGATGGCTACATTCAAACAGCTCCAGAAAACAAGAATTAGCAAGCACTCAGGCAATGTACTGTATCCAAATGCTTAGACTGCTTGCATACTGCAAAGCTTCCACCAGTTTCCAAAACACAGACAAAGTAAAACCTTAGTCCTGGCTATTCATTGGAAAAGTGACAACTCCTGGAGGAAAAATTGCATTTGAAGTTAAACAAATGGGGCAAACAAAAGCAATTGCAAAAACTACCAAGGGCCACAAATGCACTCTCAAGATAGCTCTGGGATGTTGCAGTTCTGATCAACTATGCCACCTCATGAAAATAAACAAAAACACTGTGGCTCTTGTACCTTAATCAGGTGGGAAAGAGTTGGTTAGACAATTAAAAAACACATTTGCTAGTTAAATTATAATGGTACTTACTCCAGCTTAGATGTCATCCCTAGGGTAGTAAAGATTTAATTTGACTGCATAGCTTATGTTGGTTAACCATATAGAGTAAACTCTGCCAGAAAAAAAAATGTTTTCTCTTTATTAAGTGAGCGTAAATATGCACAAAAAAAAAAAAAAAAAAAAGTCACGTATATTTTGTCAGAAAGGAATTGGGATATAGATGTGGTACAAGCACTTGTAAAGTACTTGAAAATATTTAGAAAAAATAAAGTTTGCACATAATTTCTATATAGTTATTTAAACTGCAATGTCCAACATCCTTTATAACTCTGGCTTTCTACTAGAGTTATTAATTTACTTGTACAATTGCTTTCTCACCAGCTCCACAAGAATGGTAACTGAATTCTAAACAAGTCTGCAGACAATACAAAACTGGGAGAAGCTGATGACTCCCTTGAAGGCAGGGGGCCCTGCAGAGAGGCCTTGATAAATTAGAGGGCCAAGCAATCACCAACTGTACGAAGTTCAGCAAGGGGAAGTGCTGGATTCTGTACCTGGGCTGGGGCAACCCTGGACAGAGTGGGGAATGAGAGGCTGGAAAGCAGAGCCATGGAAAGGGACCTGGGGTGTCCTGTTCAGTGGCAAGTTGGACATGAGTCAGCAGTGCCCTGGCAGCCAGGAGGGCCGAGTGTGTCCTAGGGGGCCTCAGGCACAGCAGCACCAGTGGGATTGTCCCGCTCTGCTCTGCTCTGCACTGGGGCAGCCTCACCTTGAATATTGCGTGCAGTTTTGGGTGCCACAATATAAGATATTGAGCTATCAGAGAGTGTCCAAAAGATGACAACAAAGGTGGTGAAGAGGAGAAGCTGTATGAGGAGGGGCTGAGATCACTTGGTCTGTTCAGCCTGGAGGACACTGACAGGAGACCTCATTGCAGTCTGCAACTTCCTCATGAGGGGAAGAGGGGAGGCAGACACTGACCTCTACTTTCTCATAACCAGTGACAGGACCCAGAGAAATGGCCTGAAGCTGTATTAGGGGAGGTTTAGGTTGGATATTAGGAAGATGTTCTTCACCCAGAGGGTGTTTGGGCACTGGAACAGCTCCCCACAGGGAAGTGGTCACAGCACCACCCTGACAGAGCTCAAGACACATTCATGATTCTTGGGAATGGTGCTGTGCAGGGCCAGGAGCTGGCATCCATGAGCCTTGTGAGTCCCTTCCAACTCAGCTTTTTCTCTGATTCTGTGAATTCTTGAAAAAAGTAAGCTACTTATTCCTCTATTTAAATCATATTCTCCAGAAAAGAAGAAATAATTAACAAAAAATGCGTAATTTTCAAATGCATTTTTTTTAAAAGGAGTGTCCTGGTTTAGGCAAATTTGTGAGGAAACCTCCAAATGGTGTTCCTCTGGAAAGCAAGCCCAAATGGCCCCTGCCCCCAGCCAGTCTGGGAAAAAGAACTTCCTAGGAGAAAAGTGGAAAAAACTATTTATTTAACAAACTAAGTGCCCACAAGCATAAAGAATTAATAATATGAATCAATAAAACCTTTTATTATTCCAAAGTGAGATGGCAGATTCAGAAAGTCCTTGCTGTGGGTTGTAGGTAGCTCACTCAGTCTCTTATCAGTCCCTCTGGAGATCCAGGCCCCAGTAGGCTGCAGGTGTCAGCTCCCAGTGCTCTTCTAGGTTTTTCAGTCCAGAGCAGGTTTAAACAGTCCCAAGAAAAAAGAGGAAAAAAACAAAAACAAAAAACCAAACCAAAACAGAACAAAAAAAACCCCACCAAAAAAATAGACCAGAAAGCTTCTCTGCTTCAGCTAGCTAAAACTAATTAAGAGCAGAGATCTCTGTTCCGCTGCTGTCTGTGCCTCAGATGCACCACTGCCAGGAGAAGGAATGTGGAGGAGTCAGGTAGTTTTGCTCAAAACAAACTCAGTGCTTCTCTTCTCCCTGTTTCACTCTCCGAACTAGTCTTAGAGGCACAGAACTCAATATACAGCACAAACAGAACAGAGGATTGGAGATACAAGCACCATAAAGTCACCCTAGGACAAGGGGTAGTACTTTTATTTGTTTGTTTTAATCTACGTTGTTTTAAATATTGAAAACATAAATAGCATAGCTAGGGCTTTATTCCTGCAGGTGAACAGGATTCTAGCTATGCATTCAACGGTAGGTGAAGAACAACTCCTAGTAACACTGGAACAGGTTCCTCAGGGAAGTGGTCACAGCACCAGCCTGACAGAGTTCAAGAAACATGGACAATGTTCTTGGGCACACAGTGTGACTCTTGGGGTGTCCTGTGCAGGGCCAGGAGTTAGACTTGATGATCCTTTTGTGTCCTTTCCAACTCAACCTATTCTCCAATTCATATTCTATGAATATTCCACAGATAAAATGTTGTTATTATACCTACGTCGTGGGCAAGGAGTTGATACTCGGAGGATGTGAGAGGTTGATTTATCATACAACACAGCTATCTAGATATGAAACACAGTGCAAACTTCAGATACAATATGTACTTGATTGCTATTTGTTGCATACTTAAAGGCCTTAAGCCATTTGGTATTAAAAATTTCCAAGCAACCAAAAAGTATATTTCTTGGCATGTCCCGAAGTCTTGAAAGTGCTTAAAAAAATTGGTGGATTACTTTATGCTCAAGGTCCCTAGGGAACTACAAACTAAATATTTATCTTCCTATCTTGTCCATGTACTTGGTCTAGTAGACATTTCAAGAACAAGCCTGCAAAACCACATTGTGTGCAAGAAACAGGTGCCAGCTGTGGTGCCATCACTATTTCCTAAAAAGATAGTAAGAGCAAAACTGTCATTCATGCATGCAAAATTATATTTAAATTCGTCTTCTCACCAGGGGAATTTGAATGACTGCCTCTGAAAGACTGGAGTATGCAATGGCATGTAGTATAAAATATACAGTAGATTCAGATGGGATATTTTGTTCTTTCAAATTTAATTCAATTTACACAGAATAATTAGAAGGAATAAAAGTAGGAAGTTACACCATGAATACAGGAGTGGGCACAAACAGGCTTAAACACAAAGAAGCTTGACAGCATGGGTATGCTGCTGTTTGGCTTTGTCCCCATGATCCCCAGACTCATGCTGGCTCAACACAGCTGCCACAGGGCACTAGTGGAGCTACCTTTACTGCAATTGGTTTTGTTCCTATAAACTGGTGATTATTATACTTGCTATAGGGGCTACCTCGCTGTCTAATATTTCCTTAAATCAGAATATATTTTTGAGAATTAAGGAATAGATGTGAGTCTCATAGTTACAGACCATTAAATTATTGTCTATGACTGTCCAAAAGGATGTTCTTTGCTTTTTTATTTGTATCTGGGGCAGAAAGAGACTGCAAACTGTGAGTATGTGAACCATGTTTTCTTTAGAGTTATGAAAATGTCAAAGCTGATACGTTTAACCACCAATTAAACAAGAGCAAGTGTCAAAAGGAGAAAATACACATCACAAGTTCAGGAGTCACTGTAAAAATCAAGTTCACTGGGATGATTGCTTTCATTAAGACAGATGTTGCCAAGCATCTTACAGAATAAGAATTTATTGCAGACCATGTGAACTTTCTGAGATTTCTCAGGTCCCAGCATGTGCCAAGTGCTTTCCTATCGCACACTAAGACTGAGGCTCTAGTGCACTTCCATCAGGATGAAAAAAAAAAAAAAAAAAATCAATGACCTACTTTTGGAAACTTGGAAAACAGCATGGAAAACAGTCACTTAGAACTTCAGTAAACTGATCCAGCTGACCAGCTCTACGTATAATTGTCCTACAATACCGATAACTACAGCTCTAATTCCAGTGGGGAAAGAATTCACTTGAAAATCTAGACATGGGCTTTTAAAATGTCAAAACGTAAAGCTAAAAGAAAAAAACAAAGCCAAACAAAAAGGAGTGAGCTTGCAAATGCTATTTTTTGCTGACAGCTTTAAAGAAGAATAACCGTCCTTTTGACCTTGACAATTATCAGTTCCCTATCTGACTTTTCTTTTTTGTATATGTTTTTTGCCAGGTTTTGCAAAGTTTCAACACCAAGGAAGATAAACGACAGTGAATGGTATCAGGTGTCCTGCAGTATTTTCTGCCGTGCCCAGGGGTTCCACTTGGTTTTAGTAAACTCAGCGCAGAGACAGGCTGTGCTAAGCATTTTACTGAATTTGTAGACAACGTGTTGGTGCAATTATCATCTGTGTAATTTGCCTTCTGGGACAAAATTTGTTAGCCAAATATGCCCTCTTCATTCTTTTTTAGTAAAGCTGAGTAACTTTGACAGAAAGCTCCTCATTTCAATGAAAAAATATTTCAAAGTAGCTATCAAAAAAAATTATCAATGAGAATCTTTTTCAGTATTCTAGTCTGAGAAAAAAAATCAAAAAAACCAAAACAACAAAAAAGCTCCAATATTAAAACTGTAAAAATCATATACCGGAAAAATGTATTGGATTCACTGAGAGACTGAAATGCATATATCAGTTAATAATTTACTCAAGAAGTTTTGCTGATACCTTAAACTTTGTAAATGAGATTGGAAAAAAAAAAAAAAAAGCAAATAAATAAATAAAATTTACTGAGGATCTGAAAGACCTTTAATGTTTTGGCCAGAAAGCACTGCATGGAGGCTGGGTCTCCGTATTTCATAGTATATATGTTTTTATAGATAATTTCTAGCACTGTGTTTTCTCAAGTAACTTCTAGCTCTCTCCCAAAAAGCTTTGACATCCTATTTAACCCAGAGATCATCTCCTGCCATAGTTCACTATGTGCAATATAAAGGCAGAGTTTTATGGTGTACAAGTATCACTGTCTAGTTGCATTACAGGTTTGGAATTGTTACAAACAACTAGAACTGAAAAAAATGAACACAAAAAGACTACTTATTATTATGAAGTTATTTGAGTGACACACATATAAAGAAGAGAAAAGGCAAATCCAAGGGCCATATTGTATGCTCGTAGCTGATAATTCTTAGAGGGATCTAGCACAGTGGGTGCAAACTAGCCTAAGTATCACTGGCTTCAGGATCCCTGTCTCAGACGAATATATTTGGTAGTGTTGATGGAAATGTTTCTCTCTTAAACAGATTTCTCTTGTATATAGGCATTTCATCTGGTATTTACCTCAGTTTATCCGAGGTGAAAAATTCAGAATCCTTTCCTGCAAGCAAGAATTGTATCCATTATTTTAAAAAGAACCAAACAAACCTTGATTCTTTGCTGTCAAAAGATAAACTGCACTTATGGTTTATAGAAGTCTATTTAATTCAGAAGTTGATGATCAGGATTAACTGCTGTCCTGAAACTGCTGGAAATCTCCCACAGAACTGCTTTACTGACCCAAACGCTTGATAGGTGTGCAGGTAGAACTTCCATTCTTTCCTATATTGTGGGCCTAAAAAATGGCACAATTTGTTAGTCAGAAAACCAGTACAAGGACTATCTGAAGTAACAGAAAACGGGAAAAAACCTTTTCTTTTTCAGCCGAAGTGCAGAAATTAGTAGACAAATATGTACTGACCTCTTGAGGGGACGGGAAATACATTGGTCCACTTGCCATGCTCTAAGGAGGTTCCCATGCACACCCTTTATGCGATGGCAAAATGTGACAACATGAGTCCCAGGGCAGACTGGGCTTTGGAAGAAAGCTGGGTTTATAGTCTGGGTAGGTAAGAACTAATGACAAAAATTCTCAAGTAAGAGAAACTCTAACCGATATAAAAAGAGAAGGTAGCTAGGAAATTTTAAAGGTAACATGGGAATGGCTGCAGTTGTGAGTGTCTTAATTTTATATTAGTTTCACTAAATCTTTTACTGTTTTCTGGAACATCAATGGTTTATGTGTCAATACGTGATATTTATTTGACTGCAAGAAGCTAAAACCACAGTCAGTTTCAGCATCTGTACTACAAAATTCACATTCTGTCTTTCACAGACATGAGTTAGGCTCATGCCTCACTTGCAGTCATGACTGTGAGCTCTGAGTCACATTATGTGGCAAAACTACCATTCAAGTCAGTTGAGCTGGGATTCAGCTCACCTAACTTCTGGAATGTGATTAATCTGCCCTGGTTTGGATGCCAGCTTTAGGATCAGATGCATTACCTTGTAGTTATGACTGTTTTTCTCCACTGACTGCAAAAGAACTCTCGATAACTTTTGCAAGTGTGAATTTCTACTCTATGGATAACTAAATTTAGGTGAGATAAACTGATAAACGTCTGTTGAGTTTCAGTAAAAGCTATGGTCAAATGAAGTACAGGCAGCAGAGAGTACAAAGACTATCTTTTTGCTTGCTTAATCCTTGACAAAATTAGAGGTTTCATCAAGATATCTTCCAGCTAGATTTTTGAAAGAGGTACTGGAAAACTTCCTTAAAAAAAAAAAAAAACAAAAAGGCAAAACATAATAGAATACAATCCCTGTGTGCAATAATGGATGGGATTTTTTACAGTGTTGTCAGCCTTAAGTAACTGTCAGCAAGAGCTTAGAGTTCTGAAGGAGGATCAAAGAGAGTTGGCATATTGCTATTGCTTAAAATGTGTATGTTCCTAATAGATCACAAGCGTTCAAATTGCAGTGACTACAACATATTTAGTGCCTTACTATGATATGTAATAGGTGTTAAGTTAGACCATTTGGTTTCATTTTGGGGTTTTGATTCAGAACATTCCAGTTTGGACATTGCCATGCTGAACATCGGTTCCTAATGTAGGTTGAATTGCTTTATTCATCACACTGTAATTCTGTTTTTCCTACTGTACTTCGACCTACAGTGAGACCTTACTGAAAGAATAAAAGTTGAAGGAATTGAAGGATTCTCAATCAATTGACAGATTGCCATCACCTTCACAGTAATTTTCAATTCTTATGCATGAATCTCATGTCAGAGCATAAATATATTTATCACAAAAAATGTAATATAAATTCATTGCTAGCAGAACGCATGCATAATGGTTTTGAAATTTTGTAATATATAAAAGCTGTTGCCTAGAGAAAAATGCTTTGTATATAGTGCATGTAGCTATGCGTATGTACACATATACACACATGCAAACATATGTTTATATGACTGAAGGATGGAGGGAAACAGAGACATTTGCTATGAATTACAAATGAACCTTTAATCTTGACAAGGCTTTACTCATTTGAGAATCTAATCCTGGTTCCTCAAAAAGCAAATTATCAGAAAGATTCTCTTTTGCTACTGCCATTAACAGATAGACACTGAAGATAGTTTAGCTTGGTTTCAGCATCACTCTTGGGCCACAGCTGCTTACCAGGCAATCTAAGTACCACTTGAACGCTCAGTTGCAGATTGACCTTGCAGTAATTGAGGTTATGAAAAGGCTCTTGTTCTCTAAAATCTCAAATGAACACCTCTCCCTCTGGGAGACAGCAGGATATTCAACAATAACAGCCCTGCTGAACCTGTGAGATTCTTTCTGCCACTCTGGTCAGTGCTGAGGTCAGGAAGAGAAACAAATGGCTGTGATGAGGTATAAGGAATGTAATGGAGTGGCAAGTCAAAATGAAATTATCTGGGCTGCAATTATTTTTCTTTAATTGTACTCCATTGTCTCACCCCAAAAAGGCCTGCTACGTATTTGATAACTTATTTCTAACACTTCTCTCTCTGGTATCAGGAATAGTTTGTGTTTTTATTCTTGATTTTGTCTGTATTAAAAATTAAAAAGAAAAAAAAACGAAAAAGGAAAATAATGACATGTTAAGATCTCATTTCTTTAAAGCAGAGAACTGTCTGCTGAAGTTATCAATTCACTTTGCAGAATGAGCCAGCATCTGAACATGTCTGCCCCTGCCAGTAATTAACATTACAGTCAATGGGAATTAATGTTGAGGCTTTCAGAGGAAATAGGGATAATTAAACTAATCACAAGAAGTACACAACAATTATTGTTATAATTTTAAATCTCAAGCCAATTAGCTGTGCTAGCCACTCTCTTTGACAAAACCTCACTGTTTATAGTAGTTAAATATAAGATTAAAATTAGTGATGGTAGGACATCTTTTAGCTACCCAACTTAGGTCAGGACTTCTTGTTTTGATTTAAATGCTGTATCCAAAATTAAGGAAAGACTCTCCAGTGGCAAAACCCTTTTAAACGATCTGTTAATACTTACTTAGCCTGAATATCCTGCTGGAAATACAGAACTGGGTTAGCTCCAAAAGAACCAAAGACAGGCACTGATCCTCAACATCAAAAACTGAAGAATTAAACACCATAATTTTAACAGAATGTCTTGTCTGAAGATTTTTGATCCATGTAACCAGTGTGTTAACATGCATTAATCAGTCTTAGGTAAAATTGTCTCTGTAGAAGACCAGAGCTAAGCACATTTTGTCTCAGGTACTCTGAGTATTGCTTCAGGAAAGGTGTGATCAGAGGAGAAGGTCCTGTGGAGCTGTGGCAGTGTTACGCTGAGCAACCTCCTGCTCCACCTTGAGACTTGTGCTCTGTCCCACCTGCCCATCTCATTTCCTGGGGTAGGGCTGGCTATGCTTGCAGCAACAAAAGAGCATGAAAGTCTAGTTCACATAAGAGACATGCACCAGGTTAACTACAAAAGGGAGCAGATTGGGCTCCTTCAGGTTCTTTTTCCTCTTTTTGCTCTCATTGTTTGTCCCAGCTCCATGCAATAGGACCAAGGACTGGTGATGTTCTTTGTCCTCTCATTCCCTTTTCTTGTTTTCTTACCTTGCTTTTAATGGGCAAAGGACAGCCATCATATTGGCGTGTTAGCCAAAACCTTTCCAGTCTAAATAGTGGGCTGGTGGCTGGAATTAAGGCAACTATACAATAAAAGCATAAGAGCTCCCTGACACATGTTCCAGTGTTCTCATTCAGCTTTACGAGAATGTGAACATCATGTCCCCTACAAATGGGTCTTGATAATCACTATCTTAGTATAATTAATAGTTTATTTAAAATCATACATCTTAAGTGAAGGTGTGACAAATTTTTGTCTTAAATGGTAATTTCATTACTCTGCCTTACCCTCGAGATTATATTTTTAGGCAGTTTTATGTCACAACTCTAACAAATATTGCAAGTATGTATTACTATTTGATTTAAAACAAAATAAAATACAATCATTAGCAAAACAAGCGCGTAAGGATCAGAGCAGTTGGATACCATGGTGCCTGGGATACAGAGAAAGTAGTTGTCTTTCTATTACTACAGCTGCCACCGTGCAGGCAAAATATTGGCCCAGTAACTTTGAATCTGGACCACAGTAAGAAATGACCAGCTGAATTCCTGCATCAGACCTTAGAGTATAAACTTCCTTCTGCTTTCTTTTAAAATCAGATACTACAAACATTATATTCTCTCTCTCCTCTGCCCACCCTCTCTCGTATCTTCCAGTTATTCTTTCATGAAAAGTTGCTGTGGGTAGAAGTTTCTCTAAATGGACAGCACTTTCTTGTACACCTGTGTGCATGCATACCAAAATATTTCAAGAGAATGAACCCCTTTTTTTAGGTTTCTTGCAGGAACAACGTAATTTTTATTGTTATATCATACTCCATGTGCTGATCTTGACAGAACTGTTATTAAATCCATTCCAAGTCCACTGACAGAGGAGAGATGCAACTTGTTTTGCTGGATGTGGCCTGAGATCAGGGTTTGAATTCTTTACAGAAGAAGTATAAGTTGGCTTTTTGCACCCTAATTTCAGATATGAAGATAATGAAGTTGGTTTTATCCAGAAATATTAATTATTCTCATTTTTCTTCCTAAGTGAAAGGGCATGTCACACAAAGAGGGTTATTTTTTAGTCAAAGTATTAATTTGGATGGGATCCTTACAATATTTCTTTATAAATTTTTTTTTCCTCTTCTTCTTTCTTTTTTACTGGCTCATGTTTTCAAAAAAACTTTTATTCATTTCCTGTTAAAAATTTGACACCTTATGACACATTTTATGTGTTAGCTTTTACTTTCCATCCTACACTGCTGCTTCCTAAACCTTAGAGAGGCTCTAACATTTTTTTTCTAAAAAAATTAAATGTTAATTTTTCCAAGATAGTATCTATTTTCCATGTAAAATTTTGTTAGCTTTCTGTCAAATTTTGCTGAAATATAGCAACCAGAATACATATTCTAGTTCTGTTCTAAATTATAGCCAGACAACTACTATCCATGAAGTGCAAAAATTACACTTTGTTGTGCCTATCAGAATGCAAGCTTCATTTCTTACATTTAAAATCCCTCTCTCCTGCCTTCAAGGAATGTGCTCTATCTGAGATAATAGAATAAACATCTTTCAAGATAAATATTCTTCTGCCTTTTTGTGTTTGTTTCTACCATGTTCTACATCAGCCTATGAATGAGTGAACAACTTCACTTCTGAAGTGAAGAAGAAAAATGGCCTTGTTCATTACTATAAAAAATAGGAAAAGGTTCCTCCACCACATGGTCGTGTTATCAGTTTACACACTGAAGCATGTTGCAGGAAATTATGAATGAAAAGATAATAAAATGGTTTTTGACTGTCTCAGTAAAACACGCATGCTGCCAACATTTTTGTCATCAATAATTCTCTCATAAACATGGGGCTCTTCTTTCATTATGCAGGCTGTCATGCTTTATTGAACCACATAATTTCACCTAATTAAAATAAGCAGTGTGTAGTTTCCTCCCCTTTCTGTTTTTCTTAGCTGGACAAGTGCCAGTAATGATGTTTAGAGTATCCTAACTGGACATCCTATTAAATATTCATTTTTATGCACCTCCTTGCAGTCAAAAGTACAGTAACGCCTGCTGGTTTCCTTTGTGAATACCAAGATGCACTCTATTTATCTTTTTTAAATTTAATATATGGTAAACAATCTAGGACTTGCACTTAAGGAGGCTGGAAAAGGTTTAAGTTTGTTAAAATAGGCAAAAGGATAAGAGATTATGCAAAACAGTTTAATGATATCAAGCCAGCAACATGAAGCGTTCAGTCTCTCATAAGTAATTATGCTGCAAATCACTACATAATCAGTCATCTGCTACTGCAGCAGGTTTCTGTTTGGGCAACTCATCTCAGACAAAGTTTGTTTTTTCCTTCCAAAAAAAGAAGACGATAGCTCCATAACTTCATGCACGGAGAGAATTCAAACTAGAATTATATTCTTTTGCCATATACCATTCAGAGCAGAAATAAATCTGATCCAGCCATGGCAGCAGTCACCAGTCTACATTTGGCAATCTAGACAGCAGTGGGTGCCTGCCACAACACATGATTTTCATTTTAAGACATTTTTTGTTCATTTTATTGCATTAAAGTGTCTTTAGGCATAAATACAGGACAGAGATGGTTTCATGAAAAGAAAATCAGAATTGGAGAAATGATTAATGAAAGAATGAAAGGATTGTTGAACTAGTGAACAAAAGGAAAGTATAGTGTAAGATTTCAAAAGGGCTTAAAGTCATGACTAACATTTTCATCATAAAAGTGCTTTGCTTTACACACACAACCATGAAAAAAAAAATGGCAATAATGTATGCTAATACTTTGTCACATCCTGCTATGAGTCACCTTTCTGAAGCTGTCTTTATAAATAACGTCAAAAATGTGCCATATGACAGTTATAAGTTTTCTTCATGCTTAGGTAGGATACTATTGTTCAGGAATCAGAGGCAGCTCAGATTTACCATATTGTCACATTTCCCCCCATTTGTTCACATCCATTAACAGCTTTTAGCTTGTAACTGAATTTCATTTTCAGAAAGATTAAAACGCAGATGGATAATCAGAAAGGGAAAGCTCAAGAATATCAGAAGAATCTCTCTTTAGAATGTCAGTTGTGACATGATTATCAAAAGTCCTGAAGTATAGGAATTTAGAGGATTTTGAATCCAAAAGAAGATAGCTTTCATTCAGTTTCATAAAAAAAAATTGCTTACATCTTCTGTTTATACCAGGAACTTCTGTTGAGGTTCAGTCCTGTAGGAATTAAAATTATTGAAAACATTCACTTGCCTTCCATAGTATTGATGGGCTTATGTAGATGCTTAGAGCTCAGAATCTGATGAGAGGATTTGAAAGACTTTATTTAAAAGGAGACAGCAATACTTCCTTTGCATGGCTCCTATTATCATACTGAACACCTTAAAATGTTTAAAACCTTTCTTCTCAATAAAATTCTCTGATGGGTTCTAGTGCTTTCACTGACATTTTACTGTACAGATGAAAAGCAGAACTATATAGCCTAAAGCAAGGTAAGAACTCTCCAAAAGGTACTTAGTCCTCCGTTTACTCTATTGTGTTACACATTTACAAGAAGTTTGGCTGAATTACATTTTTCTTCACCAACCTATGATACATAAATAGGAACATTATATATGTGGTGTGTTCTGATAGAACCTATGAACCCTATTCAACCAAAATATAACTAATAATAGAAAAAATATTTTTAAGAACTGATTGAATATGTATTTAAGTTTTGGCTCTTACTACATTTAAAAAATGCAGAAAGATTATGACAATTTGCCAGTGAGAAAATCAGTGAAAATTAATGACTGCCTACTTAAACATGGATGCCATATTGTGTAGCTGTAAATTACCTTTCATTATGGAATGACACCATATTAATTTTTCCTGTATCAAAGAAAGAATAAGGTTCAAATTAATTTTGAAGCATGTTCCAATATTATCTATTGATGGATTTGCCCTGTGTGAGATGAAAGCTTTCTCAAAAGCTAAAGACTATAGAAGAGATAAATAAATTGCTCTCCATATGTTTATGCATATAGTCACTAGTAAATAATAGTGCATGATATAGCTATGATTTCATTAACAACAGTCACTCTATGTTTTCATCAGTCAAAATATACAGGTGTTACCTTATTTTTCTAACTTGTTTCAATAACAATATTTAGTAACTTCTTTATAGATTTTAGACTTAGATATGTAATAAAAAAGTGATGGCAAAACTCTTTGAAACATTGTAAGTTATGCTATAATGTTCAAGCAGTACTAATTTTATTTAATAAACAGGAAATTTAGGTTTAATCTCTCCATAGTATAATGCTGAGGGATTCCTTTCTACAATGAAGTAATTTGAACACCTCATTTAGTTTTAAAAGCAGTATAAGGATTACATAAAGCATATGAATCAAAGCCCAAAAATGAAAAGAACCTTCAGATCATGCCTTGCTTTAGGAAAGTTCCTTTACCAGAGCTCACATAGTAAAAGATCTTGGGTTTTTACAGCTTGCTTGTTTATTTATTTAATTACTTATTTATTTTGACTTTTGTGTGTTTTTTTTCTTTTAAATGATCATTATAATAAAGAATTCATTTAAATTATGAAAATACCTCTATAAAAATGTGTCTATTTATCTAATTTTCATTACCCCCTATAAATGCATATATAAAATATCTAGTTAGCACCTTAAAGTATAAAGCTCTTGGGGAAAAAAAAGAGAAAATAAAAATCGATAAGGCTTTCTCTATCAAAGGAAATATTCAGAAATGAATGCAAAATAATGAATAGTAATGCCAACAGTGAAAATTCAATATTATTCTTTCTTTTGACCAAGAATCATACCATCACAAAAGCTGTGAGAGAAAATAGACACAGAAAAATTGAGTCCTTAACCAACTTCTCTCTGCTTTTGAACTCAACAAATTAATCCTGGTCAAGCAATACCTATGATTCAATTACTATTTTCTTGATCCTCTGCACCCTACTGAAAGGGGGGTTTTATGTCATTCAGCTTCCTCTTAAGCCTCCTCCATTTTCTATCAGCACTCTATTTAACAATCATTCTTCAAAAACATTTTTGCGAAGCCCTCTCTAGAGGTTTTAACCTTGCCTCTTGGGTGAAATGTTGGAATAAGAGTAATGATGTCTTATTAAACCTAGTCCTAATAAGTACAGCTCATCCTTGCCCCGTGGTGCCCTTCAGAAACACAATGCTAATGTAAGAGAGAGGCTCTTCCTAGCATGTGATGCTAACTTAAGCGTTCCCAGATAGTGTCCGGTTCATTTTCCCAGTAAGAAATGTTCACTTATCTTTATATTGTTTTTTTCTCACTCTTCTAAATCATTTGCTTCTCTATTTCTTTTCCCTTGGGGAAAATGACAGAAGTGACGCAGATGTTGTCACAGATGCAAAATAAAGACGTTAATGTGTCGTATAAGGATGCATTTGGATTATAAAATGTATCACCAAATGTGTAAGGAAGGAGTTTCCTTTCCTGTATTGTGTGGCAAAGTGACAAACTGATTGTTTCTTCACACTATACTGCATGCAAATTTTTGTTATTTAAAATGGTAAAAACAACAGCACAAGGCATTTTTGACATTTTTTTGGTGCTGCATAAACATATCTGTGAAAAAAAAAAAAAAGCTTACCTAACTGCTAAATGTGTTGATAACGTTGATTAACACTCAAAAAATGTTTTTTTTTTTTTTATTGCAGAAGGCATTGAGGTTGGCCAAGCGTAATTACCCCTTTATAAATCTGTGGTTATCACCCCTAGCCACTTTCTTGTTCTTAAGAATTTTGGAAATGGTTTCCAGGATTATTTATTCCATCATTTTTACAGGGATTGAGGGGGTAGTGACCAGTAGAACCAAAGATAAACCACTGGAGTTTCTATAAGCTTGACCCTCATCCTCAGGTCCTTGTCACATACAATCCATCCCTGGTCTCTTGCAGCTGCATTGTTGACTCCAATACAAAAGAGTAGAAGGGGGTAGTAGAATCACGGAATGATTTGAGTTGGAAGAGACCTTCTAAGATCATCTTGTTCCAGCTTCCATGGCTGGGTCATGAATTCTGTGGGCAGCCAATTCCAATGTCTACCCAGGGTCATCACAAAAAGTTTCTTCCTTGTCTCCAGTCTAAGTCTAATATCTTTCAGTTTAAAATTATCTCCCCTTCTCCTTTCACTGTGGGATAGAAAACTCTCTATCATTCTTATAATCCACCTTACATGCTAAAAGGCTGCAACAAGGTCTCTGTTGCTTTCCCTTCTTCAGACTGAACAATCCCAACTCTCTAAGCCTTTCTGCATAGAGGTGGTACTCCATCCATCTGATTATTTTTTGTGGCCTTCTCTTCATCTGTTCTAACAGATCCATTCCTTTCTTATACAGGGAACCCCAGAGCTGGGTACAGGACTCATGGCAGACTGGGTCTCCATCTCTCCACCCTCTACAACAGACTTATCCAATGAAGTGCCTTGTGTCTTTCCCCTGGAGCTGCTGTGTGGTAAAGACCCAACTTGCTCTGGTTCTTTATAGGATGCAGTTCCCAACCCATCATCTACCACTAGGGTACTGACCAGGTATTTCTAATCAAGTGTCAGGTTAGAAAAAAAATCTCAAAGCACTTTTTTTATCAAGAGAAGTTGTCAGTTCTTTAAGATCAACTAGGTTTTTTTTAGAAGTCTCAGCCTTCTGTGACTATATCCTTTACCGAGATTCCTCCAGGAGTATGACGATCCTAAAGATATTCTCAAAAAATCCCTAAGATGTGCCCAGAAAACTGCTGTAAACTGCTGCACCTGCTGATTACCCTTGATAGCTGCCATCTCTGATATGGGGGTGAAATGATACAAGACATGGAATTCATTAAAATTAGTGGATACTGAGAAAGTCTGAAAGAAACATGGCTTAAAATAATTAGATCCCTGCTGCACTGATTTCATCCTCTGTTTATGGAGTAGTAAGTGCCATTAAAATTTCTTGAGTTCTGATTTAGCTAAAACATTGACACTGGTGCTTTGGGCCCGCAAATTTATTACATATTTTAGTACATGACAGTGATGTTGAATCAACTATAGTGGATTTTGAACATTAGATTTGATATAACATCTCGTGCACCAAAAATATTGTGGTACCTCTCACAGATAGTTGGAAAGTAGCTGGACACTGAGATTTGGTATAAAGAGAGTTCAGAGAGTCAAAGCAGAAGTTGCACTTGGTTTCAGTGCTGAATCCTGCTAACAGCTTCCATGCAGAAGAGTTAGAGTGTGGTCCATCATCTTGCCAGACTTGAATCTGGAGAAGTTCCCACAGCCACACCTGTTTAAGTCACTTGTCTTTGTTGTAGCTTGACTTAAAGGTACACAAACAAGTGCTGCAAAATCTGACTTAGTAAGTCTGTTGTTTGGGGTTTTTCTTAACATACAAAAAATCTGAGGGAAAGGAAATTTTAAAAAAATGTGATTGCACTAAAAAGACTGGAGAAAAAGGCAGTAGCATGGTCAAAGTCATCATTGTAATTAAGGATGCAGCATAGCTTCCCTCAGGTATGTTCAACTGTGTACACATAAGCAAACTGTCCACATTTGCTTTTGTCAAGTCAAAGAAGTCAAAGACACAGAGAGAGATTCTAAGGTGAAAAAACATGATTGCTTGCTTTCAGGTAATTAAACAGCTCTCTAGCCTCTATTAAATGTTTATACCTCATCTCCATCACCTTTGAGTGGAGCTTAGGTAACTAGCTCATGACTAGTCTGTTCTACTTTAAATGTCTGTATATCAGAGCTCAAAATCTTACCTGGACTGTTGTTCATGTATTGGCAGATGCTGTTGGTGACAGAAGTATCATCCATGTTCTATTGTCTATTCTATTTTTAAAAATATCTTAGTGCATTTTTTGACTACATTAAACCTAAGGTTTGGGTTCGTTCCTCTTTTCTTTTTTCTTGCTCTATATTTTTATTCCTTTTAAAAGCATTTTATGTAATGGGTAGACAGTCTGAGCTAAATGTTTTTTTACTTAAAACATTTTATAATATACAGTTCTACTCAATAAATTTCTCGTCTCTTCCCTCCCTTCCTCCAGTTTTTAAAAAGAGGAATCCACAGGAGTTTCAAAAAAGTTGAAAGTTGCATATCTTGATATGTAGATTTAAAATTCATCCCTGTATATGTTCCCAGTGTGTTAACACTGTAAGCTCCCTAGGTGACCTGAATATGTTTCCTTGTTTTTCATGTGCTACGTTTGATTTAAGATTCTACAGAATGCTAGCAAATGGAGTTAACACATGCTTTGATGCTCCTTTTACTGGGGATTTATGAACTATTTATACCTAAAATAGTGTCAAAATCATGTTAATTAAACAGTAATACTCTGTTACCCCAGGTATTTTTCAGTATGTTTGAAATAAATATTGTATACTGAGTGTTAAAGCTGTGAGCACACAGTGAATCTTACATGTATCTGAAGAGCAGTCTAGCACATTGGAAGCACAGAAACTGGAAAACACTTACATTTTTACTTCCATATCTCAGGTATAAAACAAGCCAAACATTCAGATTGTTGGGTGACAGTTTCATTTGTGTTCATCAGGATAGTTTTTAGAGGGGGATAGAGGTTGGAGGGGAATAGTGGATTCAGAACTTGTGTTTGTAAAAATTTCCAGGACTTCTCAGTGTGACTAATTTGTCTCACTTAGCCATTGTCACTTACCACTCTCCAGGGAGAAACTTACTGAAAGAATTGCAGCGCAGAGAGCCATAAAACTTTGTCAAATGGTCTTATGAAAAGGAAAAAAACAATCTTAATTTCATCAAGCTAAACAACTTCCAAATGGATAGATAGCACATGCATTTTGGATTGACTGGCTTGCCTTTGAAATAAGTGCAAGAAATCTGATCCTCTTTGTTTACCATCCTTGAATAAAATGGGCTTCCACTAGAGTCCCGCTATCAGTGTGATGCTTGACAAAATACAGCTAGGTATCTAAATACCCAAATTCAAAAGAACTTATTCCTAAACTTAGAGAGAGATTCACAAACTGTTTTGAAATTTCTTTCCGGATACACTGTGCATTATGAAATCCTAGAATTATCCAGATGCAACATCCATCAAAGTAAATGAATTAAGCTATAAGTTTAAATGACTGCATTGGTGTGACCTCGAGTGCTGTGTGCAGTTTTGACCTACACAACGCAAGGTATAAAGCCATGAGAGTCTCCAGAGAAGGGCAACAAAGATGGTGAAGGGGCTTGCGAGGAAGTCATATGTGGAGGGGCTCAGGTCACTTGGTCTGTAGAGCCTGGAGGAGACTGAGGGGAGACTTCATTGCAGTCTGCAACTTCCTTGAGAGGAGAAGAGGAGGGGCAGAAGCTGATTTCTATAGTGACGAGTGACGGGACCCATGGAAATGGCAGGAAGTTGTGTCAAGGTGGTTTAGGCTGGATATCAGGAAAACGTTCTTACCCAGAGGATGGCTGGGCACTGGAGCATCTCCCCAGGAAAGTGGTCATAGCACCAGTCCGACAGAGTTCAAGTGTTTGGATAATGTGTTCAGGCATGCGGTCTGACTCTTGGTGACTGGTGCTGTGCAGGGCCAGGAGCTGGACTAAATAATCTTTGTGGGTACCTTCCAACTCAGCTTTTTCTCTGGTTCTGTGATTCTGGGACTTCTTAAAAAAAGTAACTGTTGTTTACTTCTTTATTCAAACCACATTCTTCATAAAAAAAAAAAAAATTAACAAACAATACTTAATTTTCAAATGTACTTTCTTTAAAGGAGTAGTACTTCTTTTGCTTGATTTTTTTTTTAAATTCATGTTGTTTTAAATATTGAAAACATAAATAGTATAACTAGAGCTTTATTCCTGCACGTGAACAGTATTCCATCTATGCATTCAAAGACAAGTGAACAACTGTTCCTAGTAACAAAGTTTTAACAATAGTTATTACATTCAGCTCCACAACAACCATGACTGTATTAGTGTATACTATCATTGGTTTAATCACGTAAGTTTCTTCTGAATGACAGAAAAGACTTATGAGTGGCAGCAAAGAGATGTGATCACATCTTGATGTCACCTTTTCAGGTCATTCAGCTTGATCTCTTGGTTGAATTGACTCAAATAAAACTAGAGCTAGTTAAAATTATCTGTAATCACACTTTTCCTTGCACTTCTTGCACAGCTGCCCTCCTGTAGCTCCCTAAGAATGAGGAGTCAGGTCTGACTAGTTACAAGCAGCTGGCCCTTGCTCTCAAATACCTTGTGTAAAGTGCTCTCCCTTCCTTATTATCAATCTGGAGGAAAGGGGTCAGGTCCTGGAAAACCTGACTGCTCTGGCAAAAAAATATTTTTGAAACCTTTTTATACAAAAAAGCTTTTTTTCTCAAATGAAGCAAAAAGACTTTGTTGGTAATAACTGATTTGTCAAAAGATGTTCTCTTTGCAAATCATCAACATGTGCAAAAATATAAAATAAAAATTCAAACAATAAATAATCTCTGCTTATATGGGTTATATAGAAAAAATCTACAAACTGGTTAACCAGCAAGTAATTTTTGTTACTGCTGCAGAAGCCAGTCTGGCAAAATTAAGTCATGTTCAGACCCAGAAGATCACATAAGAGTCTAAAACACAACTGAAGAAAAATTTTGGCATCCAAGTTTAAAACGTAAAAAAACCCACACAGTCAACTTTATTCAGTTTATACTGTTTATCTGCACAACCTCATTAGTGGTCCAAAATTTTGAACGTATGTAGAATTTTTCTGCTTTAGGAGTTTTAGCTGCTTAATTCCTGCCCACATTCCTAAGAGTATGAAGATGAAACTGACTGGTATGGGAATGCTTTCTTGCCCTGAGACTGTGAATGTAGGTCTGACCAGTTCTGAAGGACACTGCCAGGACTAATGTTGGGGATTAGATTTGGGGTTTTTTCCTATAGAATTTTTTCCCACAAAGTCGTTAGGTGACTAATTGCTGGGTACTTATGGGTGCTTGACCAAAACAACACAAACAGCTAGGAAAGTGCAGCACCAGGCTACACCGTTTTCTTTTTGGTCTCAGCTCCGAGGGAAAAAGGTGATACCACGAGGTTTTGGGAGGTAAAGGACAGGGCTGGGGGCAGCTTCGCTCTCTTGACCTCGGCATTGGAGAGAGAAGGGTCAGGCTGCTCTTGCTGTGGGAAGAGTTTCTCACTGCCATNTCTCTCCATTGCAAAGGGAGGTCATGCCCTCCCTAGCAGATACCTGTCTTTTCTGACCAAGACAACTAACCATCCCCAAAAGGGCTTATTTGTATTCTAGAAGAGGAGCAAAAGGATATTCTGGACCTGGGTATGCTGCTCTCCCTTGACTGAGGAGAATTATGGACTCCCTTTTAACTAATGTAGAGAGAGGACTTTAATCAACAGATAACCATTTATGTAGGATTCATTACAAATGTGGAAAATTTCACTACCTTTCCAAAAGTATGGCTTTGTCTTATTTTTTTATTCTGAGCTGTTATTCAGAATTCAATCCTGCATACATAGGGATGGAAGGGGAATGAACAGGTGTTGTGCTTTACTGTGCTAAGTTATTAGGACTCTCATTGCAGTCCTTGCTTCGAACTTCATTTTTATTTTCAGTGTTTAATTTCATTCCTACTGAGAAGAACACTAAAAATGCAGACTTAATCACTAAAAACTGTGTTGCTAATCTGCTAGACATTTTCGTGAACCTTAATTTAAAACTGAATTGTATGACACGTAGATACCAAGCTCCATAAAAGAAGGAAGAACAGTGGGTTTTATACATGTTTAAAGTCCTAATGACCTGAAGCTGCTGTGCTTGCTTAAACCAGGAGGAGTGTCATGCTTCCCTTGAAAAGCAGTTATGTATCACTGAAAGTCATGGTCCTGTAGGCCTTAAGTCTTTAATTCTTCTTCAGCAGGTTCCAGCTTCCTGCAGACAATTTCTCCAGGCATTCTGGTCCTTGTTTAGGACACATGAGATGCCTGCATTTTAATAAGATCAGCCCCATTTGATGAAACAATTGAAGCACATTTTTTTTCAATCACTGTAACCAGCATAATTTTTAAATGCTCCTGGTGTTGGAACGTTCAAAAAACGGTTGATCTGCGCAGACCAATAAATCATATGAATGTAATATCTCCCATACCAAAGACTACTAATCATCTACAAAGTCTTTGACTTGTACTTAGCAACTCTAAAATGTCTGAGAAAGAGTAATTTATCTGTCTGAGACTGTCCTGAATTTCAACATTTAAAGTTGTCAGTCATAACAAATATAGGGTAAAGGTCTGTGTCAAATGATTAGGACACTTATGCCAAGTGAAAGATGACAGTCTGGATGCCTTCAAATTAAGAAGTATGTTGAAACCTGTTCAATATTTTCCTGCAAAATTTTTTTGAGCAGCATTAAAAAAAGAAGAAGAAGAAAAAAGGAAGTTGTATAATGTCTTTTTCTTTAGTAGCTGCTGAGTCAATCTTTTGAAGGGACATTCTGAATACTCAGCAAAGAAAATTCACTTCAACTCCATGAGTGCTTCTGGGATTTGGAGAGGAACAGCACTTCCTGTAAACTCTGTGGCAAACACCTGTGAAGGTTTAAAATACTATGGATAATATTGCGTATATCCTGCTGATACACCTATGAATATAACTGTGTCCAGCCTTTATATAAGGTCTACAGACACCCAAGGAGCTTCTGATCATACTGAAGGACACTTAAGTTCCACTATGACTAATCTAAATAAAATATACATTTTGTTTTACATGACTATGTCGACCTGAATCCGCTAAATTCTAGAGAAGTTAAATCTAGTTTGCATCAGTAAGAAAGCAGATTATTCTGAAAATACAGTTCATGGTATGAGTTTATTTGCTTTATAATGCCCAGTGGTTCTTTGGCTTCAGTTTCTCTAGTATTTAATAGATTAAAGGGAAACTTCTATGCCTGTTAAAAATATGAATCCCTTTAAGAAAATCCACTTCATAATTTCAGCTCTAGACCTGAAGAGCAAATTGCTGATCCTGCATTGATTTTATAAGTCCTTTTGTGTCAAATACCTTCTCCTAGTGCTGTGTTTTCCCGGCTGTCCATCAGAAGTGTCATAAAAAAAACTGTAGGAATTGAATGGAAAACTCTGAACAAAGACCCCAAAGCTCGAGGGACCTCCTGTTTCCAGTCTGCAGTTGCTCCCTTCATGCAGTGAATTGCAACGACCTATCACATTGAAAAATCTCTCAGTTCTTTCCAGTTTTGATGGAAAAACTTTATTCTTAAGTTCACCTAATGTAAATTTGGAAACTGTGTATTGAATGTGATATGCTTATGTAATTAACATTAATCCCTGCCTGCAAAGAAAAGAATGTTCTTTATTAACTATTTCCAGATTTTTTTTTTAAAGAAGCTTTTGTTTGAAGAAAAATATTCATCTGTTATTTTCTTCATCAGGATGAATATTGCCTTGAAACACATCAACATTCTTATGAAAATCTGGTACAGTTTTCTATGTCTGATAGATATGTTCATGGTACTTCAGAGTACTTTTTGTGTTGCTTTACATATGTATATGCATTATAGATAAAAATCTGTGGTAATGTTATGGATTTAGTAATTTTACAAGCAACCTGATGTGACCTTCATCATTCTGTCCAAAGTCCATTGGTTAGGTCATATTTCCTGATTGAAAGTCCCTATTTCATTTGACCTTACTAAGTGTTTTATCGAAAGTGACTGCTTAGCCATTTGTTGAAAAAAATCAATAAAAAGAAAGTGAATGTTTGTATTAGAAGAGCTTTTGCAATACTATTTTTCTACCTGGGGAATAAAAAAAAAGAAGTTAAGATAAAAGAACTTCATTACAGGGAGAATGCTATTTCTAAAAGAGCTTAAGCTTTCAGAAAAGTCCAAACCTTTTCAGTAGCTATTAAAGCTTGTTGTTAACTTACAGAAATTCAACACGACACCAGTATGATACTGCCAGGCTAAGTAGTAATAAATAGACCTTCTAATAGGCTTGAACTCCAAGCTTACAGTTCAGTAGAGAATGGAAGGGTCCTAGGGGTCAGAAATTCATTATGTGCCTAGGAAACATCAAAGAAAAAAAAAATTAGGACTAAGTTACTGGCGAGAGTACTAATCCAACCAAATGCCTGAGTGCTGCTATGAAAGTACCATTGTGTATTGAGCCATTTAATGTTAAAAACTGAGTATGCACTTCAGTGATTTTCTTGATCATGGAGAAAAATGAAAAACGAAGTCCATGTTTTTATGGATAAAACATAAGAACAAATAAAGCTTGGACTACTGTTGATTTGGGGGAAACTCCTGTCTTTCATTCTTTGATTCAGGTGTTACGTGAGACCTTTTTACATACAATAGCATTAAGACCCATGTAATCTTTCTGAAAAAATTGTCACAGATGAAATGTGCCCAGTATCTTAATTTTTTTTTTCACATTAATTCTATTTGCCTCATTTCATATCTTTCAACTCCCACTTCTGAGGTCAGACAAATGCAGAGTCCTAAATATAGGTGAAACACCAACATTGCACTAGATCAAAAAGAGGTATTGCAGCTGTTCCCCTACTTTCTATGGGTCAGAAAATGCACTTCACATTCTAGAGTTTGCGTGCCATAAGGCACGTTAAAAATTTGAATTTAAACTGTGACAGGTAAAAAAACAACAAAAAAGATATGTTTAATAACTAGTCCTCACAGAAGATTTTGAGTGGGAAGAGTTTTTGTGTTTCAAATGCAGGTATTGGTTTTGATTAAGGAAGGGGTAGCAAAAAGAAAAAAGTGTCACAATTGCAGGAATATTCTAGGCAAATACAAGTCTTACACTCTTCCTTGGTTATTCATTAATGATCATGGTCAGATAAATGAGTTTTAGATAAATCTTTGGTCAAAATTACCACAGTCATTCCTACACTATATTCTTTACCTATGTTAGTCACTTACTGTATGCAGCTAAATATATCAGAACACATAGAATTGATAACACAATTTAAGGTAAAGATAAGTCTAGCATTACTTAATTCTGAATAATTGACTGTAAAATCTTAATAATCTGTATTTATAGTACTATTTTTCTTTCAGTGTTTTTTTAATATTTCTGAGAATAAAAAAAAAAAAAATTAAAAAATGTAGTAGTCTTGTCACATTTTCCAAGCTAATGACATGTGCAAGAGTATTCCTGCAAAATGGAAAGCCAGGTCAAGTAAACTTTTCAAATGGTATACAGACGCGGGAATAACAAGTACTGTCACCATTATCAGGAGTGTTCCCTGTTGGTGTGCTGAATTATGCAATGATACCAATTTGAAAAATGTACTTAGGTATGTTCTAATTTATTTTCCTTATTTTATCAATCTAGACTATGTAGAAAATATATATATATTTACAACATTAAAACTGCATCTTTGCAAGATCAACTGTCATATTTTCTTTTATTTCTTGGCAGAAACATAGTCAAATTTAAAATATACTTTATCTTTTTTAAAGTATGCTTTGCATGACAGTTATACTTGTCAATCACCATAATGACAAATTTAAAAACTTTAAATGTAAGATCTCATTTTACATGTTTAACTCTCAGTAATGAGGGAGCTACCTGAGACTCTTCAGTAGCCTAAGAATTGAGATGTAAATTGGTTTTGTAATGCCGTAATGTTATAATCAATAGGGATTTCTCAGTCCTTAATTTCAGCTAATACTTGCTGGCACTGATGCTGCAGAGTTGCTTCTAATAAAGTAGCAACCACCATTCAGATTTTAAAAAGTGTTGAGGCAGTGAGATTACAAGCCAGTAAAGGTTCATTCATTCTGTTCCTGCATTTTATTGCTAGTAACATCAATGCCATCCTGCTGCCCCCTAAGACATGACATTCTATTTGTAACCAAATCATGTAAACTAGAAGCTATATATGCAGTATATCTTATTAATGTGCATGCTATGTCTGTTCTTGCAAGAGAGCATTTGCAAATTGTATAACTGGGCATATCAGACTAATCCTCCACACTCATAATTGTCTGATAATAAAAAAGGATGAACTTTTAAAAACTTTTTTATTATCTCTATTTATAGTCACACATCATTTTACAATGCTTCTTACTTCTTCATACGTTTTCAAGAGGGCTACTTGGTACAAATCCTGCTTATAAGTTCATGAAGAGCTGTTCTTGTAAGGCTGTGTATTTCTTATTGTCTAGAGGAACTAACACAGCATATGATAGTATGTGAATTTAAAAGGTCTTCCAAAAGCATATGACAGCTATTATCAACTATCTGAAGATTAGCAAGCAGAAAATGTGAGAAATTCCTGTTGTGAACTGTTTCAGGACAGTGGTGATTGCCCCACCGTGCAGCAAGTCCTGGAATATGAGGGACACACCTGACCCAATTGTTCTGAAAACAAGGATACAGGAGCTTTCAATTTTATAGATGGTTGGAAAAAAATGCAAAGTCTTTCAAGAATTTAAGACTAATTTTATGCCTTGGAATGGTGTCCTGGTTTAGGGCAAATTGTGGGAGGAAACCTCCGAAGGGGATTCCTTTGAAAATAACAAACCCANGCATATGAGGAGATAACATAGTTTTCAAAACAAATTGCACTCCAAGAATCACCTTAAAGGTGCAGAACACAATATACAGAACAGACGATTGGGGATACAGGCGTCATGAAGTCACTCTAGGACAAGTGGCTACCTAGAACAGAGGATAGATGGAGTTAAAAAGAATAAAGTAGCTATTTATTAAAGGCCTTCAATAGTTACACTTTGGGCAGCAGAAAAGCTTTGCAGAGACTACACCCAAGATGGACAATAGTCATGAGTTGCTCAGATGGGTATAAGTTTGGTCTATTTGTATGCCAGAGGTTAATTGTCCAGTTATAGCTTCAGGTAATGAAGTCATATTACCCCAGTTTGCTTTCCCTCCCCCAGTGTTGTTTGTACCTTTTGGGGCTGGAGGCAGTAGGCATCCTTGGGTCTCAGGCTTGAGATTGTTTTGTCTGACAAAAATGTGAAGAGAACTTACTAACACTCTATATGGAGTTCAGAGTTACGATTAAACAGTTAAGATTAAAGTAATTGTCCCCCACTCAAAAGGAAGTACACAATGAACTATTTTGCACTGTACAATATGAAACATTTTTGCCGCTGACTTGATTTCCTTCCAAAAATCCTTGACATCTTCTTTCCATTTTAGTAATTTTCCACACTTCAGAATCCTTGAAGTTCACAAGATATAAATCAAACACAACCAATAGAAGAATACAGCTAGAATATATTAGGTGTTGCTTTGTTCCTTTTATTCTAAAACCAGAAAGGCTTATTTACATTTGAAAGAGTTCCATGTACTAACATAAAGTTCTAATTCCGTATAAGCTGAAAGTTTTCAAGAGTGGAGTAGAGGCAGAGGAAGTGTGTAACACGTTTTTATTGAGTAAGGTATGAGAATACACTAGACAAACAGCAAAGAAGACTTAATGAGCTATCAAACCCTAAATCTATATTTAGAGAAAATCAATAAATCTAAACATTGCCAAGGGATAATAGTTCTGTTGGAACTAAGTGTTCTTTGTGTAATCTTCAGTACTTGTGTTCTGTTAGTCAAGAATAGTGTTTGATTTCAACAGCAACACTGAGCTTGTATTATAAGATCACAATACCTGGTCCTGTAATATGATCCTCATGGGAAAGAAAGAGGCAGAAAAGGAAAGGTGATTTTGCTTGCTCAGTGAACCTGACTGAAGGCAATAGCTCAACGTGGGTGCAAAGGTGTGTCTATATAGACAAGAAGTATATTACTGTATGTCACTAGGAGGCGAAAAGCCAGGTAAAACAGAAAAACAGAATATGAGGAAATGTATTATCATACAATAACCCTCAATTGTTTCAGTAAAAAAATATAAATAATTAAGTTCTTTCTCATCTTCCTATGTGCAAAGAACTGGAATGAATGAGTTGGTCTTTTCTTCCCTATAAATCTAGCATTTTTGTACTATTAGTTAAGCAGAATATGGTTCATACAAAATGTATTATTATATGACATCAAAAATTTCTTTGTTGTGTTTCATGTTTAAATATATTTATGCCCAAAAAGTAACCTGTTAAAAAATTCTTTGTTCTCTCTCCATATGGACCCCTGTACAGATATCTATCATCTTATATATTTGTTTCTGGTTATGCAAAAAATGTCATTGTATTTTTTACTGATTATTATAGATACCTTATTGTCTCTGATGAAAATGAAAAGTTTTTTTAGGTCCAGTTTGGAAGCAGGCAAATAGATTTCAAGAAACTTGTGTAGAATATACAGTATAAAAAAGCACTTTAGACTTCTGTCGCCCTGATTTTTCAGCTTTCTCTTGTGTTTCACAGTTTTGATAGTTTAGGTTGTTTCTCACACACAGGTGTTATAAATATAAGCAATGTTTTCCTTAGCTTAGGGAGTTTACATTCTTTGTATTAGAGATATGGACAGCTGACGGACAGTTGTCCTCCCCAATGGGATGGGGAGAGGTGTCAACCTTCTCCCCCAGTCCTTGGCCTTTGTAGAAATACTATATAAAGTGGAGTCAGATTTTTTAATAAACTGTTCATGCTTTCTCACCAAAGTGTGTGTGTGTGTGTGTGATGAACAGTGACAGACTTCAGCGAAATCAGAGAAGTGGGAGACACTATCTGTGTGGATTCATGCTTAATGCCCTGCCATTTTATTCTTTGTAATTCTCTCTGTTTGCATCACATCTCAATTTAGCATCATCTGTGAGTTTCATTAATATGTTATCTAAACTTCTAAATTATTAATGAAGATATCAGATAAAGAGGGAAGCTGAAATACTCTACACTAGCATGTCCCTAGACATCTCTCCCTATCTGATAAGGTGTCGTTCATCATTAACTACTGTTTATGGCTATTGAGCTACTTTTCATGCTGTATCATACGGTTTATACCCAAGGAAATTTGATTTTTCAGAGTAATATTTCACAAGACTCTTAACCAAATGCTTTGCTAAGATGCAGATGCATCATGTTTGCAGAACTGCATTTCCTTCAGTCACCCATTGTGTTATCTCACTCTCCAAAGAGCTCAGGTTTTGCCTGTAAAAAGATTCAATGTTTATTAGAAAAACTGACTATTTTTCATGCTTTCCTAAAAGACCTCATGCCTATAATTCACTTTTAAATGTATTGGTCATTATTTAAAATATAATTTTCTTTTAGTCTAACCAAGGATATTCAGCTACTTAAAAATAAAATGGCTGGCTTAGGTTAATTTACAGAACACTAGATATCCCCTCTAATACTCAATGCCAGATGATATTTGCATGTATAAGACTATTTATTTGTATATAAGCTGTGTATGTAACTTTATAACATTGTCAAATTTCTTTATATGACAAGACTAGAATTAAATACATGATCATGTGGACTGTCATCTAACATCCTGATTTTCCCTTTATACTCCTCTTAAATGACCTTTTGAAAACATAGTTCTTTTTATTTTATTATCCAATAATCAGTATGAATTGGTTTTGTAGAAAATAAAACTAGGTTCAAGGTCATAGTACTGTTTAAATAGAATTCACAGTAAAGACTGAGTACAGTGGAAACTTCAAGTTTTCTCTCCTTGTGTTGTTTTTTTAAGCAACAGTGGATGTTTTTGTTTCATATTAATCCAACACAGTGGACCTATCTATGAAATACACAAAAGGACATAGTATTTATTATAAAAATAAATTACAAAAAAAAGAAGGAAAAGTTGGAAGAACATAATTTTATTATCTTATTGCAACAGTGATCCTTCTACTTGCCAGTTCAAACAGGCTATAATACAAGCATGGAGATCAAATTATTCCTATTCAGCTATATACTTAATACCTAAATTAGGAGCCTAGTCAGCTTGACTTTCAACTCGAGTCAACAGAAATAGGTGGAGAGAAGCTACTTTTATCTCACACATGATCCAAACTGCTTCTTCAGTGTGCTTATCTCTCTCCACTGACCTGAAAAAGGGAGTCTACACTGACTGGCTGGACAGCTACCTTTCATGATCAGACAGGAATATTTTCTAATCTTTTGTGTTTTTTACTCTGATGCACCATCAGGCTTTTAAGAGAAGTGCCTGAGGCCCATGCAGAGCAACCAGTGAAGGTAGTGCAGCGATTCCAGGGGCTAGCCTTCCCCATTACATCTGACCTTGGGCTGCTTGGAGCTTCAATTCACAGCACACCTCCTGGCTCGAGGCAGGCCCCTTCTAATTCTGGTCATAGTATTTGCTACTCATTCCTCATAGCTAAAAATTAAAAGACCTTTGATTGGGATAAAAAATGGGCCCTTTTATTCTATCTGGGAAACTGCCCACTGGATACTGGAGCACCTGTTTTCTTGGAAGAACTCACCTTTTTGATTGTTTTTCCTTGCAAGTTGCATGCCTGTTTCTCCAGGGTCAAGGAAGATTTTACATCCCACTACCTCATGTTCTCTCTGTAGTCCCTCAGGTAAAACTACAGGATGGCCTGTGGTACAAATTCTCTCTCTTGCTTAAAAGATCACATACTGAGTTACTTCTCCGTACATGTGAAGAGTAGAATTTTTTCCACTTCAACTTGCTGGACCATTTTCTCCACATTCAAGACAAAGGAGGAAGACAGATTTTATCTGCATTGCCAGAGTTGGATAGCAAATTCATCTACCGTTTGTCTTTTTCTGTCTTTCCAGGTCATTACTGCCAACGAGCTGGCATATGATAATGGTGAACTCAGTACAAACTTCTGACATATGGCACAAGAAGAAACTGATGTTAGCCACAACATATGTAATGGTCAATTAGCCAGAGCCCTTCACACTTTTGCAGCAATACTTCATCATTTCATTTGTCCTTCTTTAAATTTTATTTTTGATTTCTGTGGAGCACCATCTTTCCTTCAGCATGCTATGTAGTGGCAGAAAAGTTAATATCAGAGAGGGAAATGTTGTGTTCAAAAGTGCTTTTGAAATGAGTGCACAGTAGCTGAACCTCACAGCTTGCTGGTTTTGGGTAACTTGTTTAGGGAGCTACTGTGGATAAGAAAAGCAACATAGAGAGCCAGGAAGTGACAATAACAGCAGTTTCTCTTCTAATTTCCAGTTGTGGGTAGGCACTTTTGATAATTACCAGCAAAGTGGAAAACCCAGCTGGAATTCTGAGCATTTTCTTTTTTCTGTACTTTATTAAATTGTTATGTTTCCTCCAGGTTTTTTCTGGCATTAGGCATAACAGGAAAGAGCAAAAGGACAGAAATGAAAATTGTCACAGCAGGATGCCTGAAGTTGCATTCCTTAATCTTTATCTGGACACCCAACTAAAAGTGGAATGATGTTGAAAGGTGTTAAGAATTTTTAAGCCCTCTTGTCTGCTATAAATTTAATAAATCAGAAGCAGCTCTGAAAATCAGACTGTCGAGTTTCCTTGTTTTTAAAATGTGGCACAGTATTTTGGTTTCCAATACATAGATTTATAAAATTGTGATCAGCTTCTTTTGATTCCTTGTACTTACCCTAAATCTTATTTAATTTTCTTCTTTTCTTAATGTTAAGCTTCTATTATAAGAATAAAATCTTGAGCAGAAAGGAAATAATAGTTACTTAGTGAGCATAATTAGTTTATTGTAATTACCACTGAGGCAAAGGTAAGAATGTATTACCTAATGTAAAAGCTTAGACAGTTGTCAGAACAAAGCTCGACAACAGTGTACATAATATGTGTTTTAAAAAGATTTCATCTAGATTGCCAAAAACTGTACATTTTACTATGAGAGCTAGTCTTTCCAAGCATGATCAATATTCACTTAAAGAGAGTCTCCTCATTTTTTGTTTTGTCTCCTCATTTATACTATTGGCTTGCCTAAACACACTTGTAATGAGCCTTCATTAGTTATAATCATTTACTAGTGAAAAGCTATATCCATACCATTTCTTTAAGGTCAATTGCATGGTTACACACACTTTTTCAAAAGTATTGATATGCCCTCGGCACCAAAACTGAGAGAACAATGCTTCATAAAATATCTTGGGAAATCCTACACTTAATGAGAGATCTGTCTAGTTATGCTACGGAATCAGATATTTACAATATGTAGATATTTAGAAGATATTACAACAGAGATTCATCTATAACTCTGAAACTATATCATACTTGCACTATTGGAATGGAGATATTTTTGGTGACTTATAGTCCTGTATAGTTGTATTTTTATTTAATCAAAAGATGCAAAAATGCAGGAGAGTGGAATGCTACATGGAGATCAATCAGTACGTCTCTTAGTCACACTTTGATTTGCAGCAACTACTGATGAAGACAGTCTAGAAATCATCCACAGGGCTGGCTAGTAGCTTGAAAATTAAAAAAAAAAAAAGATTTTCAACCACCTTTTCCTCCACTAAGTTAGTTATTCTGCCAAGTTAAAAACCCTATGGGTGTCTTTGTTATGACACTATGGCTTAGAATGAGCTCTAAAACCTCCAGACTGTACTGCAATTGAGCTGAGTAGGAGGGAAGAATCTCTACTTGTTGGTAACATTTATAAGGGTTATCAGACTTGGCTAGAAGCACCGGGACATTGCTTAACTTTTGGGACATTGGTTGCTTCCTGTTTCATCGTAAAAATCCTTTTACTAGTAAGGGTATTAAGAGATAACAAATAATTAAAAAAAATATGTAATAATTTTTTTTATTCAAAAGAGAATTAGCTATCAGATGACATGAGGATGCATTTGACACCATGAATCTAGGCCCAGCACCAACTGGACAGATTCAGGAATTTACTATTTATTACCAGGGAAAAGTGATTAATATTCTTGTAAAGAAGGTTGGACTTTCACTGCGTTTTTTATTTCTGACAATTGTCTCCTACTTTCTTCCTTTTTCAACCTCAGAACAGAAAATTAAAAAATAACCCAAAACCTACAAAGCAAACAAAAAATCTCTCGACATTTAAAAGCAAAAAGCAACCCGAAATCTCAGCAATGTTAAAATAAATTCCCTGATTATTATCTGCAATAAAATCAAACCACACTGAGAGTCTTGTGGGTACTAACCATACTGCAGAGCATGACAGCTTGAGCTCATCTTATATTCAGTGAAGTCTGCACAAATGTCACTAATATTCCAGAAGCATTCTGAAAGCATTATTTTTGCCCAAGACTCACATTTTCACATTTATTGTAATTCTAAACAATGAAGGAAAGAGGGAATCAATATCTGAAGGAATTAAAAATATAGCCACTCATGGAGTGAGGATAGGTGAAATTTTTAGGATAAACTTAGAATCGATTTGAAAATTGTGTTTCAATCCTGTAGCAGATAGCACCCTGTGCGAAACATGTTTTTCACTGCTAAAATTGGTTGTTTGCAGTTGCATAATTTTTTCCTCTCTTCCAAAAGCAAGGAAAAATATTTTTACTCTTTCTTTACTTGACATTAAATTAAGTGCTTCTTTTTTCTTCTTATTTTTGCATAATCTAAATTCATAAAAGAACTGATATTGAAAACAAAATACCAATGTCTTCTACTATTCTGTGTTAAGTAATTTTTCTGGTAGGACTCAGGTTACTGCAGCAGACTTTTATGCTTAACAGCCAGATTTGACAAAGAACCTGATGAGTAAGATGACTTTATGTATCCTTTTAGGGAAGGAAGATGAAACCATTTGCCTTTGAATGGACTAACATAAAAGAGTAAAATACTGTTTCCCCCTTGTTTTGTGCAATTCTAAATAGTGATTGGATTAGTGTTCCCTCTCAAGATGGGAAAATACGTGCACACCTGTGAAAAGTGTTTTTAATTTTCAGTATTTCTCCTTATACAATATAGGACCTATTCTGAAACCGTTCTCTAGACAGTAGATGATAGATGTTCTTGTATTATATTTTTTTTCTTAATACATCAATCCAGGGGTTATTTCTTGCTCTAAGTTTTACAAAGAACTAATAATTAAAAATATGAAAAATAAAAATATCTGTAGATGCGTTTCCAAATGTCTTGTTTCATCTTTCATGTAGATAAATTTAATAGCTGTTTTCCCATGAGGATTTCATTTTTTTTGTATAATTGTCACAGAAAGCACTCTTTATGGCATGCACAATTTATGGCATATTATGTCATGACATAGCAGTTTGAATCAAAATAATGATGTTTATAGTATGGCCCAATACTTCTGGAGTATTGTGAAACTCTTAACTGGGCAGAAACAAAAAAGGTTCAGGGTATTGTTTATTTTTTCCAGGCCTATTTCTACAGGAAAATATAAAGCAGGTACAACAAGACATAAGGATTTTCAATTTTCCACACTATTTCAATAGGAGAATAACTTACAGAACTATTACTCAGACTTTTAATGATATCTCAAGTACATCATTACTCTATTACTGAGTCATGCCAGAAGGACAAAATTAAGCAGCAGCTATTTTTTATAGCTCAGGAATGTAGAAACTCCCAAGGTGAAATTTTCTAGTTGGGACACATCTATATATGTATTTTAGGAATTTTATTCTTTCTATGCAAATTCAACTTAAGCATTCAGTGGTAAAAGCTGTATCCCATAATCACAATGAAAAAAAATATTGGCATGATACGCTACTACTCTTCAGAATATGCCTTGATGTTGTGAAATAAAAGACAAAATTTTGGTCCTGATGTGCTCCTTAGACTTTTGAGCCATGTCTTCAGTGTGCTCAAAATTCCACAAATAGAAGTAAGTATGTAGAAAAAGTCACTGGACAAAGAGGAATCTTTATTTTTTATGCAAGATATTTTAAATGGTCTAATACTGGGAGGAACCCAGAATTCCTACCCTAAACAGTTTACGCAATAAAATCATATGCCAGTGTTCAAAGACTTGTCAGCCTTGCATGACCTGAAGGGAAAGATCAGCTTTTTAAGGAAATTTTTAGTGGACAAAACAGCTCTGAAAGTTGTCAGCTTCTCCTTTCTGAATGCACATGTAGCCCAGAATGATGACATTCCTGTCACAAGCGCTTTACTTATATGACTGAATTTTTGAGAAGACAAATCTAATCCTCATTTTTGCAAAAGCTCAGCAGTAATATTGAGTCATCAACCTTCATTTTTTTTCTGATGCCCTGATTGTGCACATTGCTTATATTTTCCTACCTTCCTAGAGTAAAACAGAGATTTCTTACTGGGAGCCATACCACAGTCCATGAGAGGGAGAAGACCTAAAATTTTTAGGTAAACTAGTCCAAGTACTTGACTATCATGCTTCCTGCTTATGATATCACAAAAACCTTGGCCCCTCCAATGAGATAAAACTTTCACCCATTGATTTAAAAAACACATACCAGCTGGCAAAAACAAGGCATAATTTTTCAAAAAAGTGAAAGAAAATACTCCATGATTAAAAGTGAGCTCTGAAACAAGATTTTATCTGGAGCTGATATGTGAAATAAAGCCATTTAAATGTTTTAGAAACACAAGTGTGTAATTTAGGTGCTTAATTCTGGGATGAGGTCTGAGAAGAAAGAAAAAACCAGAAAGAATATCAACAGTGCTTGATACATGTGATACAGAACGATTTAGTTCATCCTGCCAGAAATCTTGTGACTACTCAGCTGGGTCTCTGTGACTGCCAATGGGAGCTACATGTTATTTTTAAACACCTAAACCTGGATTTCTTCCACCTCAGCTACCCTAGTAAGAAAGAAGCAACCAAGAAGATCCTTGGAAAACTCTCTGATTCCAGCTTATATGAGGACTGGGTTTCTTTCCTTATTTGTAAGCATCTTAATTCTGTGTGCTGCTGTTGCTTTTCTATAATCAGGACTCTGGATGTTTTGTTTGCTTATTCTAATGATCAAAGTGAACAGAAGTCCATACAGGTTCAAAGGTGTTATTTGCTTCAGAATACAGAGGTAATCTGCTGTAAACACTTTAGGTACAGTTGAATGAATACATGCATTGTCTACATTGGCCTTATTTCGCTTGCAGACCCCACTTTTCCTTTTTAAAGCCTCAAGACTGAGTCCATAATTCAGAAGTGTCATGCTACACATGAAGGATGATGGTTTATTAAATTTTCAAAATGTATTCCATATGCAACAGACCGACTAGAAACAGTGAGAGCAATTATTTGAAGTAAGGATCTTGTTTGTCCTGTTGAATCATGACGGTAATAGTTGCAGGCAATTGCTTTGTCTATTGGCCGGTCTAAATTATTGGCTGGATTAGTAGGTTGGGTGCAAATTAAGGAAGCCTCATTCAATATTTTTGTAAAATAGCAAGTGCAATTCTCTGCTCTGGTTGTGGTCAATCCACTAAAATATCAGGTTAAATAAAATTAAGACTGTTCATTTGCTGAACAGAAAAGACCGTTGAAATTCATGACTAGGTTAGATGGTTCATTTAGCCCATGTTACAAATGGAGAAAAATGAACTAATGTTAGAGTTAAAACCCTATGTCAGATTTAAGTCTCACACACTTTGTAAGTTCTGGATTAGTAGACTTTCATATTGCTTCAGTGGATATTTTTCATTTGGCAGTAAACAGAAAGGTGTTGTTTCAGTTTGTTTTGTTTTTTTTTTTTTTTCCTGTGGAGAATTAAAACCCATATTTCTCTGTCCTGGAAGACATAAGGGCAGTAACGTGCGTATTATTTAGCTGTTTCCTCAGCCTGTTTTCTGCTACCATTCTTGACACTGGAATCAACTCAGCCCAATAGAGTTTTTGGTTTGCTTTGGTTTCCAGTAAAAGAAGATATTTAAAACAGACCTAAAGTCATTACAGTTTATTATTTCAGTATTAAAATACATAATAAAAACCAAAATAGAACCAAATAAAACAGCTTAGAGATGACCTGACAGGTTCTGTTTGCCAAGTAAATATTCATTCACAGATCTCACTGCATTTGACACAAAAAAGAAAAGGAGAAACAAAGGAAGGATTTGTGGTGCTATAGCAGCTCCATTTATTCTCATCACAAAAAAAATTATCATATTCATTACAGTTTTTATCATGGTAGCTGAGTTACTCCAGTTATTTAATCATTAATTATGAAAATGTGGGCATTTGCCATCGGATATTGCATTGTAGCTACTGATTCATATAAATTACTTACTGGTGACTGCCATGTTGAAATAAGTTTCTCAAGAGTTTGGCACCTAAAATGAAGATTGGGAGTATTCTGAAAATCAGCTATAAATGTCATTGAAAGAGCTACTAAAGCTCAGTTGGTGACTGCTTTGTGTTACTGGAGCCACACTAAGTAACCAAAGTGCAGCAATAAATCTGACCTTTGATTACATAATCTGTATTAAACACTTATATTGTTTCCTGTCCTGTATATCTGAGTAATTTCTACATAGTGTGAATTGTAACATCCACTCTCAGATATTTAAATAGAAAGTACTTACGACTCATTTTTATTTCCATGCTTTTTTCATTTGCTTTTGTACTTCGCTTCTGAGGATTCTGTCATCATACATTATTCTAAAGCTTGATTAGAAAATATTAAGAAAGCACATTTCAGGCGTTTGTCATGTATGATCTGAAGAATATTTTAATACGTTAAAAGGGCTAATGATGCAAGACATCATTTGATACGTAGTTAATTATTAATAGGCCAAATAAACTGCTAAATATAAAGGGAAGTTAGATAAAACTCCAGAAGACCATGGGAAAAAAGGAAATATATCTTTTATAATGTATATTATACTTAGAAAACATCATGAGTAGGTGGAATCATTCTCACTAGCACCATAAACAGTAGCTATGGAGCAGACCGGAGGGAATTTGTTCTCAAAGAGATCTGGACAAGCTCTGCAACAGCCCTGCACAGAATTTTTCCAAAAAGCTAAGCCTTCCATTACAAGTAACAGCTCTACATATAATTCTGACAAACCTTAAAAACTATAAATATTACATGATTAAAAACAGATTTCATAAAAGCCTATTTATTGAGAAAAACCCTAAGTAGTACCCACACATTGCTGGAAAAATCCTTTGGCTTCCAGCAACATCCATGAATGCAAGCTTCAAAAAACAGTTTCAGCTGGAATTGATAAATCTGCTTAATGTCTCATTTTTATCATCTTTTTTGTTTTCCCAGAAAATATTTAACTATTCCACAAAGTGAAGTTCTTTAGCATCCTAGACTATATCAAGATGGAATGTACACATAAGGATCAAGCCCAATTCCATGCTTCTCACAGAACTAACTAAAAATAGACTATGTGATCAAGAATATCATACAGATGCTCCCTGAACTCATATCTGCTTCTCTGAAGAAACGGTTTTTGTTTCAAGGCCAACACTCTTTCAGTGAAAAAGCTTTTCCTAATGTCCAGTTTGAACTTTCCCCAATGTAGCTTCATTCCATTTGCTTACAGCCTGTCACTGGTCATCAGAGAAAGGAGATCAGCATCTTCTCCTCCACATCTCCTTATGACAAAGCTGTAGACTGCTACGAGCTCTCCCCTCAGCTGTCTGCTCCCTAAGCTGAACTAGCCACGGGACCTCAGCTACACCTTGTAATTCTTGCTCTCAAGGTCTTTCACCATCTTGATCACCCTGCTCTGGACACACTCTAATAACTTTATATCCTTCTTGTATTGTGATGCCCAAAACTGCACACACTACTGAAAGTGAGGCTGCACCAGCACAGTGTAAAGCAGGACAGTCACCTCCCTTGACTAACTAGTGATAATTCGCTTGGTGTCTTCCAGGGCTTGGTTGGCCCTTTGGGCTGCCAGGGCCCGTGGCTGACTCTTATTCAACTTGCCATCCACCTGTATCTCCAGATTTCTTTCTGTAGGAGTCATTTGGATTGCCCCATTTCAGCCAGAATATTCTATAGTCTAGCTAATGAATGTTACAAAAATTCTATTAATTTAGAACAACAAACAAACTCAACACATCCGTGCTATATTTGAATATTTACTTGTCTCATGATGTGCCAGTTAAGATGCTCAGGCTGAGTGCTTCTGAGAGCACTTTTTGCTCCCTGACTATCTTCGGGTTGGAGTCCAGTAAGAAGCCCTGAGCTGAGACTGCTGCAGAAGCAGGTGTCAACAGGCAAAACAGGCAGAGAAATAGTTAACTGGAGGTCTTGGAATGGGTTTGCCCTTGAGCTAGCCCATACTTGTAGGCCTGTAAAAATGTCATCACTTCAGGCCTTTATTCACATAAAGGGTTGCATAGACAAACAGACGTGCTTTTTTGATACGTTAAGAGCCTTAAAATACAGTCAAATGACTAAATGTGCTAATCTAATTCTTATTCTATGAATCCTTCCACAGAAGAAATGTAAGGTGTGGGGTTTTTTTGCTGGTTTTTTTTTGGTGGTTTTTTTTTAATCTTTTCTGCTTCTCCCTTTATGATGTAATATATGTTCCTGTGGCTAAGCATATTCATAACATTCCTTTAAGAGACAGAAATAAGCATACTCAATTTAGAACCACTTGTGGAGAGATTCTGAAGTCCTCCACTTTCCAATTTTACTGCTAAATACTAGTTACAGTTTGCCAGGCAAAATTATAGCAAACTTCCAGTGATCAAATTTTATTATGCATTGCAATGTTGTATAATATTCTTTGCCTTGTGGAAAAGTGGGTAACATAATACTTTAAGCACTAAAATATAAAAGACATCAAAGAATTGAAATTATCTCAAAATAATGGAAAATACCATATTTATTCTAAATTTTGATTTCCAGGATCAATGTTCATTACAGCATTCTTCAAAGGGATTCTGCAGTTTCCTTTCTTTACACCAGTCCCTTCTTTTAATTTTAATCTTGATATTAAAAGAGTTCCTCAGCTGAATCCTCAGATCTTTCTGTTCACTGGCCTACCATGCATTCCCTTGAGACAATTTAGTTGCATGCAAAACAGCACATTGTTATAAAATACTCCTGAGTTTCAGATAATTTGCATATTACAAGAGTGGGTGTAGCAGAACAATTCTCTGTATTCAGGTTCTCTGGTTCCAGATCTGATGCAGTTGGAGCTAACTTGAATGTTTTCCATTATTTTATATATATACTTTAATCATATTTGAATAAGAATGTAAGATGAAAGGTAGTTGGCTGTGGTCAGTGAGCAGAGTAGCTTGAGCTGACTGATGGTGAGTCAGCACCCATTCCAGGGCTCAAAGTCGGTGCATGCTCACTGTTTCTAATTTTGTTTTCTGTTAGAAATCAATTAAAGACAGAGCCTACAGCTCTTTTCCCCACAGACAACACATTGTTATACCACCCCATCACAAATCTGGCAGTTACTAGGTCAGCCTGTATTTTCCACTTTTAATCCTTGGTGTTATTTCTCCTTTTCTGATTTAACAGACATGAAAAACAACAGCAGCAAAAACAACAAAACCTCCCTGAAAACATCCCTGAAAACAAAGAAACCAAAATATGATTCAAGTACTTGTAGATATGAAGAAATCATTGGTTTCCTTAGCAACAGAATGCAGTTCTATAATAAGAACAAGAAAGTAATTAACCCTCTAATGTGAGATAATGCTGGAAACACACATTTAAGTCTGCATGATTTTTTGGCTATTTCCCTAGCATATTAACATTTTAAATGATAGAGGCTAATCTCTGGTTAGTCATCCTATTAAAACAATAGGGAAATTCCCTGGAATAGAGGTACATGCATTGAATGGAAAATATCCAGATTGCTGGCTTTAATCCTTGGTCCTGATAGAAGCAGCTGTGTGGCCCTGTAATTTGATTATACTGTAAGATGGTTTTCTCTCCTGTTGTGCATGCAGCTACGCTATGTCTTAATAGCTGCTTGGAGGGATGTATTGTCATAGATTGACTCTTTTGGTCTCAGCTAATAGTTTTTCCTCATCCTTCACTATGAAGTCAAGAGAATCTTGCCTTCAAATATGTATTTGGGTGTGAGTATGCTCCTGTGAAATTAAAATCTACAGTCAGCATTCAAAAATACATGCTTTGACAAATGTACCATAATTCAGTCAAATATATGAACATCCCCCAGATTGTAAGCACCAGAACAGTTTTAGTGATTTCTCAGTTACTACCTCGCAGGTATTATTGAATGTCTAACCACATGGCTTTCAGACTTAGAAGTGGGTATGGTGTACTCATCTGATTTCAGAATTCCTATTTATCTAGGTTTTTAAACGTGCTGAGAAACTTACTACACTGCAAACATACAAATTAAGGCTTAGTGATTGCTAAATATTATGAAATAATTCCAAAATGAAACAGATAATTTTTAGTTAATTTTTACTGAAAGAATAGTCATCAATTATCTAAAAAAACCCTCCTAAATATTATTTAGGAGTGCATATGTATCATGTTCATAAACTCTTTGATTTCTCATTCTTTATTTTTTCCAATACTTTTGGCAAAACAAGGCAAACTAGTCTCCTTCAGCAATAACTTTGTAACCCAGCTAACTTCTGTGGGATTTTCTTAGCATTAACAAAAGGCAGGGTTTTACCTTCAAGTGAAATATCTTCATGGTATCCTTTTGTCTTTGTAGGAGTTTTACACCAACAATTTAGCTGGCCCCTACTTCTTTCGTGGTGCTGTGTCAAGGCTTACTAGAAAGGAACTCCTGAAGCAGTGATAGGAGATACAACATTTCAATGTACTTTTCGCTGAGAAAATATTTTTAAAAAATTGATCAGTCTGGTTCAAAGACACGATGTACCCCCATTTTTAAACTGTATCTAACTGCCAAGATGTCTGAGATTGCATATTAGATATGGTCAGAATTCTTTCCCGTGTGGTTGATCAGAGCTGGTCAAGGTGAGATTATTCAATTTCTTTTTTTCAACTTCTTTTTGTTGTAAGGGAAAAATGCATTGTAAGGGTACAGGCTATATACAACGCTTTGTAAACATAAAACAAAAAATTCTTAGCTTTCTCCTATGCAGTCAGAGGATACAGAATCAACTCTCAAAGTTTGATTCCTTCCCTCATATAAGAAAAAAAAGCTATAAAAAGTTTTGCTGTAGTGTTCTGTCATGATACCTATCATTTATAGCTTTCACATGTACTGTAATGTGCATGAATATATGCATTAAGAGTGCGCATGCACATGTGGAGAGTTTTTTGTCTTCTGAAAAATAATCTTGTTTATGAAAAGCAATCCACTTTGGAACTTGCAATATTCAAACCCTTTTTATTCAGACTGAAAATGTTTAAAGTATCTTCAATTTCCATGAAAATGTTTCTAGTTATACTTTGTGAGAGTAGTGTACAGATATAGCCATCTATAGGAAATGAGGAACCAAAGGAGACAGAGAGGAAATAGGAGTGAGAAAGTAATACTTAAAGAGGACTTACAAGAAAGATGAAGGCTTTTTTCCAAGGCCTGTAGTGACAAGACAAGAAGCAATGGTTTTAAACTGAAAAAGTCTATCTTTATATTGAGCATAAGGAGGAAATTGTTTACGATGAGGGTGGAAAGACACAGGAACAGATTGCCCAGGGAAATTGCAAATGCGCCATGACTGGAACTATTCAAAAGCAGCTTGGACATGGCTTTGGGCATCCTGATTTAGGGAAAGATCTCCCCATCCATGGCAGGAGGATTGGACTTGACTATCTTGAATGGTTCCTTTAAATCCAAATGACTCTATAATTCTGTGATGAAGTGGAGACCACAGACACAGATAACTGCTCTGAAAATACAAACTGCTATCATTTGGTTTCATAGCTGGACTTCCACACCTAATATTAATTATCTTCATTTGCTGGATGACAAAACAACATTTTTCACAGAAGTCTTTATAGTACTCATGTTGAAGATCGTCCGCAGGACCTTTGCTGTCTCCTTGTGGATTGCATCATTTTAGCCACTTACAGTCACTTGTCTGGACACTGCTGTTACAAAAATCTACACAGTGGTTATCACCATTCTTGTTTCTCATTTTTCTCAGCTCCCAGAACCACCACACATCACTCTGTTCCTCTAGGAGAAGCAATTGTGTCCTCTGAATTTTCTAGTGTCTATTACTTTCAAGAGTTGAAGGGACAGTGGAAGCAGGGACCACAGTGTAATGATTAAAAGAGGAACATGTACAGTAAGGCTGCTTTCTCTGATGCTGAATTCAGATCCTCAGATACGCTTCTGATTGTAAGGATATAGATTGCTCCAGTCACAATCACGGAGGAGGTAAAAAAAGTATTTATCTATTTGTGTCCATAAAAACCAAGTATCAATCAATATATGATCCTATCATATTAAAGATAGTCAAATTCTCAACAAAGCAAGTAATTTACAATATATACCTTAAAAAAAAAAAAAAAGTCATACTATCTAAAGATACTTTGTTTTCATGTTTGTTTCTATATGTGTACTTTTGTGTGTGTAGCCAGTAGGAGGTCATTAATTCCCAAATAAGTCATGCTGGATGGGGAAAAGATGGATCCTTCAGCTGTAGTGAAAGATCACTGTCTTTCAGTGAAACATCAGCTGCAATCAGATGTTAGATATCAGGGCAGGACAGAAGTCAGTGCATTTGCTAAGAATGACTTTGATGCCGTAGAGACAAAATAGGCTAAAACCCTAACTGAGCTCAGATATTGATAGGCAGACAGTAAGGAAGATTATACGGTTTTACTGACAAATAAAGATGGTATGATTTCAGTGTCTGGGATTGACACAGTAGATTCACTGCTGTAATTTACATCTACCACTTGAAATTTACAGTGGAGAGATGTATAGATTTTTTAAATGTCTTCATAATGTATCAGAACTTATCAGAAGTTTGCTGAATGGATGACAGTCAAGTAAGATGAGTATTTTAAATGTGTGATAAATATAATTTCCTGTCATCTTCTTTGATATGGATTTATGACCAAATCTGAACTTCTTCTGGATTATTTAGGAGTTACATGTATATTACAATTCTAATTTTGATCTGGCCATGATGTACTTACTGATGATCCAAGACTTGGAGGTGCTCTTGATTCTCTTAAAGCACAAGAAGTGATGACATTTAACAAATAACATGATAAATAACAAGATTTAACTAGATATGTAGGTATATTTTCTTAACCAAACAGTGATTGAACAGGCTGGTCAACACCCCCACAAAGCACTTAACAAAGTGCTTTAACTTTTGATCAATGCTGTAATTGTCGGTCAGTTGTACTAGATATTCATTGTTGGTCCCTTATAACTGCAAATTTTCTCCCTTCTCCTCCCCACCCCTTTCAAGTCTACTTTTATTATGATTTGAACCGAAATATAGGGTATTCCAGTGCTACTCCTGATAGGGGATTGAATCATGTATCAGACACTTAATTAGACAATTTTCAAGAGTGTGTCAGTTTGCAGGGAAGAGTATGCAACAGCAAATGGCAAGGAATTTTTAAAGCATTCCAGCTTGCAAGACTCGCTTCAAGTGGATAAGATAGGGGACCTACGCCTGGAGGGGTGATATGTAATCCTAGGTGACCCCTTTTGTTACTATAAAGCTATAGTTAATATATTTTTATTAACTCCAAATGACAGAAATCTCACAAACAGTAAAAGGGATAAATGTCAAATTTAAAACTGTAGCAACTACTCCTGGCTTAAAAGTAAAAAACAGACCTTTTCACTTGATCCACTGAGGCAGCACAATCAGAATAAAAAAATCAACATTATTAAAAAGATATTTAATTCAAGTGGCACTCACTTCATGACACTTTATTCAGTCTAATATCAATTCTTAACAGTGTATCTCTAGGTCATTTTTTCAGTGCACTTTCTTGCCACATACATGCTAAAATTGTAAATCTATTTGAAGTATTACTGATGAAAATTTTAAGTGATAATATTAATTATAGCCAATAATTCAATAATGAAATATTTAAATTCAGTGTCAAACCTTTTTTTTTTAAGATGGAGATGTATTTACTCTTCTTCTTTACCTAAATGTGACTTTTTTAAAAAAAAAATGGTGATTTTCTGCTACAATTTGAGGTATCCAATAATGTAAAAAATAGAAGAATAGCAATAGCAGTTAAAAAAGACAAACCTATCACAACAGAATGAAAATCACATTACAGAGGGTAACATATTATAGTCAACACAACTGCACTTGTTTATAAGAAAGTCAAGTATTCTTAGTAGCACTTATGAAATTATAACTGACTGAACATCTTTCCTTCTCAAAATCCATCAGAAAAGAGAAAACAAGACAAAAACAAGAAAAATAAAAACATGAGGAAAAAAAGCACATTTGCCTCAGCTGAAACAGATAAACTGTCTACATATCAACTGAACATTGCAAAAACCAGAACTGATATTTGACTTCCCATGCATGACCCTTGGGGATCATGAAAAATTTATCCTTTAAGAACCAGTAATAACCTGACAAAAAAAAAAAAAAAAAGTTTGAAGCCTTATGTCTAATGCACAGCAAAGGAACTTTATTTTCTGACTTTTGTCTTTTACTCCTTTTGACATAAACATTTCCTTCTTCCTGCTCAAATCTTTTTGCAGTAGTATTTAAAATAGCAAAAGGAAATGACTTCCGTCTCAAAGAAAATAAGGCATTTTTGCATCTTAGCAGCCTAAACTCATCATGCTATCTTCTTGCCAGCTGTTTATGGGAGATTAAATGCTAACATGTTTTTGGACTATCTCATAAAAATTGTCATAAAAGTAAGGGTGATAATGAATTATCTGTGTCATTATCTTCTCCTCAAGAATATATTAAGAATGTAGATTAAACCATCCATTCTTCAGAGGGTTTTTTTTTTGTTTTATTTTGTTTTTTGTTGTTGTTGTTTTAAGGATCTGGGTGACAGAAGGATCTGACAACTAAGAAACAGTTACAGTTACTGGGATTCCTGAAAACAGCAGGAAATGGAAAGGAACACTAGAAAGAATCTGTGAAAGTTTAGAGGGATACTGTTAAAAGAGTATTGGAAAAAAATTATACTGATAAAGACTTATCTTAGTTCTTTTGTGACCCATCGACTTGTTGTCTTTTTTCCAGTGAAATAACTTGTGCAAAATGATTCAAAGACAAAGACATATAATCAGAAAACAGTTAACAGAAAGTGGGCACATCACTATGGCTATATGCCTCGTTTAGTTTATACCTCTATTTTAGGGGACCCAGGAGTATCTTCTATTTCATATGTTTCCATTTAATGCAAATCTCAGGCTTGGTGTAAGAGCTAGACCTGGAAGATTTCAACCTTTTTCTCACCCTCAAAATTATTCTCATAGAAAGGAAATTCTGGAGACCTCAGTCTGTATTTGGAATACCAGAGGATACCAGAAATCCCAGGTCCCAGAGATCGAGGGGAAAATATGGAGCAAGGTGGATGTACCCTTGGTGGAAAAGGATCAGTTCAGGGACCTTCAGTAATTATTAAGCGCATGCTTAAGCACATCCATGAGCCCTAACAGGATGAACCCACAAGCTTGGAGGAAGCTGCCAGATGATATTGCAAAGCTACTCTTGATAGTATTTGATCAGTCATGGTGATTGGAAGACATGACATAGACTGGAAAAAAGCAAATGACATTTCTCTCATAAAGGGACAAGAAGGAGGACCCAGGGAACTGCAAACAAGTTAGCTGCATATTGACCCTTGGTAAGGTGATTGAGAAACGAGTCCCAAAAACGTTTACATGCACATGAAGGAAAAAAATCATTAGAAGTAGTCAATATGGATTCAACTAGGAGAAGACATGCTTGACAAACATAATTAACTTTGATGAAATGACTGGCCTGGCAGATAAAGAGAGAAGAGTGGATGTTATCTGACTGGACTTCAGTAGGGTTGAGATTGTCTTCATAATATTCTTCACGCATTTAAGTAATAGTAGACAGTGAGGTAGACTAAAACATTACGACAGGGCCCAGAAGGTGGTGACTGGTGGTAGGAAGTTTAGTCAGAAATCTCAAACAGCAATGTATTCCAGGAATAGATACCGGGTGAAACTGTTTTTTACACAGGGTCATAGAATCATAAAATGGTTTGTGTTGGAAAATATCTTCCAAGATCATCTGTTTCAACTACCCCACCATTGGGAAGGACCTCTTGCACTATATCAGGGTCCCAAAAGTAATGTCCGTTCTGCACCTGAGCACTTCCAATGACAGAGCATGAACATATTCCCTGGACACCCTGTCTTATCACCCTTGTAAAAACTTTCCTTATGTTCAATATAAATCTATTCTCTTTTCATCTTCAATTTCCCCTTGCACAGGTCCTGGAAAGAAAATGCTTTCCCATCTCTCTTATAAGCCTCCTCTAAGTATTTCAAGGCACCAATAAAGCCTTCTCAGCACCTTTTCTTCTCTCATCTGAACAACCCCAAATCTCTCAAGCTTTCTTTATAGGAGATATATTCCAGTACTCCATTTCCATGGTTGTCCTTTGGACCCACTCTAACAGACCCATGTCTTTCTTCACAGCTGGATGCAAGACCAAAGGTAGGATGTCATGAAAGCAGAGCAGAGGGGAAAAATCACTTTCTTCATACTGCTGGTAACACTTTGCGTTATGCAGCATATGTTATGGTTGAATTTCTGGACTGCAAGAAAGCACTGCTGACTCATGTCCAATTTTTCATTCACAAGTAGCTTCAAGCAGGACTGCTCTCAATCCACTCATTCCATATGTCTGTATTGACCTTCCTCGACAGAATTGACTGAATTACTCAGCTTGGTGTCACATGCAAACTTGCTGGAGGTGCACTCAGGCCCATTGTTATATCACTGGTTAAAATATTAAATAGTATTGGTCCCAGTACAGACCTCTGAGGGACACCACTGATTGCTGCTTCCCACTTCAGACATTCAGCCATTGAGAGTAACATTTGATACAACCATACGGCCAATTCTTTATCCATCAAAATCCTACCTCTTCAATTGAACAGCAAGAATGTTTTAGGGGATAATTTCAAAGGCCTTACAGAAATCCAGGTATATGACATCCATAACTTTTCCCTTGTCCACTGATACAGTCACTCCATCATAGAATTCCACCAGATTAATCAGGCATGATTTGCCCTTGGTGAAGTTGTGTTGGCTGTCTCTAAACAATTCCCTGCTGGTTTTTTTGGTTTGTCTTTTCTTTTTCTTCTATGCACATCAAAAGCACTTTTTGGATAAGAGCGTAACTGAGCACCAATACAGATTGTGCAGGGATGTTGTGCAGTGTCCGTTCTTAGAGATATTATTCAAAAGCCATCTGGAAATGATTCTGGAAAACAAGGTCTAGGTAGCTCTACTTGCACAGAGAGGTTAAACCTGATGACTCCCAGGCATCCCTTCCAGCTTCAGCCATCCTGTGATTCTATGAGGTTAAGATCCTACAGTATCAGTTATGATTTTTTGTGAAGACAAAGAGGATGAGGAGAAAGAATATATAATTCAGGGTTACCTGAAAGGAAGGTTTAGACACAACCAAAAGAAAACCTATTAAAAAGGTTGATGCATTAAAAAGAATGAGTGCTTTTCTTTCATATCAAAATTCTCTTTCTCCAAAGATTGCTTTCATAACTTGATCTATAAAGTTGGAAATAACTGTAAATGTCACAGTGAAAACATCAATTTCCTTCAATATTAGATTTTAAATAGATTTTCTACATCTTACTTAAAGAACTGGCAAGGCAGATCAGGTGACTTGCTTTGTGCTTTCCTTTTTTTTATGCGAGGTATTGGAGTTTTTTCAATTTTTTTTCTGCATTGCCAGACTGCTTTCCTAGGAATTTAAAGGCTTTTATTAAGTGACTAAATGGTTCCATTTTTTTCCTGCATGTTAGCCTTCACACCACTCTAATGAAAATCATACAACAGCAGGTGAAGGCGCTGTAAAAGGTACACAATGTGAAGAGACCATCTCACACTGCTCCAGCTTCACATCTTTCATTGCTCCTTGTAACAACTTCAAGGATAGTGTATTGGTTTAGCATAAACGGCAGAAAAAAAAAAAAAAAAATTGTTGATCCGTTTTGGAACTGCAAGCTAAGCTGGCCAATCAGGGAAAAAGTGTACACCCCTTGGGCG
>WBMY01018713.1:208976-230523 GCA_013397315.1 Donacobius atricapilla
GGCCATATGAAAGGCTGCATTTGGGAAGCTCACGGATGCAGTGTCGGGCGGGCTGCGTTAGTGAGAGCTGGAAGCCACAAACAGACTGTGTCTCTTGTGGAAAGTTACCAGAAGAATCAGGAGGGACTTGTCTCTCTCAAAAGACTGAATGAAAGACTATTTTATTAAGTGCTACTGACTTAAGAGTTCAGATGTTTTGTCTCTTTGCATTGTTTTCATGGAAAAGTAGATTGTTGCTAGGGAGGAGGGGGGTTGTTTTTGAGAGGGTTTCGTGGTTGGTTTTTGTTTGTTTACCTTTAGTGTATGTTAATAAATCTGTTTCTATTTTTAAATTGAACCTGTTTTGCTTTTCTTTTAATCATATTCCACTAAAATGAAAATTCGGCGAATGTGATAACCACTACAGATAGACTTTGGGATGTCAAACACAGATTGATTTGGTCTGATAATTGTGATATTACATTGGCTAGCGTGTGATCTTTGTTACACAGAAGGATACGAAATGCATCTACCCTTAGAAAAATGCTGCAGGTGGGTAAAAACAGATGTACTTTCAGAATTACATGAAGCGAGCTCATAGATCATGTAGTCAGGTGGCTGTGTGCATATTTTCTGACATATTCATACAAGTCTGTTGCTTCACCTCAAGGGCTTTTTATTAAGCTTGGTACTGTGTTGTGATTGTTATGATGCCTGTTATGATGAAGTATGTGTAGGAATACCCACATCAGAGTGGAAGACTTACTGAAAACTCAACCTTTTCTATCATAACTGAAGCCTCTTAGAATTTGCATGGGGCTGCAAAGAGCCCAGTGAAGAGAGAAATTTGATAATAATTTGTTAAGAATATAAGATACTTTAATAGCAGCATTTTCATTCATGAAATTGTAGTTTGAATGAGCAGGTTTTGACACTGTGCAAAACAAACCCTTTTTTATCCTTCAAAGTGCATGTTCATGAAAAATAAAATCATGGGGCGTCCCATCATGGTTTACAGAGTATAGTCTCATTTAAGGTGGACCTTAGCATATCTCACCTCTACATCTGTTCACATCTAAAGCCACATATTTTACATTACCAAGTTTTTCATCTCCTATGTCAATTAATCAGATCACACATCATTGTGTGCTTCTTTGTCATTGTCTTATCTGCTGCATTTTCTAGCCGTGATCACAGTAATGAATTTGGACCGGCTTGGTGACAGGACCCCACAAGTCTGCCTGTGTTAGCAAATTACTAATGTCTTTGGGTGAAGATTACCTGGTGTAAATAGTTATGTGTTATGCCCTGAGGTAATCAATCACTGGTGTGCTCAAGGCTATTCCTCTCACATACCAGAACTGCAGGCAGAGCATCCTGGAGCAAATGGGTTACACATTCTTCTAACCAGTAGTGTTCGACCCATGTACAGGTCTTTTTTTTTAGCAATGGCAAGTAGATGTCAGACAGCTGGGAAAAAGCAATCTGTTTCTTAACACCCAATAGATATGTGGCAGGTGCCTCATGTCAGCGAAGAGTCAGAACAGGGTTTCTCCACAAAGGATGAGAAGCTGAAGGTCGAAAATTATGTTTCTCTCTTTAGCAGGACAGCAGCCTTGCCCTCACAGTGCACTTTTTCACAGAACCTGAACAGAGGGGCAGTGTCAGGATGGTGGCAGTGATACTAACAGGCCCCACCAAAGACCTACAACAACCAGGCAAAGGCAAGGGGAAGGATCAGGTCTCAGGTCATGCATGGTTATGGAGCAACTCAGGAGAAGCAGGGGATGATGCTTGATGCTGACCTGCCTATGGTGTGGTCCAGACCTTGAATGGGTGTCCTAGGCTGAGTTGCAAGTGTGCTCCTGAGCCATGGACAAGGAGCCCAGGTAGGGCTGGGTAGGGTCATTGGGGCTCATGGGTATATTCAGGGTCCTATGCCAAGTATTCACAACTGTCATTAAGCTCATTCTTGATAAATACTTGGTGTGGCTTCGAGCCATGACACGTCACACCACAAGACCTCTCTCTTAGTGCCACCCAAGTCACTAAGCACACATCCAAATACTGAAGTAGGGATTATTGCAGGACCAGTCTTATTTTCTTCTACAGGCCATACAAGGACCTAAAACACCTGGGAAAGAGTTAGAACTTGTGATGAACCTATGACAAATTTGAACTAATAACTTTTAGAAAAACTCCTACTCAAGATCTATTCCCTTAAGCCACTAAATATTTTTTGTAGTCTTACATGGATTCTTGGAGTATTATGTTAGATTAAGAGCAAAGTAAACAAAAGTTTTAAATTAGCTTATTTTAAAAAGATAAACTAGTCAATTTTTATTATCTCTGTCATCATGTAGAAAATGATAGCTATAAAAGAAGTATATAATGAAAATACTTCACCTTTTTTTGAACTTGGTTGTTTTACTTTGTTTTGTACAGTACTAGTGAGACATTATTGATGGTTCACACTAGAGTGATAATACTGATGGTTGCTGACACTCCAATTTGAATGTTTCTACATGAGTAACAGCAATAGTCTCTAATGTATATAAAGATTGCAGTATCTACCTCCAGCTCTGTTTTAATAAGTTAGTCATGTAGGAAAACCTCTAATACAGACATGGTTTCAGCTAGCATAACAAGCCTTGCTTTCACTGTGCAACATTTCCTTTAGCATTTTCCTTTGACAATAAGTGACACTCCTTATTTCTTCATCACATATGACCTTGTCTAAGGAAATTATTATAAGGGAGTCCATAGACCTAAGGTTGTGGGAAGAAGGTAAGGTATTCTTGTCATAAGAATACCCAGACAAAGCAGCAACTTGTGACTAATTTTGGTAGTGGGTCTTCCACAGTCTGCATAGGAAACCAAAAGCATTCTGAAGCAAATGGGCTCATGGATTCAGCAACAGTGCAAGTTTGTTATTTATCTTTTAACCATTAGGTAAATGGCATTATCAGGATGGCTATGATGATTTCAGTGAGATCATTTACATCTTATCATCTTGTCAGTTATCTGTCATCTGAAATACAGGTAACAGTATGTGTAACAGCACTGTCTAGGTGACTCAAACACAGAATGGACAAAGCTATCAAAGTAGTCAATATTTTTCATGGTCCATAATCTGCAGAAACCTGTTTGCTGTGAGTATTTACAGAACAAATATCCCTTCAATGGTTGCAGAGGGTTATTCATTCAGAATGACCTCCAAAGAGGGTAGATGTGGTATAATGTATATCAGTGGAGGTATCTGATATCAATGAAAGCACTTACTCAGTAAAAATCTCCATTGCTTTATGCTTAATGTTGTCAGATATATAAACTTTTGTTTGTTATTACATGCAGGCAAATTATATTATGTCACCTAGAAAGGCTGTTGACAGGCATAAATTCAGTAGCCAACTCACACTTAAGAAAAGACTAAGGAGACTGAAGAAGAAGAGAGAGAAAGTGAACCGATTCTACTGAAGGCCAAAGCCTTCTTCAAAGTCATATACTTCTTAAATGTGCATAGAGTATGCACAGTGAAAGCATGATCCCTTAAGAAAGACAGGGATTTCTCAACAACATTAGCTGAGATGCAGTCTTGCACCCAGCACTGGGGGAGAAGCCATTCTTGCTTTCTGAAGCCATCTGGAACTTCTCAAATACCATTCAGATTAAATGAAAGCAGAGGTCTTCTGCAGGTTGTCATTTTGGGGCAGATTCCTTAGAGGAAAACAGGCAATGTAGCAATAAATCAAATTGTACTTTGGCACTTAGAATCACCTGAGAATTCAAAACTGTTTCAACAGGTGTGTTTAAACCAACGTAAGCAAAATGGGGCCATTCTCATCTCTCTCATTTTGAAATCTAAAGTAAAAATTACATGGAAGGTGGCATTCCACCGCTACAATGTACTTCTCGTCAGAGTCAGAATTGTCTCACTATGCTTAAGTTTTTACAGATTTGAAGAGTGAATGCTTGTGGGCGTAACTTACCTCATAACTGTGGAATTGTTGAGTACTTGTTGGAAAACAGCCCACTCAAAGCTTTGCAAGTGATCAACATCCATGAATGGGTTTCCAAGTACTCCAGGGATGGATCTGTCCTGTAGTGCATTTGCTGAAGGATTTGAGGGAAGAAACAAGAACACAAAACCAATTTGACTTTGTCTCTTGCTTGCTTGTTACCCCACAGTTAGAATTGCAGCCAGTAATTGAATAATAATCCTGCATATGCTGAAACCTGCGTGCAAGCATATTCGTATAGGATTGGGCCCATAAAGTCCTAGCGCTCACAAATAAAGTGCTTAAGAGACAAGGGCACAGAAATGCCCTTGCCATACCGTCAGAGGTCAGAACAGTATATTTGCACAGTTAATTTCCTAGCAGCATAGAGCTCTGGGATCCTCAGCACAGGAAGGGCATGGACCTGTTGAAGCAGGTCCAGAGGAGGTTACCAAGATAATTATAGGGATGGAGCACCTCTCCTATGAAGAAAGGCGGAGAGAATTGGGATTGTTCAGCCTGGAGAAGAGAAGGCTTTGGGTAGATATAATTATGACCTTCAAGTAACTGAAGGGAGCCTACAAGAAAAATGGAAAGAGACTATTTACAAGACCATGTAATGTCAGGACAAGGGGAAATGGCTTCGGACTGAGAAAGGGTATTTTTAGATTACTTATCAGGAATAAATTCTTCATTTCAAGGTTAATTAGGCACTGGAATGGGTTGCTCAGAGAAGCTGTGGGTGCTCCATCAATGGAAGTGCTCAAGGCCAGGTTGGATGGGGTCCTGGGCAGCCTGGTCTAGTGAAAGGTGTCCCAGCTGATGGCAGAGGGTTTGAACTAGATGACCTTTATGGTCCCTTCCGGCTCATACCATTCTGTGATTCTGCCAAAGCTAACAGATTTAAATCAACAAGAAACATGACATCTCTGTTGTGTTATGTATTTACTGATAGAATCATAGTAGCATTACCTGTTCACTTGGAGTAGTAGGTCTGCTTTATAACATATTTGTTCAGAAACAACTTTCAAAAGAAGTAAAGATATAATCTATTTTTAAAAAAGTGATTTTTCAATAGTGACGGCCTGCAGAAATGAACACCTTCAGAAAAAAATTTAACATAATTTACGACTATTTTCAGCAAATGCATCTTGCCTTTACAGATTTGGCATACCTGAAAAGCAAGACTGTGACAGTTTAATGCAAAAGCAATTATACTCTATGCCAGAAGTACTAAATGTTTTTCCAGTGGAGAAGGAAGTAGTAAAAAAATCCCATCATTTTAATAAATGCACTGCATTTTTCCTTAGATCTTCAATATCACCTGTCAAAAAGCACAAGAACCAAGCATACAATTTTGTTTTTTGTAAAATGTACAGCTTCAGCTTGTAAATCCCTGATTTCTAACAACAAAACAGACTCCAGAGGTAATTTGAATTCAAATAGATTTGATTTTAGTTACCTGTCTCTTATGGAACTCTTAAAGCACTCTACAGTCTCTGAAGAGAGCCAGAACAGTAACAGGCTTTCTGCAGTCACAGGCCAGTTCTCATGCCTCCTCTATTTTTTCACTCATCTTTCTACAAAGTTTATTCTATTTGGTACCAAAGTCTACATTTTCTGATTTCCAAATCTCAGCTATTACCATGCTAATTTGCTGTAATCTAATGCTTAAAGATAAAAATGTGCATGAGTGACCTTAAAAGTTCAAGTTCTACTTCATTTTTGTATAGACACAATTGGTTAAACTTTTAGTAACAAAAATTGACAGAGAAAATTTAAAGCACCATTAAGCACATAAACATCAGCAATTTTACCTGAATGGAAAATGCATTCTTGTAATTTTTCCCCATTCTTCATCTCACCCACTCAAAGTAATTAGATAAAGCCCTTTCACTTCTGAAGTTTCAATGGCACTATGTTTTTTAGTACATGTATTAAAAGCACTTTTTTTTAATTCATTGGTTGTTTTTATTCTTCTTTCTTTGCTAGTTAAATCTCTGCTTTCTCATGGCTAGAGTATATCAAGTTGAGTCAAGATCAAGTAGAGCTGTAATAGCATCCATTACACAAACAGCAGTCTGAGGCTGAAATTACTTTTGCAGAATATCTAGGTTACTTTCACATATTTCTCTACTTTCACTGTGGCTTTAGGTAACATAAAGCTTCTAGATAAGTGAATTGCACTGATTACCACACTTTGGAGTACTGGAATGCTATTTTCAAGCACCAATCCCAGTCTAGTATAAAAAGATCACCAATAAAAAAAAATATGGAAGCAATATTTAGATTGCATAATAGAGTAATTTGGATTGTAACTTTCTTTTTTACTTCATGATCATCAGATTTATTAAAAGATATTTAAAAAATAGATCATTTGTGTGTGTGTATGTGTGTGGGGAGTTTTATTCTCTTTTACCATAGTCCAACAAGATTCCTGATGTTATTGCTTATCCTGTGATAGACAAAAAATCACAGCAACCTTTGCCTTAATACCTACATAGCCCCCAACCCCATGAGATATTCAAATATGATTTATGGTACAAATTCCAATATTTTAAATTGAAATCAAACTGTTCCATTAAGTCCGTGCACAGATATTTCAAAACAGGGCAAGTAACCAGCAAATATTTTATTATATACAATTGTGCTATTTTTTTTCCATTAGTTTTTAAATGTATTTTTTCATAACAATCTTCATTTGTCTGACTTGGCCATTACGTATTATCAGTAGTATTACTGTAACAGTCATGCTTGTATTTTTAATTTCCACTGTTGCCGTAACAAATACAATTTTCTGTAAGGAAGACATATACCAGAAATTTCTGACTAATAAAGGTTATAAGTAGGTACATGTAAATGTTACAAAGCAACTTTTTTTTTCTCACATTGCAGTTCAGTCCATCTCTGTTAATTGCATAAGGCTGTACAAGAACTTTTGTTGTCTTCCTTTTTAGAAACTTCTTTCCACACAGATTTTCTTCGTTAAAATGCCTCCATTATAAAATCTTGATTATTTATTTCACATATTTTAATAGAGAGTAATGACCAAACTTCATTTGCAGTATAACTCTAAGTAGAAGGTATTGTTTCACTATTTGTTATATCCTATTACCATTTAATTTCCAGCCAGAGGTTGTTGTTTTTTTAGACCATCTCTATGGATGCTCATGGGAAGTATCTAGATATGTTATGAGAATGACCTAGTAATTATTCATATAAATTGCAATATTCATCTGTGCTATGTGAATTTTGTACTGTGTAAGTCATAATCTTGAATGTTTTTCTACAAGAGTATATGTAATTTCTATAAAAGGAAAAGAATTATTCCGAGAAAAACATAAGCTTCATAGACAAATCCTCCTCAGGACTTGTTATTTGGAAATGAAAAACGTGAAAGTAAAGTATCGTGTCTCATGTTCATCATCTTGAATATAATAAGGTAAAACCTCTTCAGGTGTTGAAGATGAAATACTCTAATACAAAGGAAGATTTATATCTTTGAAAGCAAATTAACACTGTTCAGTGAAAGACCAATGCCTTGAGAAGAATTATTGCAGATTGTACATTTACAACTGTAAATAATAAGACTTTTAAACAATTAAAGTTTCCCTGAATATCTTTGGATATGGAGTGATGGGGAGACTTCATACCAGCAATACCTTCCCAGATGTATGAGCTAGTCAGTTTAAATCTTTACACAATGAGTGGTTGACGTGGCTATGAGCAATATTCCATTCTCAGTATAATTGAGCGAAACCATTACGGGACACGTAGTAACATAGAGAACTTCCATATTTTTCGTGTGACTAAGATTTAGTAATTCCTTGGGTTTATATAACCATCTAAAGATAATTTGAAAAGGTTTCCACTGCTCAAAAATACCTGAAGCTGCACAAAAAAAAATGGAGGCATTAAAACCACTGGATACTGAAAAATACAGGCTATAATAGACAATCTGGAGTCTCATGAATATCTTAGGCTCATAACATTTATTTATTTATTTAATATAATATGTGAAATTACCAAAACTTACAATGTCTCCCTTAATATTTTTCTACATCACAGAATGAAAACAAAACAAATAAAGAAAAACTTCAGTCAGTTAGTGTGGCTGTAATACACATTATTGGCATTCTTTATCATGCGCCTGTTACTCTTCCTCTAAGTGCCTTTTAACTATACTTGTGAGTCATTTGCCCCTGTGAGCTTGTGGTATTTGGGTCCCATTCTAACTGCTGTTCACCCATAAGGTTTTCATTGAAGACAGAGCCTAGGAAAAAAAACTTCTAAAAGGCACCACTGAGCCACAGAGAAATTCAAACTGCTCTGCATGCTGGACCTAACAGAGCTGCTACAATCAAAGGATAAAGTTCAATAATAATTTCAATGCAGTTTCCTTCAGAACGGAATTTATTCTCCTTTGTTTAGTAGGATTTGTTGTCTTGTTATTTTTCCTAAACCAGATTGCTATAAATGGGATTTGGGAATCTCAGTGTTTTGTTATAAAGAGAATATAACAACTTCAGTGAAATAAAATTGGAAAGAATGCTTTCCAGATATGTTGCTTTCTATCTTGAGGTCTCAAAGGGAATCACTAGGATATATGTTATACTGATTCTTACAGCAATCTTGATAAGCAGACACTATCTCATTTTATACACAAGAGCATTAAAAACAAATTCCTATATAAACAATCCTAAGTTAAACTTTCCTAAGTTATACGGTCACATTCTCCTCCAGCTCCACCTGTCAACACTTCCAGCTCTACTTGACACATTTGATTGTGCCTCAACCAGATGCATGTCAGACACTAAATTAGCTGGTTCACAGAGACAGAGAGACAGAAAGCAAATCACTTTTTTTTAGACTCAGTTTACAGGACAGATCATTTAATCCAGTTTGGATTCACAGACCTTCTCCGTCTATGCCTGGGCCAGAGAAATTGCATGAATTACCCAAATCCAGGCTAGGATTTTGTTATTGGCCTCAGAGATGTTGCCATGCCTGTACACTTCCAGGATTTGAAACAATGCTGGCCTCCAAAGGAGTGCTTCCACCCAGTTTTCAGCCTTGTAATTTTTTTTTATTTTTTCACTAAAACTAGCACTTTTGAAGCCTCTTAGTGGATGAGATTTAGCCCAATTAAAAACTACTTATAAGGAATGGCATGTGAGATCATGACTTGACATCAAGGATAACAGAGGGAGGGGAAAATAAAGCTCTTCTGTTTTTTTTCTGTGTCATTTTTGAGGAGGTGGATGATTTGGGTTGGTTTTTTTGGGTTTTGTATGCGATTTTGTTTTTATGGTGTATTTTTTTTGTTTTGGGGGGGCTTATGTTTTGTTTTTGTTTTGGGGTTTTTTGTTTGTTGTTTTTTTGGGGGGGTTGGGCGTTGTGTTTTGGGGTGGGTTTTTTTTTAATTTCTTTTTTGGTTTTTTTTCATTTACACTGGCTTAAAACAGCTCAGGTCCCAGGACCAAGACTCTCAGTTTTGCTCCTGAATTGAGACTAAGGGTACAATGGACAATTAGATTTAGTCTTTAAGTGTTAAAGAATCAAATTTATCTGTCATGACAGGTATGCATCTTATCTACAAGTGTAGTAAGTTTTTCTGTGACTTTCATGCCTAATTTTAGATCGCCAATTTGGACTGGGGCTGAATAGCAATAAAATTTCTTCCCTATGACAACAGGCTATTACCACCTGCCAGGAACACTCTGTCATCCTAGTAACCATTCCATCTTAACAGTCCAGTATTCTCCGCTTCAGCAAAAGTTAAATAAAGGAAACACTTGCTAATCTCAAAACAAATATAAGGCATTCAGTAGAAAACAACCTAACAATAAATTTTCTCTTTTATTTTCAGGAAAGAGGATGAAACCTTGTACTACTGAAATTTAGGATGACCACTGATTTTAATGAAGGAGGTACTTTCTGCAGCATAACTGATCTAGGGAAAAAGCAGAGGATAAATATGAAGACAAGTATTGCCTAGGAACATTAATATTTAGCAGATACTAAGAAATTTCAGCATGCATCTGGAAAAATATTTATAGTACTAATAAAGCAACTAAAAGGGTAAGGCATCGGTCTCTTTTCAAATATTTAAACTCACTGAATCCCTTTCTTTTAGTTTCTTCAATGTTCTCAATTTTACATACAAATGATACTGTACTAGCCTTCATCTTTTTTTTTTTTTTAGTAACCACTTCAACCCCCTTTTATGCACCTATGCAGACGTGTTGTGATAATTTTGAATTATGGCAGAAGTTCTGTCAAGCTGAGGCTGCTTGTTTAGTGCAGTAAATATTTTCATCGTTCAGTTTTCTATTAACTCCAATTAAGAGAGAGTATAATGACTGAGGAAGAGGCTCTGTCAAAAAAATTTGAAAGTTTGGTCTCAAAACCATTTCAGTGAACGCCTTTAGACCATGACAGAGAAGCATCCAATAGATGTGTAATAGCTAAAATTTCAACCATATTTGTATATTTTTCTCAAGTTTTTTTTAAAACAAGGAGCAATCTTGGAAAGATAGAAAAGCAACAAAAGCAAATAAGCTTTTCTTTACCTGTTGATTTTAGAGCACTGGTCTCTAACGTGTCTCACTGACAACATACTCTTGCAAGAACTTCAGTGGTGCTTTCAGGAATCTTACAGTGCTTCTGTGCTCCAGGCTGACAGAAAACGTTGCCTGCAGTATATTTCTTGTGTCCCACTGTTGTCCACACTGCCGCAGAGAACTGAAAGCCATAGTTGGTCCTGGTTACAGGGAAAGAGGTTGGAGTTCTTAGCCCTGTTTATTCCATACCACTCACTTCAAAGCTGGGGATGTGATTTTGGCAGGAAAAGCTGGGCACTAGCCCTGGAAGCTGGCCACCTTGCCTTGGTCACTGGAGTGCAGTGGACAGTCCCCTTAAAACCTCAGAGAACTTGGTCCCTTCCGCTGCCCACTGGCTCCTCTCCATCCCATTTTTCTCCAGAGAGTGAAAATGCCCTTGTGGTACTGAAACAGACAGCTCCAAGGCACAGCAGAGCCAGCAGGGGCAGTCAGAGTGGGGTCAGCACCCTGGCAGAGATGTTTTTCACACACACACAGAGCATGGAGGAGAGTTGGTGGCAGCAGCACATGCAACTGCAGAGAGCTGAGCTCAATCAACAGCTGCATGATCCCTATTTGGATGAAGCAGCTTCCATGTCTTGGTTGTCCCGGTTTTCCATTGTCTTCAGGCTGGAGCGAGATATAAATTTCATCTGTGGGAGCTCTCCTTGGCAAATAGGCTTTGTTTCCTGAACACCAATGGGATGGGTGCAGCAACATTCCCAGTGGTGAATACCCTTTTGTGGGTAAAATACCTTCTCTTTTGTATACTTTTGCTATTAATTTGCTATTATACTGCTATTGTTATTGGACTTTCAATAAATCTTTATTTCAACTCATTTCATTAATGTCTCTTCCTTTCCAAAAGGGGTGGAGGAAGGGGAGTAGGGGATCTGCTTATTTGGAATCTAACTTCCCTGATGGTTCTAGACTCCACATTCAAGATTTTGCTTGCTCCTCAATTATATGAAAGTCTTGGTTCAGAAACTAACAATTTTTGCACAGGCTAATTAAGATTTATATTCAGTGCATGTGTACTGGTAGAGACTTACAAAAAATAACAGAACATAGTTTGAGAAATTTAGAATACCAGATTAGTAAAGAGGATCCTAAATTCAAATCAAGTAAATAAAAGATCCCCAGATACTTCCACTTACTGAAGAACATTTTGGCAAGAAGCGTTTTAGAATTAAAACAAAACAAAACAAATAAGCAAACAAAAAACAAAATCATTATTTCTACACATGAAAACAATATTACAGTTAAAGGCTTATTAAAAGGGAGAAAAAAGATTACTCGTCTCAAATTGGTACTCTTCAAAAAACAATCATTTTTTCCTTTCATATCATTGTTGGAAATCTAGCCTACTATAAGGCTTTTATATGACAATGATGCTATTATGTTCCTTGCATTGTAATGATGCTGTGTTGTAATGAATTTTGATATCATTACAGCAAAGGAACAGATGCTGCAATTAAGACCCCTAAATGGAATTCAGTCCTTAAAGATTCATGTATCCTGTGTGAAATTTTAATACTCTGTGTAATATTTATGACATCATTGGTAATAAGAGGATCAATAAAAAATTTGGACTACTGTAGTGATATAAAGTACAAAATGTCAGAGAAATTGAGACATCCTTTTCTTTTCTCAGACTATAAAGCAAACTGGACCTGATTTGCCTTTGCCCTGAAGTTTGTATGATGAAGAATGAAACTGCAGCTAAATCAGACTTCTAGAATTTTTCACCCACAATTTTCAGACGCCAGTGACAAGTTAGGAAAAGAAGATAAACGGATATATTAATTTAAATTATATCCATAAAACTTTATAGATACTGCAGAAAATATTTTTTCTAAAGCAAAGGAATATTCTTGATGTAACTATTCAAATGGTGTTGATGTGAACTACTTAATTTTTTTTCTGTTTGCTTTTTCAGCAATTCATTAGTACGATGATGTACTTGAAATATCCAACCAAATTATTCATTATATCCAAAAATATCCAGTTTTGGAGTGGTTCCTGTTTTGAAAATGTGAAGGAGATAATATTTTGACTGAACACAAGTATTGAAGTGCACTGAAACTTCTTTCACTAGTGTACAGTGACTTCAGAGTTCTTTTTGCTTCTAGCTGTGGTGACCCAACTTTGTCTCTCAAAAAAGTTGTGTCCATTAACAAACAATTGTAGGAGTAAAGCTGATTCTAGATTCTTTTTCTCTTGTGATCTCAAACTGCGGAGATTCTAGACTAATTTCTAGGACAATTCAAAATGTTGTTAGAATGAAAGCTTAATTTTTTTCTAAAGATTTTGTAGATGATTGTAAGCAAATATCATGACTGTTGCTATACTTACAGGATTTTAAATTAGTGGAATATAGGGAAACCTTCATTAAATAATGACATAAAAATAAAGATGATTAATTTTGTTGTATTAACTTTTACCACTACTAGTAAGATTTCTGCTTAGACAATTGCTGCTGTGAGAGAAAAATGTCAATTTATCTTGAGTGAATTAAGGTTTAATTAACCTTGCTTTCCCTCAAGGCCATTGATCTGGAAATAGCAAATCAGTAATTGAATGTTGTATCTACCACAACCCCCAGTTCCTTAAAACATGTGATTCATTTTGCTGAACTACTATGAGAGTAAGTCTGTTCTGACTTAATAATCTTTTTACTAGAGCTTTCAATCCGTCAAAAGGATCCAAATTCATGATGGATACAGTATGAAAACATCTGGTTCATTTATGTATTGTCATCTTAAGAGAAGTTTATTTTTGTTTTTTATGATGATATTTATTGCAGTTGCGTACATTTTTTAATCGCACAAGTACAGATGAAACACAGATTATAACTTTTGTTAAAGGATATTAATGTATTGAAAGAGAGCAAACTGCATTTATCTCATTTGCACTGCTGCATTTTGATTCCTGTAAAGACAACCACTTATATTAAATACTTGTCTATTCAATCTTCAGCAGCTAGGGATCGTCACATATCTGCAGCCCCTCGTTCAGAATGCTTAAACTGGATTATGGCCACCAATCTCTTATGGATATATAAGATCAAAAGAGATGTAGTACTATTATGTTTTGGTGCAACATGAGACAGTTTTGACATCTGTAGCATCGTTCATTCACTTAAGTAAATAATGGTACTGATGGAAACATATACTAATTAGATTTCCTAGTCAATTGATTTTATCACACCTGCTTTCTGTTTAACTATTTTAGATATTTTATTTTATTTTATTTTATCTCATTTTATTTCATTTCATTTTATCTCATTTGATTATTTTATTTTTTATTTTATTTTATTTATTCATCACTGCTGCCCATTCAATACAGAGAAATACAAACTTCTCCATAACTGAGGCTGGCTGGTTGAACTGATTTTATGAGCTTCTGCTGAAGGTACTTCACTGCAGATAAAATCACTTCCATGGTTTTCAATCCATTCTTGATAGTTTTTATTAATATTGCCATTTAGATCTTAAAATAATCTCACAGCGTTTGAGGACTTTCTGTCTTAATATATATTTCTTTTAAATATTTCTGGCATCATTTTTGTCATTTTTACTGAAAAAAACCACAAACAAACAAACAAAAAAAACCCACCCAGCTTTAGACTCCTGACAAATGCAATAGATTTTCTTTGACTCTTTCTAGATCTCTGTTTCTACAGAATCATATAATTTGCTAGCAAGCCTCTATAGGCACGTGCTTCATCAAAGAACTGACCTCTGAATTTCTAAATGTGTTCCATTCAGTTTCACCAATATTTATTGTTTTCCTCTCTTTAGAAAAAAGATGTTTCTTGAATTAGATTTTATTTTTAATGATTCAATTTAACGTCTTTCCTGTGATTATGAAAGATCAAAAGTATTTGCCATGTTTTTCTGCTTCAAGGATCTTTATTCTTCTCTTTTTAGGAGATTTAAGGAAACCCTAGTTTATTAACTGCTCCAAAAACTAGGCAGGAAGAGAGATTATGGCTGTGTCTGTACCATTAAATATACTAGGAATGATCTCTGCCCTTGAGGCCAGCAGTAGCAGGAATTTCTCTGCTGGATTACTAAACCTCGCTTCAAAGCAGAGCCTCTAGACAAGAACGGGAAAGTGAGGTCTGGTCTGTGATGAGCCTTGAGCTAAGACCTAGTATTGCTTGGGATCATGCTAGTTGAGAAGGACCAAAAGTAATCTAGGGTTGTTCTAATTGTATAACACTAGACAGACCAGTACCTGGAAATTTCCCTGGCACCGTCTGGTTTGCTGCTGTAGATGCCACCTGCACTCAGCTGCAGCTGAATGGGACATCATTTGCTCTTGACAGACTTTCTCCTCCTGTGGTTTTGATGGCCTCATCATACTTGCTAGGCTGTGATATAAGCCTTTGTGCTGGGGATGGAGATGCAGTTGATACTTTTAGAGGTTTTTGTTTGGACTCCAACAACAACAAAACCCTCTCACACCTTCTTGTTTAGATACCAGCAAAAATGTTCCCTATTCTTTAAAGCCTAGTAGGACAACAACCGCACAGCAATTTTTGATGAACTTTTCAATCTGACAGAATGGTAAGTGAAGAGGTTCTCAAGGTAAGACTGAGATTTTTCCAGCCTGCAAAATGATTCTGAGTATATTGAATAAATTCCTCCAATTTACATTTAATTTCTTTATGAGATAGGAGTTATCAAGTTCTATTTTAAAGCACTAAGAGTGACTGAATGTATAAAGTGATTTTTTAATCTTTATTCTAATATTTCTTTTTATTGAATAATTCAGAAAGATGTGTGTGCAAAGGTAAGAATTTTTAAACCACTATATGGATAAGAAGCAGCAATGATCTTTGTATGAAAGATATACTAGTTAAATGTATGAGTATTATAAGTCAATTGAAAATTGCATGAGAAATCCAAGAAGTTATTTTCAACAGATCAGAGCACAGAAATAATGAATAATTGTTCCAAGAATACTGAAGTTCCAGGAAAGAACCTGGTATTATTACCAAAATCTAGTATTAAGGGAACACAAAAATTTACTGTAATAGAGCATCAAAACAAAGATATCCAAAGTCCAGAAGTAGGACAGTAAGATGTCAGTCTGACTTCTCAAACTGTGTGATTGAAACAAGACATCTCTGCTTCCTGACCACAGAGGTTTTCATGTCTGGTTTTTCATTCAAAATAGTTTTAATGTGCACACTATGTTACAGTTCTGTAGTAGATATTAGATTAAGTTTAATCTTCAAACCTAACTACATAGGTTTACTTACATAGAAACACAGTGCCAATTTCAACAGTTAGTTTTTCTCCAAACCTTAAAACTTACATTATTTGGGTCAATTTTATTTTATCCCTAAGTATTTTCCCAATGTGCTTCAAAAGGAAACTGCATAAGCTGTATTTGCATTCTAATCTGAAGACAGACCTGGCTCCAGTTCAAATGTTTCTATACATTACTTTTGCTACCCACAGTATGAATGCAGCATTTCAGGATTAAGGGATTTCAGTGGTATATGAATCAATTCAATTCATTCCAGCCATTATAGGTGGAATAGTGAAGTGTGATGCACCAAACTGACTTTTTTTCATGCATACACAAACTCATAAAACTGAAGCATTTTCTGTAGTTTGGATTTATGAATTCCTGACGTCTCTGAATCACTCTTATTGGCTGGCTGCTGGGAAGTAATTAATTCCAAAATGTAAGCTGTTTTTCAAAGTTTGTGTAACTTTTGCCCTGGTCCAATTTCATAATAACAAACTCTGATGCCCTACTGGACATCTTACAGCTCATCAGCAATGAATGTCTAGCATTTGGTACACAAAAGATTATAGATGACATTCCTAGTTATTGAAAAGTATCTGCACGAAAATGCATACCAGTCAGTTTTAGGTTCAGTCTGTTCTCAGTGAAGGTAATTGCGTTAGCCATTGGCCTTCTATTTCTGCCAGGGCCAGCTGATCTGGCAGAGCACTGCGATCCATGGTGCTGGAGAGTCCTCATAAGTCCAATAACGTTGGCTTGAAAGTCTGTACACAGGCATTCTGTACACAAGCAAAAGATAATGAATAGTAATAAATGCTCATCAAGGAACACTTGCATAAGGAATTACTTCAATTTGTATATATGTCAAAATAACAACTTTTCTGTATAGCAAATTCCATCTTCCTCAATGCCAGTTTCTGGTCTCAAACTTTGCATGCATATTCTCAGATACTGTGTTGCTAGTGCAACACTTCTCATCTAGCAGGTGGCTGACTAATGAAAAGATATACAGCAGATGCAAACCAGCATTTACAGATGCAGACTGTAATCCTGGAAAAAATCTTCAAAAATAGATTTGGCCTCCTACTTTGCATCACCACATGTGTTAGATGTAGGAGCTTTTTTGCTGTCAGAGGTGTGAGTTGTGGGTGGCCTTAGAGTTTTGGCATGGAGATGTGCGAACATCACGAGGCTCTTTCAGGAGATCATTACAGTGACAGCCTTTAGCTAGACTCAAGCTTCATTTTTCATTTATCTCATTTCATTGGTTGCCATGGGTTTAATCATTAAATTTCAAAGAATGGTGGTTCTGCTTGTTAGCTTTCTGAGAAAACTGAAGAAAATGAACTCACTAGAAACTACCTTGAAACTTTGATTTCTTCTACTTTGTTTCTCTGTAAGGCAGCTGCGAGCTCCAAACTACTGCTTCTTACAAACCATTCCAGGAAGATAATTAATCAAAAGCAAAAACAACAGTGTTTGGCACTATTTTATCTCTCAAAAAAGAAAACAAAATAAACATAAACCTATTTTAAAACACACTTAAGGTATTTAAACACAGTAAACCTCTTAGATTTACTTGCTGCTATCATGTATGTATACAACAAGATGTGCCTGGAAAATTTCTGTGTTATTTGAAAAGTTTAGGTTAAAGCTGTACTATTTTGGGGTTTATATTTGAAAAGTTTAGGTTAAAGCTGTACTATTTTGGGGTTTATATTGAGTTACATATATTTGCTGAAGTCTTTTCAAGGGCGTTAACAAATATATTTCCTTTGTGCGCACTGCAAAAAAATGTGATTCAGCTTCAATTGTACAACAAAAGGTAAAATAAAATCAAGTAAAGCAAAGTAAAATAAAATGAACTATGGTGTATGTTTTGTTGTTGTTCTTTGGGGTGTTTTGTTTGTTTGTTTGTTTTGGGTTTTTTTAGTGATAATTGTATAAAGATGCTACTTAAGAAATGGACATGCATTTTCTTAATTATGTAGGACTTACTAGTCTTACAATTCATGTACGCACACATTCATTTAAACAGAGACTTTCCACTTGATTTCTTAACTCAAGAAGTACAGTAAACACCACCAGAGGACTGATAATTTATTTAAAGGGAGATTGATTGCTCAACATTGCACAGATATATACCTGGATCAGGTAGAGTGCTAGAATAAGAGAGTGGATAGAGGCCACAAAATGAAGCAGAGAACAGAATAAAGAATTATTTCTAAGCAAAGTTAAAAGTAAGTATAAGGAGAGAAATCCAGACGTGGAAAGCAAATGAAAGCCCTTCCTGAGAGTTCTCACAGCTGAGAACATGCACATTGATATATGCACACAAGTTTTCAATAAGTTCATAAATTTAAAATATTGTATTTGAGGACAAATATCTATGCAAAGAATAGGTATTTATACTGATTACTTGCTAAGCTTTAAACTAAGAAAGTCAGCATTTTATTGTTCTAAATAATCAGAAAATTTCTTTGGTTCACTGAGAATTTCACACTGAAATGTGAAATCTGATGTTAACTGCCTATGTTGACTCTAACAACACTTGCAGTTGTCACCAAGTGCACCTCGTGTAGGTTTGATTCAGTACCAGTCACGGCAAGTCCTCCCATTCACTGCACAGGTTTTGGGTCATGGTTCATATGCATAAAATATTTTTTCATTTCCTTTCATTTTCTGTTTAATGAGGTTTTTTTGTTTAATAGATTTGTGGCATACTCCGTCTTTCTTGCTTTCACATGTACCGCTTTTGGATCTTTTATTTGAATTTAAATAGGAATTTTTTTTTTACCATTATCACAGTACAGATAACTGCAGGGAGATGAAATGGACACTCAGATACAAAAACTTGAAAAATATATGTGCAGCATCAAAATTTACACAGATTTGCTGTTCTGCAAAAGAGATGATGCAGTGCAGAAGAGTCAGTCAGGCAAGATTAGTTGTGCCTAACCTATGCTGTGTAATGCAATGCCTTGGCGTGATAGCCCTGAGCCATCTCTAAATGGACTACTCTGTCTTCATGGCAGAAGGTAGTGTAAAATGAAGGTAACTGAGGTCCCAGTGCAGGACATAAGGTCTTCATGATTCCGTTCTTCCATTTTGTTACCGCCTTTGGCTAAACAGTGGCAAAAGCCTTCTCAGTTTGAGAGCCCGGTACCTGTGCTGGAAAACTGAATTGCAAGGTTGCAAGACAACACATTTATATATGTGTTATTATGATTGTTATTAAGAGAAAATACTTTATGCTCAAATAATGACTGTTCATGGAAAATCAATTAATGACATATATATAACCAGGAGAATTGATGTCTTGTGAGGGAATCAAATATAAAGAAAATATGCAATAATCTAAAACCTCTACAAACCTACAGTTATGCAGCAGACAATGAGAGAAATACAATTGAGGAAGAATAAACTGGGTCAGCCTTGCTTTGCATCAGGCTAACTGTTGACAGGATTTTTATTTTTTCCCTTATTTACTATAAATTTGAAATTAAGCTGAAAGTTTGGTTGCTATAATATTTTTCTCAAATAATCATTCAGAAATCCCATAAGCACTTCAGGAAGCAAGTCCACAAAAGTTTTTAAAAGCACTGGCCAAGTTGCATCACCAGACAGTTCAGAGAATAACTAAGCAGAGGACACTAGTTTCTAGACACCTTCTTTCATACCTTTCATTTTGTGCCCTTCATTTTGTGTCACAGGCAGATTTCTAAACTAAGTCTGTACCAGAAACCCCCCTCTTTTCTCAGAAATTGAACAAGAAGTTGATGAAGTTTCTGCACTGAAATATTGATTGTATACTGTTTTGGAACTACTGGTCTACTTGATCAGTGCCCTTGTATAAATAAAGCAGCATATATTTTGAATATTTCATTATATTTGATTTTACTTCCATTAGGCAGTACTATGAGATCCCATGGTTCTTCTGCATTCACTGAATTGCAGTGGTATATGACATAAAAAATTCTTTCTTTGAACAAAAGAGGGATGGTTACAATGTGCCATATCATTGTAAACAATTAACTGGGTAATTTTTCAACAGACAAATGTCAGCAATGGGATAGTTCTTAATAGGATAAGAGTAAGAACTTCATATTTACAAATGGAAAGAATAATTTCCAAAAAAAAATTACATAGCACTGGAGTGTTTAAGTGTAACAATTTAAGATGGGGAAAGATATGAGGGTTGTTTTTTTGGTTTGTTTTTTTTTTCCCCATCTTGAACTCTTTCCTTTAAAAGAATAAATTGGTAAATATTCATAATTTTTCAAAGAAATATTGCAATTTACAAGATAATGTAATCATTTTTAAGCTGGAAAATCACATTTTCTTTCTTTATTTATAAGCAGATACTGATCTTGTGTCAATGAGGGCAAGGGAAATGTTGTTCATATAAAACTAAGCTATATTTTTTCCACTTGGAAGTTTGATAACAAACATGGGTGATGGATATTCTGTCCAGGGGAGTGGAATCATCCTGTTCTTAACACAAACAGAATTAACAGGGTACTTTAGCTGCGGCAGGCACCTTAATTATGTCACAATGTCCTTCCCTTACTTGATGTCATGCCAGTGTTGCAAACATTGAACTCCTCTGATTTGTCGGACACAATTTTGCTGTACACCTAGCTGGAAAGAAAACTTCAAGTTGGCACCTGTCCATGTCTTGAACCTCACTTACCACCATCCATTTGACAGCGTTAGCTTGTTAGTTAAACTACACAGAACTTTCCACCAGTGTGAAATGTACTAAGCTGTTACTGTACCTTGTGACTTCAGTCAGCATTTACTGGCAAGGCACAGTAACACTTACTTATTTATCACTGAGGCAATACAACTGTCATTGAAAAGCTTTTCTTTTCTTTTTTTTAAATCACCTTTCCTTACCTGCTAGAACAGGTAACAGGTAATCTGTTGCCTCTTATCAAAGGATATAAAGACAAGAATAAAAATCAATATTGAATTCTAAGATATCATTCAAGGCACCAGATGTTCTGGCGCACTAAAAATCTAAACTGCGCATACATATAACTTCAGAAGAAATTGCCATCCAGGGACTGGTGGAAAGGAAGAGAAGGTACAGATCTTGCCTGCAAATAAGTGAAATAACCCAGACAGCCATGACTAATCTTGAGATAAAACAGTCATTCAATTAAAAGATTTAAAGAAGGAAAACTCCTTCATATCCTGTACCTGGTCCAAATATTTTCTCTGTCTCTCATGCTCCCCTTGAGATTTCCCTTGTCTAGGAGCCCCTCCAAAGCAGTCTACTCCTTATGTTAGAACACAAAAAACATGTTATTCCCAAAGCAACAAAGAGAATCTTTCTGCATTCCTAGCATGGTTAATAAGCAATGTGACCCAGCAACCAGACAGGAATTGCACCGCAGATCATAACAATAAGGATACTTCCACCTTAAGGCCTTGAGAATCTCCTAAGACTAATAGAAAGTAAATAAATAAAATTTTGAATTGTACTGTAGAATTCAGTGATTTGATCATAAAAGTACCTTCAATAGTGCTTTATAATGCATGCTCTGTACAGTTTCAAGAAAGCAGACCACCACCACTAAGCTGCTCTTTCAAACAGTAAGTACATTTGTTTTTCTACAACCACAGAGCAAGATTTATCAGTTAATACTTCTACTTGAGCCTAACACTAGAGAACAAAAAAGAACAAAAAAAAAA
>WBMY01018713.1:230583-242675 GCA_013397315.1 Donacobius atricapilla
AAAAAAAAAGCACGGAAAACATAAAAGGGTACATTATTACATTATTAAATTCCTAATTATTTTTACAAACCATGTTAAATGTCTTAAATGTTAAAGTCTTGTCAACGTGTAGATGTAAAAAAAAATTAAAAATACAGTAGTGGAAAGCTTCAAATACAGTAGTGGAGAGCTTCAATAACAGAGTTTCAAAAGGGCCAGCCACCACACTGTAGCTCTCACATTCTTCAACTACTGTATAAGTCTGGATGTGTCTGGGGAGATAATATAAATAGATGCTAAGCCCTAAAGTCTCTGGCTGACTGACATTTTGGCAGTTACCAGTAGATGGCTGCAATTTCTAGTTGCTGAAATGGCTCACTTAGAACTACTCTGTTCCAAACAGCTGCTGAAAATGAGCCAACTTTTAGCTGTATCTTGAAGACTGTTGCTGCTGGGCAAGTCCTGCCTATGCAGCAGCAGAATAACTACCTGAAAAAACCCAGAAGATTATAGTCTGCATCCATTTTGTTCAGTATCTATAGGATTGAGTAGATATTTACAGTTTCTGGCTCTCAAAGGCTGCTCTTATTCTCTTCTGTTAGTCATAAAGTCTATTAGGCATACACAGTTAAAAAAATCTAAGTGACACACTCAACTGAAACCCTCCCTCCACTTCCAGACAATCCCATATATAGACCTTTTTTCCCTGAAAAATATGTTCAGAAATTGATATTGCAGGAGAAAGATGTCTTACATTACCTTGTTTAATCAGAATTAGCTTTATTTTTTTTTAATAGACACTCCCTTCTGCTGATGTGCTTTATACCTGACTTTTTTGAAACAAGTTCTAATCTAGGGACTTTTTTTTTTTTTTTTGGGGGGGGGGGGGTGGTATCTAAAATTAATTAGGATTTCTTTATTTTAGGAGCATGAACACTTAACAGTACAAATACATAGACAGTTCTATCTTGGCAAATAAATTTTTAGGATGTTTTACCTTTATTGTTGCCCCTATCACTTAAACTGCTGCAAAGCTGTGAGTGATGCATGTGAAACACATTAAAGAGCAAACTAAGTAAAGAGGAAAAAAAATGCTGGAGGACAGTTACAGACCACGAAAAGTGGAATAAAACAAAATCAACACTGGACATAGGCACTTTTTACTTTTTTGGGAATTTTTTTGAATGGAGGGGTCAAAACTCTGAAGGAAATAGTGTTTCAACACAAAAGAGAAAACATGTATTATCCAAAGGAGATCTTAGTAAAATCCAGTGGGATGCAGATGTAATGTCTAATTGGGGCATCACGGGCATGTGCAAAGGAACAGAGCTGGACCACACCAGAACTGGCAGTTACCATCCAAACTCCTGGAGCGGGGCAGAGATGTTGTAGAGTGAGTGTGCACAAGACCCTGAAATCTTGTTTTTCATGAACTGAAAGTCCTCTTCACACTCTCTAGCAAAAAGTGAACAAACAAGTAATCAATACAGTCTAATTTTCAAACAACATTTTAGAAACAGAATATTAATTACAGCAAGCTCACATATTAATGTGTTCACACAGTTAGGAAGGGGATGTTACACTATCTTCCTGCTTTGTCAGGCTGGGGCCTTGGTGGCATGTTAGAACAGCACCATGGTGTGCTGATGCATGTTGATTAGTGAGAACTTTTAGTCAGCAAGTATATGTCTATCTCCATGTTGTGTGGATCATCAAGAGAACTTGGTTTTTATGAGTAATTGACATTTCATAGCTGCTATTCAGTGCTGTTCAGGTAGCAATGGTAGGTAGACCAATAGGTTACAAAATCTTCCATTTTCTGCAAGGACTATTAAAGATGGATAATGGTGACTTGAATCAGTACAGCAGAATTAAATTTTTTACCAACATACTCTTGATTTAATTTTCAAAAAGAAATATAAAATTAAAAATATACATTACATATTAAAAATGTATAATATTTTTAATTTTTTTTTCGGTAATCTTCCTGACATAATTACTGACGGTATTGATTGTGTGTCACTCTCTCACTATAGAGGAGTCAGCTAATCATGCACATTTTGAGAAGACAGATATTAATATATAAGTATAGAAAAAGAAATGGTGAATGGTGACACAAGATTACTGGTATGGACACAGGTATCTGTGTATCAAAACTACTGTATCACACAAGGTGTTGCTTCCATTCTACTAATATCTAGATTCTTCAGAAATTCTGTCATAGCTATAAAATTAAAACAGAATTAGCGCTGTAATAAAACTGGGTTACAGTAAGAAACGTGTGTGTATGTACAATAAGAAATGTGTGCCTAAAAGGTGTCAGATTTTCCTTTTCTGCACTATGTCAGATGAAATGCTTTGATAAAAGGGTTCTGATGTTAGAAAAATGCCTTTCTTATGTGAGGAAACATGGATTGAGAGCAACTTCTTAAAATGCCCATCAGTTCTTAACAGTTTAATATAATTCAGAGTATTGATTTTTATTATTAAACTCTGTTTTAATATAGTGCCTTAGATAGAAGTAAGTACTTGCAGTATTAAAAAAAAATTAAAATGATGGAGTGCCACTGCCTATCACAGATTCAAGGTGTCAGTTATAACTAAATGAAAAAATAAACTAAAACTAAAAGCAAAACACCTGTCTGTAGTAAACCCTATTATTCAATGATAGTTTTTGCTGATGATAGGTGACAAGGTATAAGAATAAATTAATTTTTAGCTGAGAAATGAAAGGATAACTCTCTTGAAACCCCTTTGAGGAGAAAAGGTCTCAAAAATAAGAATTTAATAGGACCAGGAAAGTTATTAGCTCATGAACATTGAATTTCAGAATATCTGCAGTCCCATTTTTCAGAGTTAATGGTAAATATTTAAAAACCGCTATATCTTCTCACTAACATTAGAACTGACAATATCATCTTAACTTCAAAGATAAAAAATAAGTAGCTTCTTTAGGCAAGTATATTCTCTCTTTTTTGAACTCTAGCAGGAAACTATGAGAGGTATGGAGTAGATTTATAGAACACGTAGTACAATGGTGTCAGTATCTTTGGCTATAACCTGCAGATAATGTATAAAAAAAATCCTGAAGTTTTTTGTAAAAATGCAAATTAAAAAAAAAAATCAGATAACAAACTCTGACCTTTGATTAACAAAAACCACCAAAACTCAAAAGAGCTCATTGGTTATGACTTCATTACTTCAATGGCCTCTCTGCTTGATCTAGTAGTAGTAATTCTACTTCTGAAATCAGAGAAATATGGAATATTTGAAATATATGAAATATTAAATCAGGTTTGAGCTGAACCTTTAATTTTGACTTTAGAAGTTCACTTGTGATAAATCTTGAAAAAAGGAGGGGTTAACTCTCATGCCCCAAGTACGACAACATTCAATTTTACTGGTTGTGTATGGAGAAGAGAATGACTCTGGTTAGACAGGAGTTAAAACTGATATTCAGTTTTCTCTTCCTGCTAGAGCTTGTGTCAAGAACATATGCAAAACTTCTTTTTTTTTTTGATGTTAACAAATAATCTGTGAAATTACCTGAAGTTTTCCTTAATTCTGTGAAAGTTTGGGGTTTTTTTCCATAAATGAAACTATTGAAGAAGAAAGGTGATACATGTTTGTACCCCTCCCCCACAATCACTTTTCAAGTATGCATGTCAATTATTCTACTAAGTGTGGAAAAAGTAGTCTGAAGCATTGTTAAATGAACTATATAAATCCTTGAAGAGACACAGTAGGTGGCTGAAGTGAGAATTAAAAATGCCATCTTCTTGAAGCTCACACATTCTTAATATTAGCCTTCAAAGTTAGCAATGATGCCAAGATTATTCCAGCCTCATGACATAATTAATTGCTGTAATTTCAGACATTTCAAAAATTAACAATGTCATTGTGTAATGTCAATTAGAAGGAGTCTGATGGAACTGAACATTTGTTTTCATGCATGTTTGGAAAGTATTACTAATGATGAAGGTGCAGGTTGACTCTGTTTCTGATTTTAAAAATAGAGAACAAATTATCATTGTTGCTTAAAATTAAGCAACTACACTAACTACAAGACTACTGATTATTTTAGTTTGTTCTCACATTGCTCTTCCTCTCCAACTGAACTATCCCAATTTAATAGCCGCTTGGTTTTCTTACTTTTTAATCTACCTACAGAGAAACCTCCTCTTCTACCTAAGACAATCTGTAATGTCTGCTCACCCTGATACACTACGAAGTGAAATAATTATTTTGCTGCTCACTGGAAGACTTCAAGCATGCTCTGAATTTCCTATTCAGCTTGCTTTCTCAAGTTTTCCTTGAAAAAAAATTGATCATGAAGTATTTGATATTCAGGTCTTGAAACTAAAACATCATTTTTGTGAGTAACAAAGTATCACTTGGTAAAAGGAATGATATATTTCTATTCTTTGATTCGATGAGCATATTTATAATGTGGAACCTTCAAAGATATTACAGACATTCTGAAACTCCGGGAGAAAGGAGTGGTTTAAGACTTGTGGAAGATTGGTGACTTTCATAATATTTTCAGGATTTTTCTTTTTGAACAAGTCATGTCTTAAGTGAGGCGTTATTGATAGAGAAAACAGGCAACTGCAAGATTTATGGGCTGGGTGCACAGTAAAAATTTTATTTTCTCTGGTCACAATAATACAAGGTAATTGTGAAGGTAATAGTGGCTTTGAGAAGGTGAGGTTAGATTCTCATCTGGCCCGCGTATTTGCCTCTGTGCCAGGGCTAAGCCAGAAGTTTGGGGAATGTTGTGTCAAATGGTGTCCCATTCCAAGCAAAATATACCAAGTGCCCTGCCTTTGCTACTCTAACTTTCTGTCATCACCCAAGTCATTAACACAAAGTAACAGTTGTTTATACAGGGCTTTGTTCTGAAGGCCTTAGCCATGTACTGTGATATATTTACTTGCATCCGTGCCAAGGTGTGCAGGAGATGTGGTATTAGGAATTTGCTCCTCACACACACTTTGTAATCACAGCAATGATAGACTCCTACTGTCTGTCGGCCTGATGGGTGAACGCGGTGAATGCCATAATAGCAAGATGGCAGTCTGAAAGGGCTGAAATTAGTTTACTAGTACCAGCATTTTAAATACAAAGCAATATTCCTTTCTGTGGCTCTCATGACAGCTCTGGTACTCAGGTTCCTAAAAAATAATCTTGTATTAGGTGTGAGTGTGTTTGCTTGCATATGTTCTGGTGCATGTATAACATGAAGATTGAAGAAAATGTGATGGAAAACATGAACAGTAGACCCGTCTCTGATTTGAAGAATAAACAGTGAAATCATCTCTAAAAGCCACTGTGCAGGTACTGTGTACTCATGGTGTACATGCCTTTCATGAGCTCGCATTTTTTGATACCTCTGTGCTTTATGTCAGTCCCACAGTGTAAATAAAAAGTGATCAAACCCTAATTTTCCTGTGGTATATCTGAAAATTAATACAGAACATTTGGCTGAACAAGGCTCTGATGATGACATCAAGCCTGCGTTGCAATTGCTCTGCCTGGAGGATGTCTCCCCCGAGGTTAATCTGCACTTATCTTAAACACAAGTTTCACTTGTGAACACATCAGGCAGGGCTTTGTGCTGTGCTGATAGATCGGCATGTATAGATCCCATTTCAAAGAACTCCTTATCTGCTCTGATTTATTATTTTGAGTTCTAATAAAGCCCTTCTTCGAAGATAACATGTCTTTGGTGTCTGCTGGCATATCCTCTTAAGGTAAAAAGTCAGATAGCCCAAGCTCACGATTTGGGTACATAAGATTTTTTCAAAAGAAGAAAAAAAAAGAGCAATCTACTTCACCAGAACAATCATTTTACCTTTGATTACCTTGATTCTTTTACACTGATGAAGGCTTAAATAATCCTAAATGCTTCAGTTAACAGCAACAAACAGGAATATTTTTTTATACTGATCAGGAAATAAAATGTTTATTTTAAGAAGTGAGGCAAGCTCCTCCATTAATTTTTTATAGGTGTTTTACTTCTTTACATCTAAAACATACTGGTTCATTCCAGAAGCATTCTGGACTTCTGCTTTGTTACCAGATACAACTCAAAATTTACAGTTTGAAATCTGGCTCCATAAGCCCTGAGATTTCTGAAAGATATGATTTTAGAATCAAAATATACATTATTTTCTGCAGGAAAATGGATGAAATTTCATCAGAATAATGTTCAGAATATATCAAGAAGATATTTGGATAAGATTTTAAACTGTCAGATCAGCTTTATATTTTACTAGAGGGTTGGGGTTTTTTTCATCTGTAATGGCACTTTACACAGAATGTTTGAATTTATCTTAAAGTTAACGAACAATTATCCTTACAAGGAAAACATGCTGTAAAATATTAAAACAAAACCTGAGAAACTGGCTCATTTTCGAACTTATTTTTCTCTAGAAATTAAATCAGATTTGCTATGTCAGTTTCTTCAAGGGTGAATAGTATGCAATTCATTTATCATATTTTTTTGTTTTTATTATTTTAGATTTCTGCATTCTATTTTTTTAACCAAATGCAGAAATCTCAAGGACGACTATTTTCCTCAGTTGTGGTCTATGAATTTGCAAATTTCACTGCAAATTTGAGAAAGGACAGACCGCTAACTCAAGATACTGGACAACTCCCTGTATATGGGGTTTATCTAAGTATTGACACCAACTAACTTTCTAAATTTTCTATCTAGTAACTGGAGAAAGGCTGGGAACTACAGATGCCCACATTTATTTTTAACACATCTTTTACCATGTGAAGAAAAACTCTGTTAAAAATTATATATAAAAAATTATATACAGGAGCTCTATATAGCAGATATGAATATCAGACTATTATGCTATTCAGAGTATCAGACTTGAAGGATCTGTAGAGACTCCCTGGGATTTTTTTACTGTCCAGACAATTATCAGTCAAATGGAGAACATTTTCCTCCTGCGCTTCTGGAAAAGGTCTGGTGTCAACCTTTTTTCTACTGATTTGCTACCTTCTTACTCTGTTTTTTTTCCCTTGGGCTTTTACACTCCTTCATGTCAGCATTTTTAAGTCCTGCAATCCTATGAGTCTAAACAGTTTTACTTCTGGCTGTCTTTTTACATCCTTTCTCTTGCAAGGTTTTAGTTTGCATGGTCCATTACAGTTAAACATTTTTTCTCATTAAAGCTAAGCCAAGGTCACACAACCAGGCTGCACCAAAATGCACAGACAAAGGGCATACGTAGTTGAACCCCAGCACTGTAGGTCACATAGAAGGCATATCAGGTCCCAGAGGCTTAAAGATCCTCTCAAAGTGTCTCTTTACCTGATTAAAAAGGAAGGTAAGATCAAGTAATCTCCCACCTCATGAACTTTTTAAATAGATTATATTGAGGGATTAATTCAGGTCTTGATATGACTCTATCTTATATTTTCCCATCTACCAAGCCTCATTCAGAGAACTCTACAGGCCTAGGAAATATAATCTTAACAATGCAAACAAGAATATCACAAGGAGTGATGATATGTGCAACACAAAATTAGAGGAGAAATGATGGATATACCTCCTAATTAAATTCTAACCCATGCTGTGGAAACATGTTTCCATGTTCCAGGAGAATATAAGGTTGACAAAAGGGTTGCCTTTCCTTGACTTTAGGATGTGGCCTGTACATGAAATAGGAAGTTCACAGAAAGTGTATATAAAATGAAGGAAAATGGGCTTTAGAACTCTTAGTATCTCAGTACTAACTTTTCTTACCTCATTCATATAGGACTCAAAAAAATCCAATTTCTAATGGTAACATAATTGATTTTGAAGAAATCTGCTATGTCATTTGGGAAAACAGTTAAGACTTTCCAAATCCTTGTTCAAAGCTCCTTGAATAGACAACATGCTTGGGCTTAATTGAAAGGTCAGGTAGAATACTAACAGAGACATACATAATGGAATGTATCAAAAGTATTTTAGGGTTTTTTTCTTTCTGACAATCAGTAAATTAAGAAAATTTCTTGTGAGTTATTTGGTTTTTACGTCTTATACTTTTAAGGTAAATAATATTCCTTATTTTGATAACAAATTAGCAAAAAAAATTTCAGACACAAAATGAAAAAGAACCTGTTACCCAAATACAACTATTTTTGTGTTCAAATAACTTCTAACTTCATTATGTCCTTGTTGAATAAGTAGTCTTTATGTTCCTCCAGACTTTCATACAACTTGGAGAACTGGGATATTCCCTTAGATATTCTCAAATAGTTTTGTTTTATACACAGGCTTAATGACATTATGCACCAAAAATTTAGATGTCTGCATTGCATGGGCTAGACATCACCTTGTGTTATTTTTATGATTCAAAATCCATGGAATAGTTGTGACTTAGTCCTTCTCAATTAAATATTTTGATATTGATAATTTCCCAAAAATTAGTAGCCGTCACAAAAGTTAATAGTGTGGTAGTTCCTTGTTGTTTCATCCACATGCATCAGATGAAATTATTCCAAGCTTTAATAACTGGGAGTTATTATTTCTATACTAAGAATGTTACAGTCACATCATTTAAAAAAATCAGCCTTAGATGACAGAAGAAATGACTGAAAAGAGGGAGGATGCATATCTTTTAATATTTTCCATCTTGTTATTGGAACCCATCTTTTTGTAGAATTTTTTTAGTAATGGGAGCCACATATAATTACATAAAAGATAGCTTATATTTCAGATAGTTATATTTCAGATAGTTATATTTCAGATAGTTATATTTCAGATAACTATTCTAGCTGATCTCTTTGTTGTCAATGGAAAATAGCTGTAATATTGACACCTCTCTGTATTTACTGAATTCCTTGGTCTGTTAGGTCTGTCCTGATATTCTGAGCTACTGTGGTTTTTACATATATGAACATGCATAAAGGACAGAAAAGACTAATAAAAACCGTAAAAAATTCTCTGACAGTTATCATTTAATCTAAACTTCTATGTGAGTCTTTGTAGTTCTTGTGGGATAAGTTCTGTGAATGAACATCTTCCTTTGTAAAGCCGTCTCTTAAACACTGAGCTACAGTTATACTCACTGTGTTTTCTTGTGGGAGCAATCTTTCTCACTTCTATGTATACTTTACTTTTACGCATGGAAATCTTCATGGAAGATGTATTGTTCAGTTTTACCCTAGAAAAAAGACAGATAGCAACAATCATGACTCTCTCCAGACAGCCTTGTGTTTAACATTTAGGCAAAACTGTATTTTCTCAGTCTTAAAGTTTGAATTGGGAGCCATTAAAAAGAGAATTATTTCTAGGCCTTACTTATGGTAGTATAAGTTAATCAATTTCTGTAAAAAATAAGGCAAAGAATTCATACAAGAGTGTACTGTATCTTGTTTCTTTATTAAAGATGGGAATCTGAAATAAGGTATCAGTCTTCCTACACAGTTCAGAGCACAGTAAATGAGTGGCAGAACTAAGAATAAATAAACTGGGAGTGTTTCAAGACATAGCATGGTTATGGTGTAGCACAGTACATGTTTATCTCTGGAGATCCTGAATTCAAGCTTCAGGCATTAACATAAATCCTTTTAATGTTCCTGAATAAAACTTTTGAAGTCTTCTGACATCCTAACATCTCACTGGATATATTGTCATTAAGTGTGCCATTATAAATGTGATAGAATAACAGACTTCTCAGATTTTTACTAGCTTTTTCATGGCTCTTAAGGAATAAAGAAAAATCCCAGAACTGAAATAGATTTAGAAGACCTTTGAAATCTCCCATCAAAGCATAGATAGACTTAATATGTTTTTTTATGTCTATAATACCTATGAATTGTTTAGCCAGAAATCATAGAAAAATTTCATACAAAGTGTTTTGAAGAAAATCTGGCCATTTGATAGACATTTCCAGAAAGTGAGGATAAAAAAGAAAAAAGGAAATTAATCAATAGCTCAAGTTAAAAAGGGAAAATTTGGACAAAACAAACAACCCCCACCCCAGCCAACCAAGAAACCAAGAAAAAAAATGACCACAAAATCACAATGTTTTTCCTAGGTTTATGCAACATGATTTGATAACCATCAGACTTGTGGCATCAGCCCATGAAGGGTTTGCTGCTGATACCCTATTCTAAATCACTCACAATATTTATTCAAATAAAGAGCATGTTCTTTATTTGAAGAATGAACATAGCCAAGTAGGCCTAGAACCCTGAAGAATCTGGATCCTTACATTTATAAATTTCCTAGGGTTTGTTCAAAAAATTCAGAGTGTTTAATAAATCAGTTAAGATACATTATTTTAGAGACTTATGAAAAATGAAAGAAGCACATCATAACAACTTGCTACAATTGCTAGAGTAATTAATTTCCAATATGTTTAGTAAATTATGAGCATGTAGGTATATATCAATATTTCAGATTTATTTTTAAAAAATTCCCTTAGTCTTTCAAAATTGCTTGCATAAAGAAAGTTTATTTTGCTTCTATTCAGAGAAGTCTTCCAGAATTAAGTAATATTTTCCCTTCAAAACAAAGGAGAGTTCAAAATCACACAGGAAAGTTCCAGCAAATCATGTCAGTGAGTGTATGCTATGCTGACATTTTTCTTGCTCTTCCAGGAGGAGCTATCATTCCTGCTAGGGCTTGCTTATGCTTCACAGTATTGCACTGAGTAGTGAGCGACAAGATATTACAACCAATCAAAAGAAGGTACTGAAAATTTTGATAAGTCAGACCAGTAATAGACCAGCCTTAAAGTGGCTTGTCATGTATCTTATCATATAGTGTGAAAGCATGTCCTGTGCCTGCTGACAGTCACATTTTATTTTTCAGGTAATGACATTGGATCAGGCAGAAAATACCCCTCCTTTGGAACCACTTGTAGCCCTTGTAGCACTTTCTTCAAGCAGTCATGAAGACAGTGGCAAATTCCTCGCAGTGTGGCAGACAGTGCAAGGGTCAGCTGAAGTAATGCCTGAATGTAAGGTCTGGAGAAGGTGACAATGACAAGATTCTGCAAGACTGTAGTATTTTTTTGTTGACATCATTTGGAAGCAATAGGTTCATTACTATTAGTACTGTTGTGTTTTAACCTAATTGCCTACTCATGTAAATACATTCTATAATTGTCAGGGAGCACTGTTCCCATTTTAAATTTATATATTTATATATACATTGTAGACAACTTAACCTAAGTGAAATTCAAGATCTCATGTATCCTGACACATTTAAGGCCTCAATCTGCCTCTATTTTATTTTTAGCATCCCTCAATGGTATGTCACGGATTCTCAGCACCGTGGATTTAACATATAAGTGGTGTTTAGCAGCTTTGCCTCATGCCTAATCTTAAAAATAGTTTGTAGAGTTAACATTCCATTAAAAAAAAAAAAAAAAAGCCTAGGTCTGGACCCATTTGCCCTGCATCTTGCTTAGTTACCATATGATTTCAGTTCTGTACCTTAGCTACCTTAGTTTATTCAGGATGAGACTGCACTGAGGATAAGATACTACCTACCTGTAAGGTTTGTATTTTACAGACCAGGCACATTACAATTTTCACCAACCATGATACTTTCAGGTATCAGATATAACTAAATGGTTCTTTCTTTCTTTCTTTTTTTCTTCCTTTTTTTCTTTCCCTGATTGCATATTTATGGCCCATTTTCTTTCATCATCTGGGTTAGAGGGGTGCTGTTTCCAAACCTTTTAACTGTTCTGGTCTGAACTTCAGAGGAAGAAAAAGTTATAGCATTACAGGCCAGCCACCTTACCGGCTGCTCTGAAACATGGATTTAAGTGTTTTCTTTTCAATATGTATTTTATGCTTTGTAGGTGGTACACCTAACCTGCTTCTAGTACCTTCAGCAAAGGTAAAACTAAACTTAGCACATTCCTAGGTGTATTGGTTTAGCATAAATGGTAGGAAAGACAAACTGTTGATCCGTTTTGGAACTGACAGCTAAGCTGGCCAATCAGGTAAAAAGTGTACACCCCTTGGGACACCGCTTAAAAACAGGAATCTTGGGAGATGCACCCTCTTTCCACGGACCCAGCCATGAGGTAACATCGTGGCCGGGCCGGGAGGGGTCCGGGCCCAGGGCCCGGCTGGCCCCGGGAGTC
>WBMY01018713.1:242953-348478 GCA_013397315.1 Donacobius atricapilla
GAGCTGGAAGTCACAAACAGACTGTGTCTCTTGTGGAAAGTTACCAGAAGAATCAGGAGGGACTTGTCTCTCTCAAAAGACTGAATGAAAGACTATTTTATTAAGTGCTACTGACTTGAGAGTTCTGATGTTTTGTCTCTTTGCATTGTTTTCGTGGAAAAGTAGATTGTTGCTAGGGAGGAGGGGGGTTGTTTTTGAGAGGGTTTCGTGGTTGGTTTTTGTTTGTTTACCTTTAGTGTATGTTAATAAATCTAACTGTTTCTATTTTTAAATTGAACCTGTTTTGCTTTTCTTTTAATCCTATTCCACTAAAATGAAAATTAGGCGAATGTGATAACCACTACATATTTTGGTGTTTCTGCCCGGTTTTTGAATTTTAACCCATTACACTAGGCTACCTGAAATCTGTGTATTTCACTGATGATACTGGACACCTGAACATTATATCCTTCAGTGCTCAAGTCCTTTTGCAAATGAGCCTAATCCATTATCTCCTATAAAATGATCAAACTATCTAGTCACTTTCCTATTTTATGTAGTAAAATGGTTTTTATGGGAATACTTTCCTATTTTTTTTTTAAATTCAACAAAATAGCAAATTTTCCAGAAGGTTTCTTGTCGCGTGTGTAAATAATCCAAAATGGAATTTTTCTGTAGCCTTCATCAGTTAAAGTTACTACTGTTGTGACTGCTTTAATAGCAATTGTATACAATTTACAGATACTCTCACATGTAAGTGCATGAAAAATATATCCTCCCATTCGAAAGACACCTGTTTTCACTTGCAGGAAATATTCCAATACATGGAGCTACAGAAATAATCTACACCCTAATTAAATCAATAACATCTTCATAGGGATAGATTAATCAACAAATAATATGTTCTAACATTAACATGAATATTTCCTTTTATTAAGCAAGTAACTATTCTGACAGGAAAAAAAATCACTGACATTTTTACTTTACTATTTATTTTTAAAAGGAAGTAACAGTTTCCTTGCTACTTAGGTCATTATCTGTACTTCACTTTACAAACCTTTTTTCTTGAGAAACAAAAATTCTGTCATAATTGAGCACTTGAGACTAAGATGCAGAAAAAAGAAGATATTTTGTTGTGCCACATTTAATGCTCATTTTATGTTAGTGACATGCTTACATTTTGAAATTTCTACTTTTAGAAAAATTCTTAATTAATTTTGGATTTGATATAGTTTTTTGGAAAATATAAATCTTTGTAACTTCTATTTTTCTTGTTCCAACCAAATTAGGTGCTTTGTTTCTATAAAATAAAAGCCACCAGCTTCCCATTAAAAAATGCTAACAAACCACACAGCTATAAGGGAGAAAAACACAGGGGAAATTATTTCTATTTCAAGTCTACAGGAAGCATAATTTCAATATAATTTGCCTATTCCTTAAGTATATTCTCTTTTTCCATCTGGGTAATGGTGTGATGTATTGACCTTGGCTGGTCACCAGGTACCCACCAAGCAGCTCAATCTCTCACCCACTTCCATAAGGCAGAGAAAATATGATGAAAAATCTCATGGGTTGAGGTAAAGTCAGGAAGAGATCCCTTACTACTTACCATCACAGGCAAAACAATTATTTGAATTTACTGACAATCAATAACATATGGGGATAGTGAGAAATAAGAAAGAATCTAAAAACACCTCCCCCCCCCACGCCCATCATCCTGAGCTCAACTGCACTCACAACGTTCTACCTTCTCTCTCCAAGCAGCACAGGGAAATGGAGAATGAGGGTTACAATCAGTTGTTAATGCTTTTTGTCTGTTGTTTCTTCCTCCTTCCACTATTTTTCTGCTGCAGCATGGGAACCCTCCCATGCAATGCAGTCTTTCATGGCATTCTCCAGCATGGGCCCTTCCTACAGGTCTGGAGTTCCTCAGGAACTGGCTGCTCCAGTGTGGGCTCCCCATTGGGTCACCAGTCCTGGCAGCAAACCTGCTCTAGAGTGGGCTCCTCTCTTCACAGGCCCACAGGTCCTGCCAGGAGCCTTCTCCACTGTGGACTTCCCCTGGGGTCCCAGCCTCCTTCAGGCATCTTCCTGTTCTGGCGTGAGGTCCTCCATGGGCTGCAGGGGTATCTCTGCTCCACAGGCTTCAGTGGCACAGGTGCCTCATCATGGTCTACACCAGGGGCTGCAGGGGAATCTCAGCTCCAGCACCTGGAGCACCTCTGCCCTTGGCTTCACTGACCTTGGTGTCTTCAGGGCTGCTTGTTTTCTATTTACTCACTTCTCTCTCCTGGCTGGTTGCTCTGTGGCAGTTTTTACCCTTTCTGAAATATGATATTTCAGAGTTGCTACCAAAGGGGCTGACTGGTCCAGCTTTGACCAGAGATGGGTCCATCCTGCAGCTGGTGGAAACTGGTTCTGTCTGACATTGGGCAGTTTTTTAGTGCCTTCTAACATAAACCATTCTTGCAGTGCCCCTGCTACCAAAACCTTGCTGAAAACCCAATGCACAGACCCAGGATGCGTTTTTGGCAGGTGTTTTCCTCTGTGAAACACAATCAAAGTTCCCTTCTGTTCTTACCCAAGCTTTTCTCATGCTTGTACTCCTGCTGAGGTACCTCTAAGAAGGAAAGATAGCTGTAAAGCTAAAAGATTCTTTAGAAGTCCCTTACTTAAACTAGAAGATTAGGGAAGAAATGGCTGACGTGGGGTGTTGGTTTGTTGTTTTGGGGTTTGGGGTTTTTTTCTTTGGTTTGGTTTGTTGGGGTTTTTGGAGGTGCAGAGGTCTGTTGGATTTTTTTGTGGAGAAGGATTATTTTTCAATATTTTTGCTTCAGTAAACATTCATCCTGTGGTAGATCTGCACTGTGGTCGTGTCATGAGCCTGCTACCTCCCCAGGTGAGAACCATTGCAGAAAGTGTCCTGATGTGGACAAAACAGCAGAAGTTCTATGAATTCCCCAGGTCAAAGGTCGTAGTTCAAGTTCTGGATGAACATCCAGTACAGAGTGTTCTTTTTTTGTTGAATGTGTCAGGCAAAGGTGGGAATTAAAAAATAAAGAAATTGTGAAATAATAAAGCCACAGAGAGAGCTGTAACAGGGCTGGCAATAGAAATCAGATATCAAAGGAGAAGATTGCTAAGAGTCAATAAATAAACAAAATTACATATGCAGTTATACTTCAAGCCAAACCATTATGTTTACCACATTTTTAAAACTGTGTCCTATTCAGCTCTTCTTCAGATTCTGGCTGCAATGGATTCTTTGCACATGTAATTAGAGAGTCTTTTGTCTTTTTAAAATGTAATAGGAAATCAGTATCCAAATTTAAAAAAAAAAAAGTAATGGTACTATGAAAGACATTAGAATAACTGAAATTAAAAATATATATAAGTTTAATTCTACAAAACCACATCTTTTTGTTAAAAGAAAAAATACATTTAGCTTTTATTGGAAGAGCAAATTAAATTAAAATGTGTCTCTGAGTTCTGGAAAGCTGTTTAAGGCAAAAGCCATATTTACTGAGTTTTATTTGTTTCATGTACCTGTTCTAACAGCTGTGTCAAGTGAGAAGTTACAGTTTCACTAGCTTTCATACATTTCTAGTAGAACTTGTTGTAAATCAGTGTTTATTTTAAGAAGCAACAATTCTGGCAGATTTTGGACAGATCTTAAGTTGAAAGAGTTAAAGTAACTATATGATGATTTTAAAGTCAGGCCAGCCTTCACACTTGTAAAACAAATGGCAACAACACCAGCAGCAACAAGGAGAAGGAGAAGGAAGGAGAAAAAATGAGCAGCCTAGAAGAGCATAGGCATGATGAATAACAAATTCTGTGCCTTAAGTGTAAAAGAAAGGTCCCAGAGAAACAGCTGTGGCTATATTTATAGCTTGTTCAGTGAGCAGACCTGAGCAGATTTCCAGGCTCATGACACTGGTAGTCATCCGCTTTTTTATCCTCAAAGGGAAAGGCAAGGCAGCTGACAAGGTACCCAGTACAAACAGTAAGGAGACAGATGGAACTCAAGGTTGACCTTGTTCCTTCATTTGTATTTTTAGCTTCACCATCCCTGCTGAGATGTGAATCTTCTGCCTGAGTAGGTGTGGGTATGTCCCTCAAATCACAGGGGAACTGATTGGCTGAAGAGCAGGACTGTGGGACCTGGTTTTTCATTACAGGATCCAGGCAATTCAAAGAGGATGGGTACCAGAGATATTTTTTTTAGTGCCACAATGTCTGAGGAATTGTCTTGTAGCCTTCTTGGGTATCTGGAGCCAAAATCACTGAAAAGATACTTAGGAATTTTAAATCAACATTTTAGTAGAGATGTTCCATACTTACATTACTAATGCAAATACTACACAGTGCTTCTGATACTATCTGTAGAGTAGTATTCTGTTAGACCTCTGTTAGACTCTGCGTGCTTTTTAGAGTGATTTAATGAGTGGAAGAACTCCTTTACTATTTCTTGAGAAAAATCCCTATTGCATTAGAAGGAAAGTATGTCCATAAATTCTGTTTTGAGGAATAATTTTTCAGTAAATCTTAAATTGAATTTTAAAAAGGACAAAAGATAAAATAAATAATTATTTCTGCTATCTGGGTCATCTCAGCAAGCAGTTTCAAAATTAGGATATGATCTACACTTAGGCTACAAAAAATATTGTATTGAATAAACATATTCCTTATCAAATTCCACTAATCATATATGTTTTGAAAGCCTGGTGCTGATGTTTTTTCCAACCTAAAATTTACGATGGAGTACTTGAAAATATTTTGGTGTTCAGCTTTCAAAATCTAGCTTTAGTTGTCAATAGTATACTTATTACTGCAGAGGTGTAATTTTAGATTAAAAAAATCTGACGTTTGAATAAATAAAACCATGTTACAGATTAAGTATGTTATTAAAATTAAGTACTTTGACATTAGAACAGAGAACCCAACTTTTCGGATTTATTTTAAAGAAAGAAAATACAACCCTTTCTTTTTGAAGTCTGGATAATCATACATATATATATATATGTAACATGAATACATAAGACACTGATACAGAAAAATCAATTCAAATGAAAATAAAAGCAGAAATTTACATTTTCACAAAAGATTTTGACTTTGAAAACTTTTGACCAAGAAGTAATTTTGATTACTGTGAACGAATATGAGAATTATAATCTTTTGGAAAAAAGAAAACATTTTCACCAACACTTCCAGATAGTGAGTTTCCAGAATAAGTAAGATGGGTAAAATATTTCAGGTCCCTCTTGAGCAGTTCCAGAATTAGTATCCATTGTTTGTACTTGACTGGTTGTTACTTCATAATAAAGGCAAGAAAGCTCTTGCGTGGTAACCCCTGACTGATACAACCTGTGCACCTTGAAATTATTCAGTATTTTTCACAATCTTAAAGGTCACACTAAACAAATGGATGAAGCTATGTAAGTGACTTTCAGAGAGGTAAAATTAACTCAAGATGTTCAGATGGCTCAGATGTGCAATCTTTTGAGAATGAAGGGACATTCTCATATAGTTATAATATTTTGTAAAAGATTTCACTGAAAACTATAGTATTTCTTATAAAATAAACCTCTAAATCAACTTTTTGTCTTTAACACCCAATGTATCAGATTCCTTCTGAGTTTTTTTGTTTTGTTTTGTTTTGTTTGGGTTTTTTTGTTGTTGTTGTTGTTTTTTTTGTTTGTTTTTTGGGGTTTTTTGGGTTTTTTTTTTTAATTTTTTTTATTCTGAGAGCATCCAGCTGAAATTCACAGCCAAGGTACATAAGTTCTTCTATTACATACTTTGAATTATAGAGTGTTCTTTAGGAAATGCTTGCCAACATTAAAGTTTCCAAGAGCACCCATAATTTTTTCAGCTATAAAGCAAGGAACTTTTCTTCATGATGAGTACAACTTACTATTTTAATATTATCACTTCATATCTGACCTAATTAAATTCCATCATATAATACTTAAGTTATAGGTGTATAACCCCTCATGTAAAGTGCTAACATAAAATTTATCCTATGAGGTTGATGTTCACTATTACTGTTGGCTGGAAACTTGGACAGAATGTATTTCAAAGCATAATGCTCCAACAGAAAAGAAACCTTTTTTGTGTTGATTCTGAAGACTATTGCAACACAATAGGTTTCTTACTCCTGAGAAATAACAGAATAAGTGTCTGACAGACCCAATCAGAGACATCAGAACAAGAGAATAAGAAAAACAGGTAGGGTAAGTAAGACTGTAAGGATTTGTTTCCTGTTACAAGTGAGGAAAAAAATGATCTTTCAACAATGTTTAGGTTTTGTTTTGGTTTTTTTCCCACAAATTTCTGTAAAAGCTTTTGTCTTCATTCAAAAAACAAAAACCAACAACAAGAAAAGAAAAAAGACACCACCCCCAAAATATATGACAAAACCATGAAAGCTGTTAACTTTCTGTTATTTACATTTGCAGCTCCTGTGCAACAAAGGCGGTAAGGTCCAGAATTAACAGCTCTCTGTTAAGATGGTAGCTGGATAAACCAGAGGGTGCTCAAGAGGCATTACAGATATTATAGATACCAATGTTGCTTATATCTTTCCGCAGAAACTTTGTAAATATGCAGATTTTCCTGCTGGCCTGACTATTCTGAAACTGGTGACACCTTCAGGATACCGCTGAACTCAGGCTCCTTTGCTGTTTCACTGGAAACCTTGATATTTTGAAAGTCTTGGATAAGTCCAGTGTTCTAAGGATTATGAAGCTGCTGCTCCACCAGAAGCCAGTCTGTCCTAGAAGTCTTAATCTGAATGTAAAGTGTTTAGACTGCTCAATAATTTTCCGTAATACTTATCATCATAACAGAGGAAAGCTTGTTTCCGACTAACCCTGACTTCTGCAGCTGAACAGCAATTTGCAAGCAAATTAAAGGCAAGTAATGTACCACAACATTACCCCTTGCATCAAACTTACACCAAATCCATTTGAACAGTTTTTTGTTTGGAATGAAGATGAAATTCAAAGGTAAGGTACAGGGATTATTTTTAACTTGCCCCATTACGTCTTATGTATGCAAGAGAAGATCTTGCTGTAATGAGGTGAAATATGTGTATATTTCTAGCATTGATAATTGGGTTTCTTACTTCTGCATTGATATTCAAGTTCATAATGTATCATTTTAATATTTATTTTTATTTATATGTTTAAACAAATAGTGCCTGAAATAGAAATACAAAACTAATATATACTATTTCTCTGGGTAGTCAGTAATAATGTTTAAGTTCCTAAATGCCCTGTGGACTATTATCAGTATACAAAGAAGCATGAAAGAATCATTTTTTGACACAAACATTTAATGCTGTAGATTTGAGGAAAATGTGTTTTTCTGTTAATACAGATGAAACAAAGTAAATACCCTGAAGATCACTTCAGTGCAACATGAACTACAAGCAAAACTACTCCAAATATGGAAATAATAATTGAAAATTCTGTTTCAAGTAATAGGAACATTGTTGGGCACCGTATAGCTCTGCACAAAACTTATGATTCACTTCCATATCTTCTTTCTTTCTCACACACACAGACTTCTAGTTTCTTAAGGTTTTCTAGGACAGAGTATATAAAATGGGCAGCTATGTAGTAACACCATAAATTCTTTCCCAGCCTCTCACAAATTGCAGGTGAGGAATCTCCTGTTTTGACCCTGAGATTGGCTCAGCTGGCCAGAGCATAGCGCTTATAACATCAAGGTTGTGTGTTTAATCCCTGTATAGGCCATTTACCTAAGACCTGGACTTGATGAGTCCCTTCCAACTCAGAATATCCTCTGAATCTGTAAAAAATACTGTATTCTTGTATGCAAGAGACCTCAGTGGATTATTTTTAGTAACTTTTCTGTTACTTTTCATTTCATATACATTTTAACCATGAAGTTTTCTCCAGCTGTAACTTCCACAACTACAAGGACTTATTTTACTCATTTTGAAACTGCGGTGGCGTTACTGAATTTCTTTTTTCCTTGCTTTTGAATGAACATGTGCCATCTTACCTTCAACACACACCAATGACAGCAAAGAATCCCATTATTTATTTCCTCAGTTGTGTCATTTCCTGTTCCTTATCGAAATCCTTTTCTGCAATGATAAGCACAGGCAAGTGAAACCAGGATAGTGTAAAGATCCTGACATGATTAGCCCACTCAAACTTCATTCTGAAAGAAGTAAAACCAATCTCTACAACTGTACTAGAGATTTTAATGCCAGACAGAGATAAATTTGCTACATAAAAAAATTAATATGAACTGTGAACATGAATAGCTGGAAATAAATAAAAAGTTTTCATATCACAACAGCTCTTGGAAATTATCTTCCAACAAGTGTAGACACAAATAATAAACAAACAAACAAAACTAACATCTTTTTTTTAAAAAAACATGATTGTAAAAGGTAAAAGGTGATGTAGTTCCTAAAGTAGTGGAGCAGCAAAAATATTCTAGCTCTACATCACAGTTTTGTAAATGTTTAAAGCTGGGAACTATTTTGCTATGTTAATTTGATATAATCTACATCATTATTATTATCAGTATTGTCATTAATGCTGCTACAAATAATCCACTGTTAGTCTGCTTTTTTATCACTAAAAATTCATGATCCCAGAGGCTACTAGAAGATAAAGATACATTTGTAGAGATGTTCAAATTAGAATTGTCTGTAAAAGAATTGTTTGGCAAGTAAATTAAAGATTTCACCTTTCAGGTATGTTGATTTGGCATTTCTTATGAGCATTAAATTCAACTAAAAACAAAACCAGTAAATAAAACAAAGTGATAAAAGGTGTTCTTGAGTTTTATGTAAGACGTAAAAAGTATCAAAAAAGTACTTAATGCCTATATTTTGTTTGCTTCAATATCCTCAGCTTTAATCCAAACGTGGTCTTTAATGGTTTTTGTGGGAGGAAAATCTGCTCTGGTTTATAGCCTTTGCTGCCAACTTTGAGCCTGAAGGAAATTTTTACAGCTGAGTTATAAACTCCTAAATATCAGCATTTATAATGGCAAGGTTGACAGACATTTAATTTCAACACTGGCCAGTGACAGTATAATAATTTGAAAAAGATAATAATTTCACTGGGGTCAAAATCAAGTTTAAAAAATGTGCCTGGATCTTTCTAGCCCACAAGTGCACATATATATCCTTAATTGCAACCTCACCTAATTTAGGGCTGCCTAAAAAAATATAATACTTTGATTTTTTTTAACTATATCATTATATCCAAATATTTCCATGTCCTGACATTTTCTGGCCAGACTATAGTCAAAATCCTGAATGTGTTTTTTATGTAATCTTGACTGCTTGGTTTTGGATCCCCTGCTATTTATTCTTTTGCTTCCTTTCTGTATAAATAAAGCATATGGTAATTTATTGAGTAATTAAGAGTTATAAAACATGTAAGTCACACACGCATTTAGTCATAAAAACACCCTCTTCTTTACTACATCATGTGACATAATCTTACTGATGTTACTGCCATTTTTCCTTCCACAGCTCCCACACAGTTTTCTAGTTTCCCCCTCATTTCATCACCTCCAGGGTAGTGAGTCTTAAAGCATCTTAGGTGAGGCAATGCCCTGGCTAGCTTTTGGAGATCTGTAAAGATATTCTGAATGCTGGCAAAAATATCAAACATAGATCTTACTAATAATCTCTAGGCCCCTCAGACAGAGACACATTCCCCCATTAAAGATTCAGAGAAGCTTTCCTAGCTGTCCCTATCCACATGAAACATTCTTCTCTGCAAACAAAATAAAATCTGACACCTCCTTGAGTGTCTCTGTGCATTTTTCCAGGGAATAGATGATATTTTTGAGGGATCCCAGTTTACTCATTAGGAGTGACATCCCTGACTATGGGCTGCCTTGACATTACTTGTCTCAGCTGCCAAAAGATAAAATACAGAAAAATCTTTTTATTATAAATAACCCAAACACAAAAAGAATATATTTATAAAAGGCATATATTTATAAAAGGCATATGTGCCTTACTGAAGCAATGTTTCTCCTAGTCTACTTACACAAAGATCTTATCTAAAAGATACAGTCCTCTGTGTGTATTCAGTTGCCTTGTTGTACACAAATTCCTTTGTAGGTCAAGGACTCTTCCTCTAGCAAGCCTGAGAGATGGACAGGTAATAATCCAATGAACTTGAACAATTGAAACTCTCGTCATTCCTGTTAACATGTTTTTTCCCTTTTCCCTTGTTTTGTGTTTTGATGTTTCTTATTCTAGTTTAGGAATCATTTTTTGCTGTTGTTATGGGGGTATTGTGTGGTTATTTTTTTCCAGAAGGAGGGAATTTTAATTTTTTTTTTCCCCCATGGAAACCTCTTTTCTAATTCAGATCTTTCTTTAAAGGAAAAGATATTGCACAGTCATAGTAGGTGTGGAAATTTATTACACCTTTCTTAAACAGTTTTTCAACATTCCAAGAGATCAAAAGGCTTTAAGAAGCAGGACTACCTGCTTTTATAACACTATTAAATCTTTCTGGTTTGATACTTGTCTGACTTGAAAAAACTAAAGTGTAAAACAACTTCTTAGACAATTGTATAAATTGTCTAAGGTGTATTTATAGGTATTTTTAATGTATTGAGAAGAATTCTTTTTGCTAATTTTTGGGTGAGGGTTTGGGTTATTTTTTGGGGAGGGGGGCTGTAATATATATGAAAAGGACATTCAAGCTGTTCATTAACATTAGTTTAGATAGTTTAGGATAGACCTAGGTTTCAATCAAGTCACATGGAACTAGAAATAATATACTAGAATTTGCTTATGCCGTCTTATACCAGTTGTAAGTCAGCAAAATATGAATCTAGACTAGAAAAATAACTTGAGAATAAGGCTACATATCTCCCCAAATATATCTACTGCTGTGGCTGGTAAATGAAAAGTTAGATTCTTTTGCTTTGTGACAACTTGCTCCAAAATGTATATGATTTAACTGAATGTCTAAGGTTTTCAAAGGTATAAACTTAAGCAGTTGACATTGATGGACCTCTGTAAATTTAGGACATTGTTAAATTTCATTCTTAAGGAAATTCTTTTATAATTGGTTGTGTTTATAATTTTTCTACTCATCCAATCACCTGCTGCTGAGAATTGCAAAAAACTTCAATAAACCCAACCCCCCCAGGCTTCTCTTATTTTTTTTGTATTTAAGGTAACTTTGGAAAATTCTGTTGTATAAATAAAAAAATAAATATAAAAGGAGATTATGAAATAGCTATTACAAAGTTATCAACTGAAAAATTGTGCTCTCAAACAAAAAACCCTTCTGAATAAACAGGTTAAGGAAATCAGATACATATGCCTTTGCCTCAGATTCAGAAACAGGTAAAAATACACAGTCAACCTATTTCAACTTTCACCACTTTTATTTTTGTAACAGGACTATTTTAGGCATTAAGAAAAAAAAAAAAAAAGCCAAACTTCCTTTAAAATATTTTTGGAAGCTTCTATGACATTACAAACTTGTGTGAGGTATATCCACTCTTCACTCACAGAAGAGATACTCCTGCTCAGACAATGCATATTTTTAAGATAAAAGAATCATCAGTAGATAGTAGAATGTAGTTAATGAAACAGTTATTCTTACTCATAAACAATAAGGAAAATTTACTTTTCTTTTATGTTTTTGGATACTCTGTTCTCATTTATAAAATGTCTGTTCTGCAGTTTGTTCCTGTCTTTCCTTCCATCTCTTGCCCATATTTCATTGCATTTGAACAAAAACACCCCCAAACAAGCAACAAAACAAAACTCTCAGATAATCAGATCAAAAATATCTATGTGTTCTAAATTGGAGTATTTTTTTTATTATTAGTTTAATATGATTTCTAGGCAAGAATTTATCTGTCTAAAAGAATGGAACATGTGGGTTGAATTCTTCCTTATCAACATCAACTTTTTTTTGTTACAAACCTATTGAAGGAAGAAAAATTAAAATGAACTAAACACACATCTTTCAATTGCTTATACATTTATACATTTAACTGATGCCAGTGGGATTATTTAATCTCACAAAAAATCTTGCTTGAAAGTACATGTACTGAAGATAGTATTGGCAAGTGCAAACATGAGGAAACAGAGGTCACTTGCTCATCAAAGAGCATCATTCCTATGTCCCTAGTAGATACTGGGAAATTTCTACTGCTGTCAATCTATCACCTTTCAAGGGTATTAAACAAACATTTAGGAAAGGAAAAAAATCATAAAATTTCTACTGAAAACAGCAACTGCAATAAGCAAAAACCTTTATGACCTTTTTTTTAACATTTTCCAAAGTACAAGCTTTCTTCTCAATAGGAGAAATAAATATTGACTTTAATCTAAATATGCTTCAAACATCCAAACCGTTGGCTTGCACTGTCTCTGTGCAAGCTGTTCATACCTAAACAACCTTTTAAACCACCCATGGCATCTTAACTTTGAGCATATAGTCCTCAATTTCAATCAAAAATTTTAGTATTTTCATGCTGTTTAACACAGTTCTTTTGTGGCACATAATGCTACTTTTGATTTAGTTAATATATCCTAAAGTGAAATGGAATATTGGTGAATTAATATTCTGTTAATAAATAGAAGATGACATAGTGATTTTCGAGGATAAAGATGTCTCTAACATATTCAAGTTCAAACTATCTTCATGTCCTTAAAGGCAATAGTTTCTAGAGTCAGTCAGGTCAAAGAGGACAGCTTTGGGTTCCCCTTACTTTGACTACACAGTGTAAACAATGAAGCAGCCTTTGACAGCTTCATTGGTTAGAGTGACCATTTATGTTTCCAAAGGTGCTCCTGATTTGTATCTAGATTCCTCATGTTCTCTAACAGTGCTTAGGGTTGTATACCACCACATGTTAAATAGAAAGGTGAAGTCTAGAAATGAAGATATAAATGAAAATCCAGAGTGAGATGTCTAGTTATTATGAGACATAATATTTACTAATCAGTGTTTGTGAATTTTGTATTTATGTTTGTAAAGTGATAAATTCAGTCTATTTACTCAATTTCTCTTTGGAATCTTAATTTGAAATAAAGATCTTCAGCATCTTTGCTGAGCTCTTTAGATGCACAGAAATTAACAGGCAACTCTCTCCAAAGTCAGTCCGGCCTAGTCTCTTTCTCAGTCTGTACACTGATGCTGTGTGACAAATTGATATCTGGCCTGGGACATAACTGCCAGCAGGCATGGTGGACAATTTTAATTCTTGTTTCTTCTTAGGTTATGATGTAGACAAAGCTTAAGAAAGCAGTTGTAGTGTTTTTTCTATGTAAGGTGACTTCAGACACTTAGGAAAACAGAACTTTCATGTTATATTTTCTGACTGTCTTCTAACAAAACAAGTCTGTGACACTTCAAGAGAACACTTCAGTCATATTTATTTGATACATTAAATACCTAGAGCTTCTGATTTACTGTTGTAATATTTTAAATTGAGTACTGCTTTCATGTAAGAAGCAGTAAGCAAAAAAAAACCTCAAACCAGCTAGGAAATGAAATCTAGTGAGAACTCCTCTTCCTCATTTTAATTATTGGGTAACAGACTCAGGGCTGAGCTGTGTAGAAACAACTACTCACAAAGAGTGTGCTCTTTAGGCACATACTTCCAGAAGGCTTCCTGGCTGCCTCCTATTCAAACTGCGTGAAAATCTGCCAGGGACAGCCTGAGCTATCACTGTTACACACACTGAAGAACTTTGAGACCTACATCAGGGAGCACCTGCTCCTGAAGGACTTCAAGTCTCACTACTCAAGTAAAGCATGGGAGTGTTCATCACGCCCCTGCAGCCCAAATATATATGACAAGTCGCATTATAAGAGAAGCAAACTACATTTGTTGCATTTGTTTTTCTCTTTTCTGGACAAAATGTGGGAATGAAAATTAAGTTCTATTCTGTGGCAAAACAAAATATATTGCAACTAGAAGCATAAGCAGAGGACTATATTTCTTTAAATTTCTTGTGAAATACACTGATATTTTTTGGACCATGTTTAAAAAGAAATAAATAATGATAAATAATTCACTGTTGAGCTGCATCACTATAGATCCATCTCTACATATCACTGTTAAACTTTTATTTACATGAAAAGTTAAAAATTTCTACAGAAGTCACTATTGAATTATTTGGGCTGTCAGCTACAAGTGCATGTCCACTTGTATTCATACAAATGCTGCTAGAGATTTAGTAACTGGTGATAGCAGAACATCTCCAGTGCCAAAAACGGAAAGAGTTTTCTTTGCCAAAATAAATCAGAAAGGGTCATGTCTTCCATTTGTGTAAGTTGTTGTAACTCAGTTAAAGTCAATGGATCTTCAGCATGTTTTACAAGTATGGGATTTCATCCAGTTAGTTTCTTCATTTCCTTGAAAGAAGGTACCCTTCAAAGTCAGGAAAGAGAAATTTGTAAATAATTGATTAAAAAAAACCTCAATAAAAATGAAATAACTTAAATGTAGCTTAGTATTTCCTTTAGTAAAAGGCATTTTTACAGCATGTTTGATAGCTAACTGAACATAAAATTTATGTGTTAAGTTTGCTTTAAAACAGGCATATATCTTCCCTACTGAATTGTGATCAAAGAAGTGAAGTGCATATTCCAACCACATATATGATTACTGATTTTTAATAACTAAAATACATTTTATACATTATGATTTAGAGACCTAGGAGGTATTTTGTTGAAGTTTTGTTCCAAATAGCAGACATGCTCTTTTTCCTTAATTTTTTTTTAAATTTGTGTAATGTCATTTCTGAAAGCAATTAGTCAATGAAATATTTGCTGTGAAAGTTAAATAAATATTGAGCTCAAAGGAATGCCTCCAACGTAGGCATTCACAATCAGATCTTATTTAAGCTCAGTGTGATATCAAGATCCCTGTTACATTTAGTTATAATAATTTATATGTGTATGTTACTTGTTCATTTACATTTGTAGCTGATCAAAAATTTGATTCATCATTACACACCAAGTGACAGCCAAACACAGGCACTACTTGGGTCAGCATACAATTAATTGAGAATGAACATAAAAGAAAACAGACTCTTTCATCTATGTCTGGGACATAGATGTGTTCATATTTGGACTGTGGTTATTATAAGAGATCATAAGCCCTCATGAGATTTGAGAAACCCAATATATGCACTTTCCTTACACCTCTACCTTGTACACTATGTTTTATTTCACATAATTAATATAATATTTATACCATGGTAAATTTAGTGCCATATCTTTTTAAAAATCAGGTTTTAAGCTGATTTTATCAAGATTATGATCAAGCAGTATAAAAAGAGGAAAAAATATTAACTTGTTTAAGATGTAGTGGAAATTTATGCAGCTACAAGCTGTCTGGAATAAATGTTAATTGATTACAATTTATATTTTTGGTCTTCTTCCCAGAGACTTCAAGCTATTAATCTGACTTGAACACAGCCAGAATACTGTAACAATTTTTAGTCACTGAAAGCCTTAAGGGGAATTCATATCTGTTGGAATAAATGTAATAGCTTTATCCACCTCGAAGCAGGGAGTAAGGCAGAGAGGGAAAGGAAACAAAACAAAAAAAACATTTAGAAATATTTTCTCTACTTAATAAATTTTAGTAAAAGCCTGATGAGAATGTTTGTTGTGTACTGGGCTGCTAGGGTAGAGCTGGATGAAACACTTCAGTGAGCAGGTGTATATCAAACAAATGGCTACCTGTGATTATTACTATAAGTAGTACTCATATATTTGAGTACTGAAGATTATTTTAAACCCTATTGAATTAATACCAAGTATCCAAATGTTCTCCTTGGTTTGCAGTCCTTGGTATCCCTAGCAGGCTGGAGATAGCTGAAATCACAACATGCCTCATTCTAATCTCATTTTCTTTTCATACACAGTTGTAGAAGGTCATCAGTGGTCATGGAATCACCTCAGAGTCATATATATAGCTTCTCAGTGATAATTGTCTCTCTTTCCTCTTTAATGGCTTTAAACTAAAGTTACACATGCTACAGTATCTTGGTTTAAACTAACTTTTTATGTCTCAAGGTTCTCAAAGTTTAAAAATGCAAACAAATATTAGCACTAATATTTATAGATCAATAATCTGAATTTATCAAAAGGATTGGGTTGGGTTTTTGTAGTTGATTGTTTGTTGATTTGTTGGTTGGATTACTTTTCTTAATTAATTTTTTGTAAAGGTTTCTACTCTGAAACAACATGATCAATCACATGTGAACATGATCAGTCTAGTTCATAGTGAAACTAAAAGTTTCCTTTACCTTTTTCCATTTTGTCTATGTGAATTTATTGCAAGTGGCTGTCATTTTATCTAGCTCACGCAATTTTTTTTCTTTTAACGTAAATGAATGAAAAGTACAGTACCTCACTGCACATTTAGCAGCCTGGTCTATTGTCCTTTGCTCACAGACTTTCAAACAGTAAATTCAGACATGCATTTAATACCAACACTCAGCAAAAATCTACTTTCAATCTGTACAAAGAAAGAGGATGGGTTATTCTTTCTCATAAACCTGTGAAAATGATCAGGTCTAAGAAAGTATTCAGGGATGAGGTGCAGTTTCTCAGAGGAAATGGTGACATGCAGCATCAGTCCCAGGGTGCTTGCTCTGAAATGTTGAGAGGCACCGGCTCCAGCCACAGCAGTCAGGCAACTAAATGCTTCCTGTCAAGTGTGAGGTGAGCAAGACATCCCCAGAGGGAAAACTGAAGCAAAAAAAAAAAAAAAAAANTCAAGCTGTAAAAAAAAAAAAAAAAAAAAAAAAAAGAAGCTTGTTGGTTTTATTGGCAGGAAACAGCTGAAAAACTAGTTTTCTGTTCCTCAGTCTGACCACTTTAGTTGGAAAGTAGTGAGAGGTCAATTCCCTTCTTATTGTGAAAATTTTCTCATTCATCTCTTTTATGTCATGGAAGAATGAGTTAATTTGCTCTGTATGTGCTCTTTGGGGTGTAGTGGTCAGGGTGAAAGGCAAATTAGGGAGCTGCTGGTGTTGTTCTACTAAGTAGAAAGAAATGAGAGAATAAGTTGAAGAAGAGACAGAGATGAAAAGAACATGTAAGCAAGAGCTTAACAAACCAAGAAAATTAGAGCATTTTCTTTAGAGAGGCAGCAGTTTTTGTTCCCTACAGTTCAAAGTCTGACCCATCACAACCGTTCCCAGGATAGCAGAGGTGACCAGCAGCAGCATATACAGTCAGTAACTGCCTGAGCTCTCCACAAAGTTTCAGGGGACCCAGGAAAGGCATCCAGGTCTTCTGCAGTCTACCATAAGAGTGCAATGAGTCATTTCCTATTAGAAAGTCTAAATGAAGTTATTGAGATTTCATCTCAATATGGGCTTCAAGAAGTACATTGCTCTCTTTAAGCAGATAAATTGAAAGGGTAGGTGCTAATAGAGAAATTTTTAAAATTAACAGTAGAATGAAAATAAAAACAAATCAAACATATGGATATATAAGCCTTTAACTGAGTCAACAAACTTCAAATTTTTTATAAAGCAGACAGGAATTCTTTTACCTGTTTAACTTGCCAGATAAAATTTAGGTATTGCCTCATACATTGCAGACCTTTTGTTCCTGATCAGTGAATGGACTATCTCTGTTTCTAGCATGTGTTGTCCTATTATTAGAGATCACATATACTTATGTTTTTCTAAAGAAAATGCTAAATTGTGACAGTCTGCATCAGCCTTCTTATGATTCCAGTCTATAGAATAATTATAAAGGCCCATGTTGAACATAGTTACACATTTTCATGGCAGTGAGAATGGTTTAAAAAAATTTGGAAAAACACGTCACAGTGAGGTTGCCCACAGAATCATTAAACATGAATCATCCTTGGGTGCCTACTCAAATTTAATTAGTGGAATGTAATTAGCATCTAATTATAATATCCCATATGAAAAATCTTGGCTACCTTTTGCCATATTCTAGCCAAAATGTGACAGGGAGCACTGCAAGCTGTAAGACGTTCTTCTTCTGGCCAAAGAAAGAAATCAAAAATATGCTTGCGTTTTTTCTTGGATTTAACACTTACTGTTGTCATGTTATTATCTGAGGAATCATTGGGTGGTAGCAAGAATCCAAAGTGGTTAAATAAATAACTACTAGAATAATGTAGTGAGTACAACCCTAGCAGCGGGAGTGGCATAAAGTCAGGACCACCCTGCAGGCGTCACCGTGGAGACAAACCCCCAGTGGCGCCTGATTCCTTGGCTACGGAAAACCATTTCTATGGCAGAAATAGCTTAGTGACCTCTGTAATTTATAATAATAATAAAATCAATCCAGTGAGTGCCAAAGTATTTAAAATATGAATATGATTTTTCAATGGGTTTGGGCAATTTTATCTTGTAAACTGACAGTGCTGTTGATTTCTCACCTTGCTCACTCAGGGTGAAGGAATAAGAAATCACTTTGAAGGCAGATGAAAAGAAACAGGAAAGGTGAGAAAATAAACAGAGTCATGGTGGATAACAACAGAGAAAAAGAAATTACATTTTAAAAATTACTTGTTTTATTGTTTCCATTATACTGCAGTCTTAAAGAGCATAGTTTAAGAAATGGTCCCTGCATGATATATAGGAAAATAAAGAACATCCTACTATAATGAATCATGATATTCTAAGATAACAAAGAATTATTTATCAGGTTTGGGAGATAAGGTTTTGGCAGCAGTAGAGCTACAGGGGTGGCTTCTCTGAGAAGCTGCTAGAAACTTCCTTCACGTCCAGCAGAGGCAATGCCACCCAGCTCCCAGCTGGATCTGCCACAAGCCAAGGGTAAGCCCAGCAGCAATGGTGATAGTGCCTTCGGGACAGCAGATTTAAAAAGGGAAAAAACTTATTGTGCAGAAGCTAGTATGGGCAGAGAAGAGATGAGTGAGAATGTATGAGAGAAGCAGAATTGCAGACACTGAGGTCAATGTAGGAGGAGGACAGAAGGAGCTGAGGTTTCCCTGCAGCCCACCGTGAGCCAGGATGTGCCCTTGGGGATCCCTGGGAGAACCAATAGCCACTTGCAGCCTCTGAAGGACCCCACACTGGTGCAGGTGAATGCCTGGAGGAGGCTGTGACCCTGTGAGAAGCCCATGCTGGGGCAAGGTCCTTGAAGGACCAGTGGACTTGTGAAAGAGAAGGAAGTTTGCTGGCAGGACTTGTTGTATGGGTGTTGTTGTTGTGCACACAATCACACACACATGCACACTGTCTGGTGAGAAAGCATGAGCTGTTTATTACAAGATCTGACTCCACTTTTATAGTATTTCTACAAAGGACAGGGACAGGGGGAGAAGGTTGACACCCCTCCCATCCTGTTGGTCAAGACAACTGTCCATCAGCTGTCCATTCTTCCAAGAGGAAAATGTAAACTAACTTCGTCTAACAAAAATAAACCTTCTGTTTATTATACCTGTGTGTGAGAAAAGAACTATGAAAACAACTTAAAAACTGTGAAGCACATCAGAAAACTGAAAAATCAAGGCAACATATGGGGAAGCCATACTGGAGCAGTCTGAAGGATTGCTTCCAATGGAATGGACCCACACTGGGACAGGTCATTAAGAACAACAACCCAGGGGAAGGACTCGCATTGGAGAAGTCTGTGGAGGACTGTCTCCTGTGGGAGAGACCCCATATCAGAGCAGGGGAAGGGTGTAAGGGATTCTCTTCCTGAGGAGGAAGGAGGGACAATCTGTGCCCCCTCTCTTTTCCTGGTGAAGGGAGGATGTTAAGAATCAGGAATTCTTGACCCCCCTTAAGCTTGGAAAAAAGAAAGGGTAAGCAGAAGATGTTTTCAAGACTTGGGTTTACTTCTCACTATCCTACCCTAATTTGAACGATTATAAATTAAAATATTTATTCAATTTGAGTCTGTTTTGTCTGTGATGGGAACTGGTTAGCAATCTCTGCCTGTCCTTATCCCAACCCACAAATCTTTTGTTATATTTTCTCTCCCATGTCCTGTTGAGGAGGGATGTGATATAGTGGCTTTGGTGAGCACCTGGTGTACAATCACGTAAACCTGCTATAATCACCATGTCATTCACATGAAAATGAAAATATTTCCCCACAAACCTTCAATGTTATGAATGCATAGTTCCTCATTCCTGAAATCTGGTTTAGGGCTTTGATGTTGATTTCTCATTGCTGATGAATTGAGGAGTTAGTCTGTTTATTTGTTTGTGGTGTGTAGCTGCTTTCATTTGTTATAAGTAGCAATACTGAAAAAATGTGAGATCACAATAACAACATTTAGATTTAAATTAGTTACAATGAAGTCAACATCATGCATACTTTAAATTTATATAGTTATAAATTTTAAATAGTATAATTTGGGAAATTGATAATTTTTTTCATAAATTTACAAACTAACATAAATCTGAGGTTTATACACCAATAGCTTAGGTTACCTGTTTCTGAATGAAAGAGACTTCTTCTGTTAAAGGAGATTTAACAGAATTGGGAGCAAATCTCATGTAGTCTTTCATCAATTCCAATCATAATATAAAAAATAAAATTTTATTTCCTAATAAGTTTGAGAATGTTACTAATTTTTTGAGGCAGTATAAATATGTGGTCTGTATATTTTGTATTTTCCAATGAAAAGAAAAGGCACTTGCTATGAAAAAGACTGACTTCTTTGTTATATTTTAAATTGATTATACTTAACTACATTTAATTTGCATAGTTAAAACACTTTTGTTTATTATGATAATGAATAAAAAAGGCTGTATGACATACTTCAATATTGTATATGTGCAATTAAATCAACATTTATTTTAGTATTAAAATTCAGATTAAAGCTATTTTTTTTCAGAAAGAATAGTTGTCTGTCTGTCTGCTAGTAAGCTTTGCAAGCTGTGAAAAATTTAGGAAACAGTGTTTCCTTGTTTTCCAAATTCTTTTTCAAATTGCTTTTTCGTTGTTGTTGTTCTTGCTGTTTTTTAGCTGATATCTTCCTAAATTACCAAGAGGGTATGAAACAAATAGCTCTGTGTACATCTCTAAGATTATTAGTCATGACCAACTGTTCTGTATTCTGAAGGCTTGCTCAAAAGTAGACATAAGGAACAGGACAAAAGGTATCAGAAAAAGCATGATATTACTACAAATATAGTATGGGTACTATTCAGGATACATAACTATTTTTTTTTAGTTAACATATGGTTGTAAAGGTCTAATTTGAGAAAACTCTCATGTGGTACATGGAAAATTAAGAAAATTATTTTCCTCCATTGACCATATCCCTGTTGATTAGAAAATATTTATATGTTTTACTTTGTTTACTGGAACTTATATTCAAATACAGCAACTGCCATGGCCTTCGAGGCCTAACAGGCTATGCAAACCAGTACAGTGGAAGCAGAATTTCAATGAAATTTTAAGATTTATTGGAACTCTAGTGTTTTATCGACAATCCAGTGAGAAAAATGACTCTTTTCTTCATTATCTTTCAATTTCAAATCTAAGTTTGCCAGACTTGAAAGTCTCTTTGGACATGCCTTAACAGCTTGATGAAAACTGTGGTGTAATTTCTTCAGGTATGGCCAAATTAGGTCTGGGGTGGTTCCTCTTCAAAAGTTCATACAGGGTCAAGCCTGATGGTTACAGACACTGAGAGGAGAAGGTTGCTGTGGTCTAAGCCCTAAAGAGCTTTTGCAACCATCCAGTATAAATATGTGGTCTGTATATTCATTGACATTCTGTCAATGTCCTTTGCTGATACCTGGATATTTCTGACTCTGCTGTTGAAGGGCAGGGCTAGTGGTACCAAGGAAATCACATGGTATTTTTCATGTGGGAAGCTGTCCCTGAAAGACTCACAAAGAGAACAAATTAAGAGTCCACGTCTAAACAGGAAACCTGTCCATGACTAAGTAGGAAACCTAGCAGCTTAGAGGCAACCCGTCATGGACCTGGTTGTTTTCTAACATGAAGATTTTGATTAGTATTTTTTTAAATAATGTAAAGCCCTTTTCTGAAAAAGTATAGCATTCCCTATGACTACTCTTCTGCATATGTAAGTTTGAAAAGCTCAAAAATGTCTTCCTTTGATTTAGCAGAGAATGTGCTTGTGTAGTTTGCTCCTTGTGAATGTGAATTAATCTTGTAGATTTTTTTTCATTTTTCCTCAGGCTTTGGTGCAAATGATAAATAAATAGCAGCTTTCCAATTACATAGATTAGATATGCTCTGATATAATAGCATTAGCCTGGAAAATAATGTGATTAGTATTATATAATGTCAGTATATTTAAGCAGTACGGCTCCAATCTCCTGTGATTTTTCATTATTAACATTCTGCTAAAATAATTGTTTCTGCATGAAAATACTTCTCCATTCAGCAAACATTTCTCTGTATTGTCCAAAATGAACAGCAAATAAATATAACTTCACATCACCATGAACCAGCCATAACATGAGTTGCTGTGAGCTGTTTGTTAATGCCACAGGGCCTGAAGGAGAATTAAGAAGGTCTGACATGATTCTTTTTTGAGGACTTAAATACCAATTTTCTCACAGAATGCCACTGGACCCTGACAGAGACAGTCATTCAGTTCCTTGACCTCTTTGAAGAGTTAAGTCTGAAGACAAATTTCAACAATGCCACCATCTCTATCTTCCTGCCAGCATGGAAAATCACCTCAGCTCGGAAATCCAGACTAAGGTCAAAAGAGAGGAAAGTACTAAACTTTGCCTTTGCGCAACTCAGGTGTAATTCCCTTCAGCTAAAATATCAACCATGCTGCATAGTCTCAGGGTGATACATAGATCTGATGTATGGATTTCTGAGATCTGTAAATTTCTGAGAAAAATTATATAAATCTACTGCGCCCAGTATTCAGTTATAGCTCTGTCTTGAGTCTTGTGATACTCCATACACTCAAATCACCTGCACAGCAGCCAGTGTGACATAGAACTTTGAGGAAAACCAGGAAGCAAGAATTATCTGCTAGGCTCTTGGTCTCTGATTCCCTATTTTGAGGTAACCTTTTGAAATGCATTCATGATCTAGTTCTCTCATAAAAATCATGCCTCAGGATAGTCTGTGTGAAAACAGGCTCCTTCCTGGTCCTGAAGAGCTGAAAGTATAGTATACACACTTTAGTATACACACTCCTGACTGCATTCTTGAATCTGAACTTTTTAAAGAACAAGGCAGCAATGACATGGCATTTTATCTCTCTTAGAAAATACTGTTCTGGAATAAATATCTTAAATTTTATTTTCACATTATGAGCACAAACCTCCAAAATATTCAGGGTTTTGCCTGAACAGGTGTATTGAAAGTCTAAAAGAGAGAAATTACATGAAAATCAGCAGTAATAACAGATTTATATTAAAAAGATGTACATAAAAAAGGAAACTAACTTGCCGAGATAAATAATACTAGTAATTCAAAAGATTAAAATAGAGATTAAAACCAGAAAAAGTGCTGACTGAACAGAGAAAATTTCCAAAGGTGATTTATACTTCTTCGGAAGGCGGTCTGTCATTTCAGACAGCTTGCTATTAATAGTTTGCTATTAAGACTCATTAATATGGTTGCAAAGACCATGTCTAAAGATGTACCATAACCTTTGAAATTTATAAGAATGCTAAGAAAAGGCAGACACTTATCTAATATTTTTGGACAGAAAGAGAAATTTCAATGTGTATTTCAGAAACAGGATAGTAATATGATGGGCTCCTAGTGAAATCCTTAACCGGAATCTAATATAAAAGAAATATATAACTTAATATACTATTAAACAAAAACAGGCAGCAAGGTAAAAAATCATGTAGAACATGGGCATGAATTTATCCCTTTCTTATTCCAGATTATATGGTTGTTTGAAATCAGTATTTTCCTCTTTTACTGTCTTTATTGTAGGCTGTTACTTTTAAATACCTCACTTCCAGCTAGTGTAGTATCTTGCCTTAAGTTATTTTCCACTTAATGAAAATCTAGTCAAATGATATGGACATATATAGCTCATTAGTTCTTTGGAACAAGGACCATTATTTTTCATTTTTATATAATGAACTCCTAATATTTGATGTTATGTTTGAAGGTCCATATCAGTCTTCAAACCTCAGTATGCTGCATAGGAAAATAAATAAAAATAAATAAATAAATAAATAAATGGTGGCACAAAATTTGACAATTTGTAAGCAATGTCTGTTTCCACTCTTACCCTAGTCCAGTGATTCTTTATCTTTTGCCTAACTCAAGTCTTAAATAGATGTCTTAAAGGGGTCTTGGAGGGTGAATCTGAGAACATGCCAGGCGTACTCAAATATTTGAGATACACACCCTTCTAGAAATGGTGCTCTCTCAGAGTGACTCTGGGAGATCTTATCCATGAAGAAGGGGATAGTTTTAAGGAAGAATGTAGATCTTCCCCACAACCTCCCTCAATTCTCACATAACTTCAGATTTATAGGGCAATCACCAGGACATTTTGGTCTTTGAATTTACATTAACCATGTGTACTTCTAGACATCTTAAGTACTGGAGTGTTTAAAAGGGAACAACTGTTCCTCTGTTTTGGAAGTCGTTTGACTGATAATCAAGTCCATCAATCCTCATTTACGGCTCACAGTTCCCCCTGCTGAGCAAACTTGATTGTTTCACTCCTGCGCCTTTGGATCTGACCAACTGGTACAGGCAGGGCTGGAGGCTCTACCTTGCTGTATGGGTATATGGGGTTTGGGGTTTGGTGTAGATGGAGTGTATCTGTGGGTATCAAAGCATTTCATATTACTGAGATTCCTTTACACCACGGAGAGGTTTGGAATGCGCACCTAATCTACTCCAGGCACAAATGGACATATGTTTTCTGGGACTGGCTGGACTAGAAAAACTGAGTACACTATTGATTTGGAATCCTCTGTAGTTGTTATTTTACTCCATAATCCACTCCATTTGTTTCAATTTTTTATATGCATTTTCTTTCTTTTTTTCTTCTTTGTAATAACAATCTAGAGCATCTACATTACATCTTGCCTTTTTTTTCTTTTTTTTCCAAAGTCAATGTTATGTACAGCAGAGCAGAGAATCTTCCCTGTGTTTTGCCCTCTCAGACCTTCCCCTACATGTCAAAAACCATATTTCTGATTAGCCAAAAGACTGGTCAGGTTTCAAATCCGGTACCCCAGGGCACTACCAAGGATCAGCTGACATTTCTGAGAATATTATAGGAAGCAGATGACCTTCCTTTTTTTGGTCTTAAAGTACATACAACTAGAAAAAAAGCCCAAACAAACAAACTTCAAAGTGATGAAAGTGACTCAGAGTTTAGTAGTCCCCCACTTAGGCTTTTTGAGCCTTGTTCAAATTGGTCTCTGTCTTCTCATAAGCCAAATTAAGACACAATTAATTAAATCATTCCAAACTTGCTATTTCATAAGCATTGCTGTTGTTATTATTGGTCTTTGAGTCTACAGTGTGTTTTGGAGGAAAAAGCAAATGTCTTTTTGCCAGAATTAATACATCTCTGAAGAAATCTCATGATAAACAATTGTTTTAGTCAACCTCAACAGAGAAACATAATTAGAAGGGTGGCACATCAGTATGCTTGTACTCAGAAGAGATGAAGTGTTGCATAAATCTATAGGACTATATGCATAAGTCCATATATATTTTCAGCTGAAATTGTAAATTTGTTTACCAGATTGTTTACTGATATGGCCCTCTTTTCTAGTTTTAAAATGGTATTTTAAGTATTATATGCCCAGAGAAACCAATGATAACAATGGAAACGTGGGAGTGCTTATAGAAGTTTAACTATCTCTATGTTCATGCTTGCCCTTTTTTCTAGGGAAAGCTTAATTTCAATATATTCAAAATTCGTCTACAAATTAGTAAACACCTAGAACTATAAAGGCAATAATTCTTGTAAATGCAGCTCAAAACTAATAAATGTGAATGAAAAATTTAAAAACTTGGTTACACATGCTGTCGTGTCACAATGTCACACTTGGATGCAACAAGGGAAAACCATTAAATGAAAGCCCAAGTGTGACAATTTGACCAATTAATATGCCTCATGCTTTTATTTTTCTTCTTTAGTTGGGCATATGTATCAAATTATGCTTTGGTAAATATATAGTACTTTGCTCTCCCTATCAATTATTTTTAGAAATTATTATTGGGGAATAGTCAGTGGCAAATAAACAAAATATTATTAATAGAAATTGTGCATAATTTGAAACTATTTTTTTCTAAGTGACAAAATTCAGTTCCTTTTTCTTCTGCTTTTTTTTTTTTGTTATACAGTGATGGAACAATATAAATCTTACCAGTGAATTGTACTGTTATTAGTGTTATTCCAGGTGGTGAATGAAGTCCTGCACACACAAACAATAAAGAACAGCTGACACTGTTAACATTCACTGCTAACTAACTTTTAGGAAATTATAATTTCTTTTCCTTTTGTTTCTTTGTTCTGTTTTTCTTGCTATTTCTCTCACATCCACAGCTCTGACCTGATTGCCCTGTATAAAAAGCAACTAGCTCCCAATCATTCCACTGTTAGTTGTTTAAGTACGCATCTTTTAAAATAAAACTTGCAACAAAAATTGGCCATGGTTTCACCTAATAATTTGTTTCTTCTTAAATGAAAGACTCCGGCATGGATCAAGGGTTTTGTGAGATTCTCAAATCAATTTTCAGCGTCTGTTTGCTCCAACTACAAAACTCTTTAATATCTTGTGTTCTGCCACATGTAGCCAGGCAAAGGCTTTTATCCATTTCAGTGGTACAACTTCCAGTAGAATCTGTACTCCCTGCAATTTTTCTGCCAGGTTTATCTGTAAGTAGGTGCTATTCATCGGCTACTTGATCCATCTCTACCAAGGATGTGCTTACTTCAATGTAACAAAACCTTTGACAACAAAAGTTCTAAACTTGACCCCAACTATGTTAGTTACAGAAGGTTATTTTCCTAGTTCAGGGTAAAGTCAGGACTTACGGACTGCTGTGGACACTGTTGCATTTACAAAAACTCTCTAAATGTATACTCTTCTGTAGTTCTCCAGTGATTCGATCGCTCAAAAGTTAGTGCTTGTATGACTGAGTTCAATAAAATCAGGTGAAAGCTGGGGGTACTTGGATTAATGAAAACCTAAAGCCGAGGAAAAAAACCCAACAAGAATCCGCCAACCAAAAAAAGAAAACCAATGAACCAATGAACAGAAAATCCCCACCAAAAAAACCCCAAACAAACAAACAAACAAAACCCAAAAAACACAACAAAACCCAAAAAAACCCTCCAAAACCAAACAACAAAATAAATTACCAAAAAAACCCAAACCCAAAAAAACCCAAAAAAACAAAACAACAACTACAACAACAACAAAAACCAAAACAAACAAAAAACACCCCAACAAACTCACCTAAGAAACCTCCAAACTTCCAGGGATAAAAAAGTGTTAGTGAAAACTAAAATAAATAATTTTGTCAAAACTTAACAGGCCTGTATAAAACCCTAGTGAATATTGAGCAGCTCTAACACTCCCAACAACTTGCAAATGCCTAAAAAGGCTCTTTTCTCTTCTTGCTTTATGACAAAAGAATTCACTTCACAGCTGTGGTCTATTACCTTAGAGACCATGCTAACAGTTGGGATACAATAAACCTCTGATGATAACGGGCGTAAGTGTTATCACATCTAACTATAATAGTGTGAATGGTCCAACTATAATAGAGCAAATGACCTGACAGCTCCCACCCACTGAGCATTGCCCATCACCACTTCACCAGCAGCAGACCAAAGGACAAGAAAATTCTCATTCTGCATACAGTGCCCCTTGGGAAAAGCACAGTCCTATTAATTTATTGATGGCAGTGAGAGAACAGTTGTCAAAGTGTCTGGAAGCAGACCAGCAGACTGTTGACTTAATTATGCCAGACAACAGAGCCAACATTTTAAAGCTGTGAAAGATGGAAATTTTTCACACTTCACCTTCCCTCATTTTTAGTCCTTATAGCCAGACTTAAACAATTCAAGTAATTGAAAATACTAAATACAGAAATCATCCCTGTGTCTCTTCCAAATATAAAACAAAATACACCCTCACAGGCAGAATTAGGTCAATAAATAGAAAGTTTTATGTTAGGATTCAGTTGGAATACTTAATGCTACTAATCAAACAATGATTTCATAATAAGTTTAAAGAAATAATGTACTTGATCTACTTTTTAGATCCCACCTTCTGAGTGTTACAGGCATGTAGCCACAGATTGATAGACATGATGTAGAAAGTAGAATGCTCACGCATGTTGACCTCATACTTACGGATTTTTCAGTTTTTTTGGTGAACTTATGTCAGTTTTCAATATTTGCTTCTAATATGTGCTCTTAAGTTTACTTATAAGGGCTGAGAGGTTCATCTTTCCCTCTATAACTGAGTCAAATAAAGATTACTTCAATTTTTAAGTGTCTTCTTCTCAAAGGGCTATGTTATCAGACCAAATTTCAGGTTTGTCAATAATTGGCCTGAGAATTTTTTTCTCCTGCACAATGATATATAATTTATATATAATAATATTAATTTCCAGTATTATATTTTCGTGAGTAAAAAAATTTATAAAGCTCATCCATCAGCATGTCTCATTTTTATTACAAAATATAATATATATCAGGATCTCAGTGCTACAGATGGGAAAATAAAATTAGTGCCACTCTAGTTACTTATTCTAGTTTAAAAAATCTATAGTAACCTGGATATAAATCTATCTGCAAGTAGTTTTGATCTGATATTTTGTTGATGAGAGATAAACATGCACTGTATAAGTTATTTAAACTGTTTCATAATACATGTACCACTTTTCTGAAGCCTGATTCAAATCAGATTTTTCAAGTACACAATCAGAGTAATGAATTTTTCCAATTGACACAAGTAAATCTTTGTTTAAATTTAACTATTTTCAAGATTTCTTGACTTTGTTAAAGATGTTGGTTTGGGTTCAAAATTCTTCCAAACAAACAAACAAAAAATACTTCCATTGACTAGTAAAGTTATTAATGTTCCTTGGGAAAAGTATCTGTTCTTGAATAGGTAGCTTTATTTCCCTCATGGATCAAGCACAAGAGGAAAGCTATATTCAAATATATAGATCTGAAATCTAGTAAAATGCTGCATAGTATGTATGGGAAGAAAATTGAGAGCTAATAGGAGAATTTCACCATTGTTTTTGATGTTTTTCCTGAAACAGGTTATTTTGCAATTATATGGTTTCAAAGTAAGTATTTTAACACTTGAACTTTCAGGTCATTATTGGTAAAGTATTATTTGGTCTGCGTACCTCAGTGGAGATGTAGAGATAACTGAGAAGTAATACGAAGTAGGATATGAAACAGACAGGTTTGCACTGGGGTAAGCATCAAGAAATATAGCAATATTTCAGTAATTTAATAAATTAAATAATAAAGGCTAATATTTATCTTTAATGAGGCTTGAAATTATGTCTAGTGGATGAAGAATGGAAATAGGGAGGGGATACTGTGTAATAGAAAATAATGTAAATGAATTACATTTGGTCTGTGGCTTGAGGTTCCTGGAAAGCTGCAGGTGGATGTGAAATCTGGATATTAAGATGCTTGTTAAGGTAAATATTAGGATTTTTACTTAAAGGAGTTACAGGGTGGATAATAACAAAAAGATCTGAAGAAATGTCATAAATAATGATCAGATATATTTGATTGCCGTTTTAAAGAAGGGGAATTATTAAACGTCTTGCTTGTGCAGTTTTGCTTGACATTTGTTTTAATCATGTCTTCAGACTGAAATGCATACATTTTTGGTATTCATTGTTTGTTGGATTTCTTTTATTGAATGTCTATATTGCCACTTCACCATGATTTTAAGATAAAAAAAACTTCACCATGATTTTAAGATGAACACAACATTTCTTGTGTTGTCAGCTCCCATCCAGATTATGAAGATATCATTCTGTTACCCCAGAGTAGCACGAGGCTGTAAGTAAGCATCAGTTAGTACTTTCCTCTCCATGGTGGAATCCCTTCCCATGCAAAGGTCTGGCATGGAGAATAGGCAACACCTACATTTGTTTAACTGTATTCTGAGGATTTGGAGAAGATTTGAGCTCCATAATGCTGGTAATGTCTGTCTACACAGGAAGGAACTTCACAAAGAAACCATCTGTCATCTGTCCTCCAAAAATTGTTATGTATCATTCAGAATGCTATTTTTGCTCCTTAAAGCATGTCATGTTTAGTTTCTGTACATTTTCAAGTCTCTCTTTCCTGTTGCTTGTACTCAGGCAACCTGGGAAAACTGGAGAACTAGGAGGTTAATGCTGGCAGTACCTGATATATTCTGTGGACCACGGGAAATAATGATTGGACATGCATGGCCATGGTTATGCTTTCTAGAAGTGTGAAGCACAGGATTAGGGGATAAGCAGAAAGGTTTTTGAGCACCACACTCAAGCCAGGGGATTCCTTGGAATCTAGACACACAAGTTAAACACATGTACACAATTTAATCTGTTCTTAAGCTCCTTTTATATAGGTTGGTCATTGCCCATGAGGTTGAGCATTCATTTCTTTACAAATAACACTGAAATGCCTTAAAAGTCTGTGACCCCTCTTTTTCTGAGATAAGAGTAATTGGAGGCTAATTTGAGCTTGTCCAGTCTGTTCTAGTTTTTGAGAACTGCCTTAATTATAGCATTAAAAACACATAATCACTCTCATAAAACAAACAGAAAATCCCCCAAAGAAACAAAGTAAAAAAAAAACCAACAAATTTTTAATTCCAAAGGTTCTGGCACTATAATACAATTTAATTGCCCAGTTATATAGTATTCATTATTCTTTTTCTTCTTTTCCTTTCCATCAGACATATTGGTAGCATGTCCTGAGGTTTTGCTTCCAAAATTTTAAGCACTGGATCATAGTGATATTTGTGATTTTTACAGGACACGTCCTCGAGTAACAGTTAAAGGCAGATAGAGTAGGGCAGCTGAGTTAGCACTAGAAATGTGGGTAATTGGATCAAGCCCCACTTGATATAGGGATGCCAAAACTACAGACACATAAACCTTTCTGAATCAGTTTCTGAATTTGGCTGCGTGTTGCTAAGGCTGCAGCTGACATTCACAGTGTGATATTGAATGGACTCTGAAGAGACAGGATCTTTTTTCAAGGGCAAAATCTATGACCAATTCATACATTGATACTCAAAATAAATACCTACTTCATTGCTTATGGTAAATTATTCTAAAGACTATTGCAATGGGAATAACATATGTCTAAGTGTTTGAAACATTTGTTGAACTTTATAAGATGATATTCATCACATTCAGCTGCTGCACTCTGTAAAACAAGCAATGGAAAAGTCATTCTGAAAACAGTGTGATTTGCTTGTGAGGCTAAAGGTCACCAAAGGACTATCTGATTTACCACAGAAAAAAAGGGGAAAATCCAGAAGGACCTCTAAAATAGAAAAGAAAATGGAATGATGAAAAAATTGAAAGAGACAGATGATGTTTCTTCTGAATTCAGTTAAGTTCTTCTTGATGTCATTGAAGCTAGTAACCAATAACATGAAGAAATGAGGGGAAATTGCTTGCTTTGTGGTAAATACATTAGATATGTGCAAGAAGTACATAGACATAAATAGTAGGAAACTATGATAGATTGATCTAGTAGATTACATTAAATTTACAGCCTGTTGGAGAAGGGTTTAAAACTGTAGGATGCTTGCCAAGATCATGGAAAGATCTTCAGGTGAGTGAATATAAAGTGAAATACGTTCTGGCAGCTGGCAGTAACCAGGAGCTGCTCTGCAGTCTGACAAATCGGCAATTTCTAAATGTTTTAGTATCAGAGTTCTTCTACAGAGGTCTTCAAACAGGCTGAACTGTCATCTGGAAGACTCGAAATCAGCATCAGAGTCAAATGGATTTGAGTGGAAAGTGTAGAAAATCATGGAAAATAATTTAGAAGGCAAGCCTGCATGATATTTGCTTTAGCCGCTATCCTCAGAAATTAACAAACCGGAGAGAAGTTGTCAACGTGAAATGTCAAATGGAAAACGGTCAACCGTGACACAGTACAGAACAAAATTATTCTGATTCTTGCTGATACAGAAAACAAACTGATTTAAAATCTTCTTAGCTCAAAAAACTTGTTCAAAATAGTACTCATCTTTTTCTGACAGCCAGCCAAAGAAAAATGGACTATTTATATATTCATTTGCAAGGGCTGCTGTTGAGGAGAGATAAAAACTATACTGAAGAACTGAAAGATTCAAAAATACCAAGGCATGAGCTGTACCAATTGGCTCCAGTTATCTTGTCCATGCCAGCAATACTAGGGAGTGTTGAATTGGCATTTTCAGGTTTTCTCACTCCAAAGATTCAATATGAAGGAGGTAATCTTGAATTATGTAATGTTAGTGAAACTAACAAATTTTAGAAATTTGTAATATGCTTAGTAAACAATGATATAAAACTATTTTCATAAACATTAATTTCTAGTCGTACTGCATAAAATATGTTCATGAAAGTGTTAATATTGATAATTCCTGATACCTATCTTTTTATTTAATTAACTAATTCTCATGCTTTCATGAAATATGAGCCCTTTTTTCCTGGTTTTTATTGGTTGTTTACACTTATTTCTTTTTTTTTTTTGGTGTATGATTTCTGATGCACTTGTCTAGTAAAAACTATTGTTTTAATATTTAAGATACACTCCAATCTCTTACATGGCCATGCCCTTATTTGAGCTTCAGTCTCATGACATAGAGAAGGCTCAAAATATATGACTTGTGATATTTGCTCTCTGTTTTCACCACCTTTTCATATCAAATGATACAAATTAATTAATCTAATTTTCTCATTGTAAGTGCTTGTTACAAAAATGTTTTTGATCCAAACTCAGCTGCTACTAATATCGCAAATGTATTTTCTTCTGCCAGTGTGAAGCGCTTAAAAATAGTGGGGATGAACTCAGTTTGATATTGAATGGTTCTTGACCTAAACCAGGAAGTCTCTAGTTACAGCTGAACCTGAATTCATCTGAAAAACAAGCAAACAGGCAAAAAACCATCAGTCTTTTTTAAACTCTTGGTGCAGAAATTATTGCCTTTTCCCTCTAAATAAGTGTGCATATGAAATAATAATTAAGTATTGCAATTAAACAGCAATTTCAGGAAATGAATGCATAAATTACTTATATGTATACACTACAAAATTAGAAAATTATGTGGTTTACAGTCAGTTCAATATTTTTAGGTAAACTTTTTTTTTTACTATATGTTTTAGATGGTGATTCCACGAGGTTAACTAAGTATCACTTTGAACAGCCTTGCTCCTAGGCTAGGTTTTCAAGGGTAATAAATGAAAGGTATTACTGTGTTAACAGGCAAGATTATTTAACAATAACTTCATTTACTTAGAGAAAAAAGTATTTCTGGGATTATGTTGCCTCTTTTCATGAGTTTAGATTTATCTCACATAATTTATATTACACCAACTATTTCTTTGCAACCATGTAATTGATTATGGGAAACAAGCTTGCTACAAATATTTGAAATCTGTAGCAATTATATATTTCAATAATTTTCAGATTTAAATACGTAAACAAATTACACACATTAGCATGGAAAGAGTAGCAAAGGAAAACCAAACATAAGCATGCAGAAGCAAACAAAACTTAATGTCTGGATGACAGGTAGTATTTTAAGATCTTCAATTTTCCCAGGAAATGCAAAATTCTCATTAACTGTTTTTATCTCAGAATTAATTGCATTCCAGCTACTGGCATAAATGAAAGGGTCTGTTTTAAGAAATGAAATGATTATTTGAAAATGGAATTTGATATGGAACCGGAATTGCTGATCAAATTTCACACAACGCTTAAAATATCCCCTAAATGTCAAGAGATCCCTTCCCATGTTACTCTATCAGCATCTACTTTATCATAATTTACAAGGAGAATAGCAAATGTCTCCAATATTTGGATAGATGAGGGTATTTGATGGCTGGCTTTATTCCCTAGATCATGCCACAGAAAGGAAATAGTCCTTCTTGCACAGTTTTATTGTCACTTTCATGGTCAGACAAAATGTGAGGGAGCATAAAAGTTCAGGTTTGAGCAGAGCAAACTTTTAAGGCGGTGGTTTGCTATTACACAGTTGAGTGGTAGGCAAAATCCACAGATTTTTTTGTTTTTAAACACCCACAGGTCAATTTTTATTTTTCTTTTTGAGTTGATGATTTTAAAACATAAATTGATAGATGTGAATGAACATGTTTCAGGCAACAAACAAGCAAGCAAGAAGTTATGAATAATCTCATTGTGTGGTAAGTTGATCACAAGCTTCTGTGGTGTACAAAGTAATTATTAGCTAAAAGTGAAAGAAAGATCAGTTACACACTTTATTTTCATGCTGGAGATCTCAGTAACCCTATGGCTTCCCATTTGTTAAAGAAAGCTGATTCTTATTGTCTCTGATACAGGACACTAAAATAATGGAAAAAGAATTGGCATTTCTTCTAAAACATACCAAGTTCATTCACTCCTTTCCTTTCTATAAACACATCTATACACCCACTGTTTCTGGGAAGTATTCCAGCTACAGTGAATTCAAAGTGAGGAATATACACAGTTGGGTGGCTTGTAAGGTGGTTGGCTAAAGATTAAGCAGAGAAAGAATGAAAAGGAAACAGAAAAGGAAAGTCAAAAGAAGGCAGAAAAAGCAAGGAAACCCTTAGAAGGAATGGGGGCCATGTTTTAATGCAAGAGATTAGAGTAAATGCTTGCTGACAGAAGAGACAAGGTGGATTTGCAGAAAAAAAAAAAGAAAAAGAACTATAGAAAACAAAAAAAATTGGAAATAAACAAGGAACATGTGAAAACTATAGATGAAAACTCTCCCTTTATGCCCATTTTTCTCTATGCATGTTTTTGTTTTGTTTTGTTTTCCCCTTTAGTTAATTTTTTTTCTCTCTCTTCTTACTGACTTTTCGAGGATTATTTCTTAGGATGTTATGGACTTCCGAGGTATGACTCAGAACTATGACTGTGAGCTGACTCTGAATCATTCCCAGCAGTATGGGCAATCTTTGCTACGCATCCTTATGGAAAGTATTTTATTCTTCAATTTATCATGCTTTCCCCATTCTGCTGAAATTCTGAAACCTGCAAAACTACAGAGTATTTTCATAAAATAGATTAAAAGAAGAAAAAAAAATTATTATTATTCTTATTATTTAATCAATANNTTTGCTGAACTGCCAGGAGCAAAGTAGTTTTTAGCTTTGGCTAAACTGCCAAAGCAGCGGGCAAAACTAGGTTGGGTTTCTAAGTGTTCAAACTTGCAGAAAAATCTTTGGACTTCTAGAGATCTTGTATCTAGTGATATTGTATCTAGTTCAAATGGCTTGAATGCACATGAGAACATTTTTCCTTCAATAATTAACCATTTGGTCACAATCTTATGAGAACAGTGAAGAGCAGGTGTCATGTCTGGTGAATATTCATTTAAGGATGCCTCTTTTACACAAAGAAAAAACATTTCTGTTAGAAAAAAAAAAATCATAGGATTATCCTATCTTAATAATTGTATGAAAAGAAGATAGAAACTTACTGGTTTGCAGATAAAGAAGAAACATCAAAGAGGTTCCATCTAACCAGACCTGGTTGTTCCAAGATTTTTTTTTTTTGTCTTTTTATAGGTATGCCTTTCATTCGAATGTTGTCATGTGCCACACAAGTAGTGCTATCACTGTGGAAAAGCTGATGCATCTGTTCTGTCAGGATTCTACTTCATTTACTGCTAGTGTCTAACCCANACAAGGTGGATTTGCAGAAAAAAAAAAAGACAAAGAACTATAGAAAACAAGAAAAAATTGGAAATAAACAAGGAACATGTGAAAACTATAGATGAAAACTCTCCCTTTATGCCTATTTTTCTCTATGCATGTTTTTGTTTTGTTTTGTTTTCCCCTTTAGTTAATTTTTTTTCTCTCTCTTCTTACTGACTTTTCGAGGATTATTTCTTAGGATGTTATGGACTTCCGAGGTATGACTCAGAACTATGACTNTCATTTCTGTAAGAAAAAAAAAAATCATAGGATTATCCTATCTTAATAATTGTATGAAAAGAAGATAGAAACTTACTGGTTTGCAGATAAAGAAGAAACATCAAAGAGGTTCCATCTAACCAGACCTGGTTGTTCCAAGATTTTTTTTTTTGTCTTTTTATAGGTATGCCTTTCATTCGAATGTTGTCATGTGCCACACAAGCAGTGCTATCACTGTGGAAAAGCTGATGCATCTGTTCTGTCAGGATTCTACTTCATTTACTGCTAGTGTCTAACCCANGCTGACAGAAGAGACAAGGTGGATTTGCAGAAAAAAAAAAGACAAAGAACTATAGAAAACAAGAAAAAATTGGAAATAAACAAGGAACATGTGAAAACTATAGATTAAAGCTCTCCCTTTATGCCTATTTTTCTCTATGCATGTTTTTGTTTTGTTTTGTTTTCCCCTTTAGTTAATTTTTTTTCTCTCTCTTCTTACTGACTTTTCGAGGATTATTTCTTAGGATGTTATGGACTTCCGAGGTATGACTCAGAACTATGACTGTGAGCTGACTCTGAATCATTCCCAGCAGTATGGGCAATCTTTGCTACGCATCCTTATGGAAAGTATTTTATTCTTCAATTTATCATGCTTTCCCCATTCTGCTGAAATTCTGAAACCTGCAAAACTACAGAGTATTTTCATAAAATAGATTAAAAGAAGAAAAAAAAATTATTATTATTCNGTATGCCTTTCATTCGAATGTTGTCATGTGCCACACAAGTAGTGCTATCACTGTGGAAAAGCTGATGCATCTGTTCTGTCAGGATTCTACTTCATTTACTGCTAGTGTCTAACCCATATCATCTGTCTAGTAGGTGGAAGCTTTAGAAATCCCTCAGAAAAGCCAAAAAATTTTGTATGAGCTTTTTCTCAGTTCTTTTTCAAAGCTAGGGATGAAAATATTAGTTACTGGGATTATTTGTAAGCAATCTGACGTCTGATCTAGAGGGGAAACCATACAAATTACCATGTTGTTTTTAATATTTAGGTCGTGGAAGGAATGACAGCAGAAGAAAATTTAGCTCTGAACTGACTATTTGAGATTAATCAAATTATGAGAGGCAGACACTGATACACTACATTGCACTGTTCCTCAAATTTGGGTATTAGGTGAGCACATAAATATTATAAATAAGATGCTCTCAAAGCCAAAAGTCATACACAAATTTATATGTCTGGAGAAGATGGAATAAATATATTTGTAAATCCATGTCAAGTCACAGGTAGAGGCTGTTAGTAACTTCCTCGGTATTGGATGAAAATCTCTGCAACATAACAAAAATCTGTTCATTTCAGTTTTCAAGAACATGGAAGAAAAATTTGGGAAACTTATAAACTGTGTTATTGCTGAGAAAACATGCCCATGAAGATATATATTTTGAAAATGTGCAGATTTTTTAATGTAAAGATGATATCAATAAATAGCAAGGTAATGCACATTAAGCAATCCAAGGTAGTGAACATTAAAAATCTCCCCTGGCTTCACTATTAATGTTCCTTGTGTCAAACTACTCTTTCCACTCACCTTCCTACTCTGGATGCTGCCTGTAGTGATGGTTAAAAAGGAGAAGTTCTACACTCTTCTGGTTGAGAAGGAAATCACAAAAATTGACCTCTATCTGAAAAAGAAGGTAAGGACACAGTTCCTATATGATACAGGCAAGAAGCCCCAGAGAAAATTTTTGGTTTATGTTGTCACCAGAACTTGAACAGTGACGGTGAACTGCACTAAGAACCTAGTCACTTGATAAAAGACTTTTCTACTAAATCAGACATGTAACCCATGAAGAGAAATTCTATGTCCAACAATATTGGAAATGTGAAATATCTTTTTAATTTTTTTTTTAATTCCCATGCATAGGCAATGGTTTATGGCCAAGGTTAAACATAAACAAGTCCTTTAAACTTACCTGAATGCATGAATCCTGGTATTACGTTGGTTTTCTCTGCCCAGGACAGGTATTGTCATACACGGAGATCCTGAACCATTTACAACTTCACAAAGTCTCCACCCTGTATTGGCTTTGCATGGCCAGGTTTTGTTAGCCGGAGGGCTACAGGCGTGGCTTTGGTGAGAAGATTCCAGAAGCTTCCTCCATGTCCAGTAGAGCCAATGCCACCTGACTCCAAACTGAATGGGCCTCTGGCCAAGGCTGGGCCAATCAGACATGGTAGTAACAAATTCTCTGTGATATCAAATTCAAGAAGAAAAAGAAGTTATTGCACAGACATAATTGCAGCCACAGAGAGGCAGGGAGAAAACACATGAGAGGAACAACTATGCAGACACCAAATTTAGTAGAGAAGGTGCTGAAGGGGATGCTCCAGGCACCAGACCTGAGATTCCTCTGCAGACCATGGTAAAGACCATGGTCAAACAGGCTGGCCCCCTCCAGCCCATGGAGATTCATGAGGATAGAGATCCACCTATAGCCCATGGAAGAAACCTGCACCAGACCAGGTGGATGCCTGAGAGGAGGCTGTGAATCCACTGGAGGTCCATGGTGGAACAGGGTCCATGTGGGGACCTGCAGACCCATGGAGAGGGGAGCCCACACTGGAGTAGGTTTGCTCTTCGGGCTTGTAACCTTGTGAGAGACCCATGCTGGAGCAAGCTGTGTGTAGAGGACTGCACCCTCTAAAAGAGTGACTCAGTTTGCAGCAGTTTGTGGAATTGTGGAATTAGTCCCATGATGGACTAATACTGGAGAAGACCATTCAGAACTGCCTCCCTACTCTGAAGCAGGGGAGGGACTCACCTGTTGGGCAGTGGCAGGAACAATGTGTGATGAACTGACCATAACCCCCATTACCCACCTCTCTGCACCACTGGAGGGTAGAAGGTAGAGCTGTCAGGAGTGAGAGGTGTGAGGAAGGTGTTTTTAAGGGGTTTATTTTACTGTTCATTATCCGTATCTGATTTTGTTTGTAATAATTTCATATCTCTAAGTAGAGCCTGTTTTGCCTGTAATGATGAGTGATATCTCTCTGTCCTTATCTCAAACCATGAAGCCTTCATTATACTTTCTCTCCCCTATCCAGTTGTGTATGGAGTGATAGAGAAGCTTTGGTGAGTGTCTGGCATCCAACCAAGGTCAACTCACTACACCTTCACATAGAAACCTACATGCAGAGTAACAGTACATGGAGGCTGTGAGGTCGTAGTCTGGAGATATTCAAAATATGTCAAAACCGGCATTAGGCCACTTCGGTGCACCTAAACCAAATGAAACATATGTAGACTTCTGCTTCTGCATTTTGAGTTGATATATATGAAGATGGCCAGAGGAGGAAAATACAAGTAGAAATGTGACCATGGCAATTTCCATTTCTGGCTTTCTTTCCTGATGAGACTTCCACATGACTACCTACAGGTTGCTTTCTTCTGCTTTGAAGGTGCATAGGTATTAAGAAATAGTCCTATTTTTACTGCTTTTAGTTATTTTTATTATTCTCCCGCATTCCTTCTTTACTTAAGATAAAATACTACTTACTTATCCAAATTTCTGATTCTTTGTTTACAATTGAATGTTTTTTTCTACTCCAGTGACTTCCATTTCTTTACTAAATCCATACTGACAACAAAACTAGGCATTAGGCTGTCTTCCCTTGTATGGTGAAAAGTTTGAGCTTCTCTGGATTTCTAAACTTTGGATACCAGAATTATTAAAGGAACACAAACAATACCAGGAACAAATGTGTAATTGTTTCAGTGACTTACTCTAGAATGATCTAGTGTCAAAAGATGGTGGTGAACACATGAAGCCACAGCAGCAGTTTAGGGAAAAGTAAAAATCAGAAAGGCCTCACACTGTACTTAGAAATCACTTCTGAATGTTTTTTATGACTTTTCATGGGAAACATATCTCCCAAAAAAGGTCCCAAATTCATGGGGAATGGAAAACTTTTTTAATAAGGAAAGTATTAATCCTTTGTTTAGCAAAATAGCTAACAAAGAAAGGAAAATTCAAAGTAACTTATGAAAGGCAGATATTGGATGTCAATTTTAGAAATCTTTAGTCTAAAACAACACAAACACAAGTATTTCTACATCCTAGAGCATGACAGGTAGTCATCATTGCTTTTGAATGCTGGATATGTGCATTTTAAAATTTTTATTTTGCATAAACTATAAATACCTTTCCTGTGTGGAACTGGGATGCAAAAAAATCCTCTACTTATCATCATACTTGCATGGTATTTGAATGTATGTGTTCTCTAAACAATTACATTTTTTAGTTCTGATTCCTAAAATGTATTAAAATAAATATCAAAACACTTGCAAAAATTTTCATTAAACAAATATTATTCTTCAACTTGATATATATTACAAGAAAGACATATATCTTTGCTGTAGTGCACAGATGTATGAGCATCAAAACATGTCTGTAATGATGTCTTTAATTTCTGACTTCCTCCTGTGGAAATTACTCATGACAGTTTCTACCTGACCGAAAGGGACAAAAATGTGACATACCAGAACCAATACCCAAAGAAGTGGCTGCCACAAATCAGGAACATCTGAGAACGGATATGCAATCTCTCAGCACATCCAAGAGGAATTAAGAACATTATCCATTGAGAAATCTGATAAAATTGATTTAGGATGTTTGGCTAAATTTAAGAACAAAGACTATAATAGACTGAGGAGCAACTGAGTAGTTTTCAATTTCACAAGCTCAGCACTTTGTTATTATTGGCCTTTACTTTTTTCCTTTAGCTAGAAGTAACAAAATTATTTATAATAGCAGAAAGAAATTCAGAAAAACATTCAATAAGATCATACATATCAGGAGACAGACACATATGTTATATACACCCTGAGTTAACGTCTCCATCTTTCGGCATCTGGGAAATTTTGGCCTATCTGCCTATTCAAAACTGAAGTAATTGGATCTTAATAGCATTAGATAAAGGCTTTGGTTAAGTGTGTTTATTTGCTTGATGTCACTTCTGTAAGACTTCTTTGTTTCTGTTATTTTGCTAATAAATTTGGATAGAAGATGTCTAGGTATGTGTACAGTTTATTTTGACAGAATGACATATAAGTCTGTGTGGCATGTTTGTAGTACCAGTCTTTATTTCATGTTTTATTAAAAATAAAACATAAAGAGATTGGAATTTCAGTTGATAAGAGGAAATTTAAAGATGTGGCCATTAAACTAGAAGGTAGAGAGTTGTAGCTTTTATTGTACTTTCAATGTACACCTTTTTGGTACATTAAAGTCAAAATTGAGTTCAGGTAGTTTCATAAGTTTGAATGACCAGCTATGCTCTTTAAAGCATTGATATCCATGACCAAGATACCTTTCCCTCCTAAAAATCCAAATTTCAGCTGATGTGTGTATGTGTGTATATAGGTGTATTTTTACACAGAAACACTTCTTTTGTACCTCCTTTTCTGACTCTGGATGCTCCATAGTTTTGGAGCATATCACATTCAGCCTTTCCTTTCAGTGTTCCACATCTCTTCTCTCCACCTGGGAAGATTCAAGTATAGATAGAAGATGTTAGGATTATTATAAAGCTCTAGACCTTGGGGTAGTGTGTTTGATGATATGAAGATGGTGCAATCATAGATTTCATTCAAAGACCTACACACAGGGGTTACGACTGGCAGAAATTTGGGTTAGACTGTACCAGTCTCACCTCCTAGATCATCTAAAAGCTCAAGGAAGAATTCCTCAAAAAGTTAGGCAACTTTTTTTCCCATTTCTGAAGGTATAGTGAGGATTGTAATGGGACAAATATCCAGAACAACACTTTTCTTTTACTTATGTTCTACTCAACACTACTTCCTCTAACATCATCATAGAATATGTTAATTTACCGTCGGCAAAAAACTATTGAGCTGACTACACCAAAAAATGTAATTCCATTCCATAATCATTCAGAAGAGTACAATTTTCTTAGAAATGGAATAAAATAGTTTTATTTCATTGTGATTATTCATTATATGAGATGTGGATTTATTGAGAAGCTTGAGATATTGAGAAAAGACGTCTAGACATTTTTAGAGGGTTTTTTTTCTCTGCAATATGTAAAAACTGAACAAAATTTTAACATATATGCTGTATATGATGAAAAATTATTCAAATAAAACAGAAAAAGGAAACATTCTAAACCTCCTAAACCTCTAAAATAAAGTGATAGAGAACTGTAATTCCCAATAATTAATAAGGTTAGTCATAATATTGGGTAACAGACTGTCAAGTTCTGGTTTCAGAGCAGGATGAAAAAGATTTTTCTGTCTTTACATAAGGATAACTATTAGGTGGTCTCTGGTAAAAAAAGCAAAATGTGAGTTTGACTGCTGAAATGTGACTAAAGGGCCTGTGCTTCTATTTATCCTACTAAACCCAAACAACTGATCAGAAACTCATATTTACACATTACTAAGAAACAGAACAAATTAGAAAGTCCTCAAGTAATACCAGTTTGTCTGATTTAAAGCACTCAATAAACACTAACACTTTTCAGTACTTCTTGCTAAGTTGTGTAATGAATAAAATATCAGCTAGTACTTTAAAAGTATAAATGCCACACAGTCTCAAAATGCATTAAATATTAAATATCTCTTTTAATCACTCATGTACAAAAAGTGTCTTAGGACTTCAAAGGAAAGAAAATACACAACATACAGTTTACAGATCACTTAGTTCTTTATAGTCATAAAAATTCTTTATTAGGGAAATTAATGTTGTAGTTAAATACTCATGAGCTTAAGTAGAACATCTCTCTCAATTTGAATTTGGGAATTGAAATTACGACAAATTTATCCTATCAGCAATTTTTTCTTTTTCATGGAAAAGATTAAGAAGGCATGTGAGATGAGAAGGAAGGAAAGAATTTATTGTATGGAAAAGAAAAGTACACTCTGTCATTCCAATAAATTCCTTTCTTCATCATTGTAAAAAAGAAAAATCCCTCTTTGACAGGTGGTTATGTACTTTTCCATTTAAAAACAAAAAATAAGTCAAAATGTATAGGATGTTTATATCTAGAAATGGTACTGTTGAAACAAGTGTATTGGTAACACATTATTACAATGATTTCAACTCGCTACCTTTTCAGTAATTTTTATTAGTTTCTGTGAAAAAGAAGAAACTTCTAAATCAATGTAATTAGCCATTTTTATACCATTGTACTAGAAATTATCTGCATTGTGAAATATTGGCCAGGTTTTTACAAAAATACTATACAGTTGCTATGGCTATCAGATGCTTTCATAATCAATATAAGTATTTCTGGAAGTGTTCAAAAGGCATCTTGTGGTACTTGAGGATATAGTTTAGGGCTGATTAAGGCAGGGCTGGATAGGTGGTGGGACCAGATGATCTTGAAGGTTTCTTTCAACCTTGATGAATCCGTAATAACTGATTCTTTGGTACGAAATCCTGTTTTGAATTCCAGTTTGTAAATCACTGAAATTTCTAACTGTGATTGTTTTATTTGTAATTTTCTGAAGGAAAAGATTAAAATTTTCTGAAGGAAAGGATTAAAATTTTTTGCATGAACATACATACTCTTTTAAGTGTTTAAAATTCAATAATCTTTTTCCTCTCTCTCCTCTTGTAGAACAAATTTTTGTTCGTGCTAATGTTGAAAAAATACAAAGAAAAAAAAGACATGAAAGCAACATAACAAATGATTTTCACTTGCAGATAGTAAGGCTTCCACAGACTATATGTAGATACTCACAGGCACAGAAAACGTTCAACCTTCCAATTCAACGTGATTTTCAGTGAAGAGTCATTCTATTGATCTGGTTCTTACATGGCCTACTTTATGAAAATGCACATAAAATAAACAACTCTTCATCGTGTAATGCTGATAGAATTTTCCTCATGCTTAAATGGTCTCTTCCTCATTCCAGAAACCTAACCATGCAAAGTTGTTCTTTTATGATTTTTGCTTATTGTTAATGAAATAGCATTAACAAATAATAAGAGGTACCTAAGATGAGAACATTTGGTTTCTTTTTCAGAGAACAGAAGACAGTTCATAAATGGACTGGGAATTTATGGGTCAGGATTCAAGAATGGGCAGTACCCATATTGATAACAGTGGTAGTGAACAAGGAAGTCAACTGGTAGAGAGATCACTTCACTTGTGAATTGATTTCAACCACAGCTTTAACTCTATCCAGATTAAAAAGTTCTTCTCAGCATATGTTCTATCAAGCTGTCATATTCAATTATGTCTGCTATGACAATTCAGTAAAAAAAAGGAATTTTGCATATCAAGCTGGAGCTACTTGTCTGCTGAAGAATAAGTCATGTAGTTGGGTGTCAGATTAATTTTTTTGCCTTCTTTTTCAATTTTCATAGAATGACCTGGATTGGAAGGAATCTTAGATACTATCTAATTTCAAGCCCCCTCCTGCTGGCAAGGACATCTTTCACTAGACCAGGTTGCTCAGAGCGCCATCCAACCTGGTCTAGTGAAACATCTTATATCCCTTGAACACCTGGGATATAAATGTATAGAGATGAGATATTTATTTAAATATAATGAGATATTTATATAAATATATAAGTGTATGGAGATGATTTTCAAATATTTGGTAATGGTTTATGTTTAGGAATGATTACATACACAAGCTAAGAGTTAAGGAGCTGAAAATGGAGCAGATGTAAGGGATGTCCCTAGATTTGAAAAACATTGCCTGGAAAGGGATGTAGGAAGAAGGTTTTCTCAGAGTCAGCAGAAAGGCCTTATGAAAATGAGAGAATGAGATTTCTTTCCTTCAGAATTTATAAAACATTAAAAAAAACAATTTTTCTCCTGATAAAACAGACCCTTATAGGTAACTACAACAGCAACATGGTAGGGGATGTGATCAAAAGTAGTGGCTGCAGTGCCTGAACCAACTCGGGTTTGCATACACAGAGTATCCCTTTTGGGATGTAGGACTGACACTCTCTCCGGCAGCAGTAACAACAGCTTCAAGGCCATTTTGGTCAGCACTTTTCTGACTTATTTACAGTGATAAAAGGTAAACAGATTGGGCAAGAATTCAGAGTTATGCAATTCCCTTTCATGTCACTTTTCTTCTGCTTTTTTCTAGATTTTGTTGATGGAGCTGCAACAACTATGACATTATTTAAATTACTTCCAACTAACATAAATATTTAAATAGTGATTCAGGTATAAAGAAACAGGCAGAAACTGATGCATAGGCAGTTCCACCCGAATGTGAGGATGAACTTCTTTACTGTGTATGTAACTGTGCACTGGAACAAATTGCCCAGGGAGGTTGTGGAGTCTCTCTCACTGTAGAATCATCCAGAATCATCCAGACACAATCCTGTGCCATTTGCTGTGGGAGGGATGACCCTGCTTGAGCAGGGAGGTTGATGACCCACTGTGGCCCTTCCAGCCTGACTCAGTGAGTCTATGAAATTAACCAGAGTTATGGAACACAGCTCATGCTAAACAGAGATGAGTGACTGTTATTAAATCGGAAAACTTTATGTGCAGCCATTTTATTTCTTTTGCTTTAGGGTTGCTATCTTATAAAAGCAATAAAAAAAGAACAAACAGAATTTTGCTTTTTAAGTTACATAAAAAGGTGCCTAGAGCTCAAGGGTAGAAAACTTTCCTTTGTAGCTATAAATTTAACAAAACAATGTAACAATTTTTTATTGCACTATTCAGCTGAATTTCTTGGGGTTTTTGCCTTTAATATGGAAAAGTATTTTCTAAAACTAAAATTCCATTTAGGTAGGCTAAGATTATCTGAAACTCTTTGTTTCTTTCCTTTCTGCAGAAGGCACATTGAGAAAAATATTTTGTGTGTATGCGAGATTTACACAAAATGCACTCATTAACACTAATGGAAATATAAATAATTGCGTGACAACTCTAAACATATTTCAAACCAGTGCAAAATAAACATCCATATCAAACACCAAGAAAGATGCATCTAGATTCAGTAAGGAGGGAAGGAATTTTTTTTCCCTGGCCACAGTTAAATTTAGATTAAAGTGAAGAATGGGTTTAAACTATGCTACATAACTTTGAGCTCAGCTTGCCATTGCAAAAGCAAAGTAGCCTGGGTGTAAGAAAAGCTTATAATTGTTCCCAGCCAGAGCTGAAATTCTTATATAACGTGTTTTGCAGAGATGTTTTGGTAATGGCTTCTTGTTTATTTTTTTTGCCTAATGGTAGCAAATTTTTACTTAAAATGAGGTTTGGCCTCTATATGTAACTAGGCAGAGTCAATTAAAAGAATGACAAATAGATCTATTTTTAGGAGGCAGAAGAGTTCAAACTCCTAGTGTCTGGGAAACAGTGTCATCTCCAATAAGATGAAATTATTGATGCTGTACTAAAGGAACAAGGATTTCAAGAATTGCCAAAGCAACCTTGCAGTTCTCAGAACATGAGAGCTCTCCCCTTCCACTTGACACTTCCCATCCTGTAAGTATTGTTTCACTAAAGAAGAAACAGATTAAATTCCAGCGCTGTCAGTTCTTAGCCAGGTCTCTTGAAGAATGAGGCTTTTGAAAAGTTGTATCAATACTTCCCTTTCATTATTACCAAAGCAGGCTTAACTGTCTTTGATGTCTTCTTACCATGATCATTACAGTTTTCTACAACGAGTGAATAGTAGGCTTTATTTAAGGTCATGTTGAAATTCTGAGTTGAAATTGCAATGCATTGGGTGCTGGATTGTTCATTGTTTGTAATACCTTCCTTTTGGCAGTTTATATCAAAATCAAGTGAAAGAATGGCTTCAATTTTCTCTCACAAACATAGCTCAAGCTATTAACCTGGAGCATTAGACTTTTTAGAGTGCAAGCTCAAACATTTGTCTTTTGCTTTTCTGCAGGCTTAGCATTTGCTTGTTAGAAAACAACACTAAAAAAAAAAGTATAAAAGGAAAACTGATGAATCAGTTATACACATGGTTGTTTGGCAGACAATCTACTACATCTATAACATTTTATATGTGAACTTTTGTCATACCTATTGATCAAGATATCAAACTTTTCTGTGTATTCAATATCTAATGATAACTGGGTAAGATGGAAAATTTCTCACTAAATACAAAGTATATATGGACAGAGGGTATTACATTCAAGTTTGTGCACAGTCCTTTGAGAAATCAATCTAACCAAGAGAATGCATTTAATCATCCAGTCTTGCTGCATTTGTATAGCGCTGCTGCTCAGTTATAAATCCAGAGTATCACTTCTAGGGCTTCACCAATTTTGACAAAGTAACAGATAAATAACAGCAGCAACACCAAAGCCAACAGAGAAAAGCCAGTAGAACTGTTGATGTGAGGTTTTTTCCTAAGTTCCTCTCTGGCTATTTGCCTGGAATTTTTTTTGAAAAATTCAATGCATAGCACATGAAATCTTACTTATGAAATATGTGTGCAATTCTAACCCACCTCATGAATTTAGGACTGTATTTGCTGATAAATACATGTCATATGTCACATCCCAAGTCAAATTACAGCTATAGAATCATGGTACTTAATTGCTGTCTGGGATTAAACTTAGTGAATGACTTGTAAGTTTCAAACTTTTCATACGGCTTTTAATATCTTCTCATCAGAGTTGAGCACATCACAGAGAGCAATATGGTGTTGGGAGCCTCTTTTGTCAGTATGCTGGGGAGATTGTTATGTAGATTTAGAACTGGTTTGGGCATCTCTGAATAGTGGATTGTGAATCACAACTATACATTCTGGATTGTCTAAGACAGTAAAATATCTCCCCGCTGTTAAACTTTTCCAGAATACTCTCATATAAAATTCACGGTCTGAACCAAAGTAAAAATCTGCTGGGAAGTGTTCAGTGGTGTTGTGATATCTATGAATTAGCATTCTAAAATACCATATCAGCCTTGTGCAGTTTCCTTTTTAAAGAGTTTTACATTTTATTTCCTTTAAGTAATTACTTAAATTATAGTCTGATTTATTTCTTATGCAAAATTTTAAACAAACAAGTCTATGTAAAAATAGCATTTAAAAATGGCCTAAAAATCCTAAAAGGATTATAGCTCATTGACAATCCAAATGAATGAGGAAATGGTGGCCTACACTAATGCTACTAATGCTACTAATTTATCTACTTAATAAAATTTTATCTAAAAGACATAAAGAAATAGATAGTTCTGTATATTGACATAGGCTAAAAGGCTGCTGATTTTGGAATTTACTCTTAACACAGTTAATTCAACTGGATGTGGGATAACACCCCTACTTTCTGTAGTGCCTGAAATCTATCTCCTCAATATTGGTAAGTCAACAGGAAGAGACAGTCTATAGAGAGCAGAGGATAGAGAACTGCACTGCAAAGCTATTTACCATGTTCCTTATGAAATGCTACACAAGTGAACACTAAAACTTGTGTTCATGAGCCTGCAGTCGTTTCCTGTATAGCTATGCAATAAACTTAGATAACTTTGAAAACTTTATAGAATTGCTAGTGGTTTTATTTTCTTCCTATTGATCAGTCAATTATTCACCTCTGTGGCCTTACGTAGTTTAGAATTGGTCCAAATAAAGATACTATCTTTAGCACAGCTAAGTAATTTAAGTCATTTCACCAAGAAGGAAAACAGAAACCTGTATATAACATCTTTGGCAGATTCCTCTTCTATGTGTAAATTCAATTAAGCAATTTGTAAAGGTCTATAAAATCTGAATTCTTAAAGTCCCTCTTTTTTTTGAGAAATATCCAGATAAGGATGAAAAAGATAAAAGGTATTTTAAAGTGTTTTCCGTGACTAGTTTCCTGGTGGGTTTTGTTGAGTCTTTTCTGGGAATATATAAAAGAAGTATCTTGCAAAAAAATCAACACAGGATAGAAGATTACAAACATTTCATATAACAGAGGTCAATTTTTTCCTGGAAAGAATGTTAACTGTTACAATTAGATTCCCTAAGCATTTTTATCTCAAGTTTCAAAGGACAACATCAAGTCCTGGGTTGGACTCGATCTTGGAGGTCTCTTCCAAACTAGAGATTCTATGATTCTGTTATCAATTATGTACTGGGAGATAGAAATCAAAATCATGCAATATTAGAAATTTAAAATATTGATGTCTCAATAGCATTATTGCATACTTGCCTTTAGTTTAAGCAGGCTATAACACAGGGCTTTTACACTTTTGTTAAAAGGTAATTTTAGCAGCACTGTTATAAATAACCAAACTAGGTATTATTTCTCATGTACTTGAAAATTTTTATATTTAACTAATCTAAAATAACTCAAGTAAGTTTGGCCTTTTAATAATATTTGGATTTGAATCTAGATACTATGGCACATTTTTAGTGTTAAGTAGGTAAAAAAATACAATAATTATTAGAGTTTCCTTGAAAAGACACATTTTCTCAATGCTTGACTTGGACTACCAATGAAAAGGATAAAATTCTTTGTTTCTCATAAAATACTGAGGATTAATAATGAAACCATAGATGCTGAAGTTGTTGAGGTTTTGGTTTTGTTTTGGTCTTTTTTGTTGTTTGTTTGCTTGTTTTGGTTTTTTGTGTTTTTTTTAAAGTTTGGGGTGAGCTTTTGTTTGGTTTGGGTTTTTATCTCTCACGTTCTTTGCTGGTACACTTTATTGCTCTTTGCTAACACATACATAGACATACCTTCTCAGTATTTTGGATTTGCTTTGATGGGAAATGGTACCCACTAAATTCAAGAATCAAATTACGAAAAGGCCCAATGATTAATCAAATAATTTCCGGTTTCATAAATTATAGTCTGACTGCAGGATTTAAATTTAAGCTTACCACATCAATGCGGTATTAAAGAAAAACTGCTGTAACAAATTTATATTACTGCTCCTGGAAAACAAAAATTTTAGATTTTTTGCCACCTTAACAATGTAATTTTTTTCAAATCACCAGTTACAAAATATTTATATCTTATTCTATGACACATGACTACATTTTGGATACTGTATTTGTCAAACTAGGTGAAATCCTAGGTCAAGAATACTTACTGTACTTTCATTCTTATTTTAACTATTAAAGGTCAGAGTTAGAACATGTGACATTGTGAAGCTGATTAAACTGCAGCCACAGACAACCTGAAGGGGCTTCACATTTCTTTATTTAAGTTTGATGTAGAAATAATCCATCTCTTTTTTCCAGGCAGTCTTGGTTCAATATTACAGAGTAAAGGCATTATGTTTCACAACCTTTAGCTGGTTTCTCATTGATCAGTGACAATAATATATCTGTGTATGGCACACAGAGAAAATGAATACAAATTTGAAATTGAACAACTTTGTCTTTGATGGCGGACTATAAAAGAATAAATATGCTGACTAAGATTTCTGCAACTCACTTCTGTTAAAATCTAGTTTTACATTCACCCACCTCCTTTTTGTTGTCTAAAGCATTTTTAAGTAAAATATTATTAGTATTTTTAGTATGGGATATCTTGGTAAAGAAATCGTAAGGTTATTGTTGGAAATGTTGGACAATTATTTTTCTTTCTTTAATTACTGTTAAAGACACAAAACCATAGCAAAAATAGATAGAAACTTGAATAGTGAATATGTATAAGGTTTTGTTACCTGATTTTTTTTTAGAGTGGGTATAGTTCCTACTACTCTATCATCAATGTCTAAAAATCTGTAAACTATATGCCATCGAAATTTAATTAGTTTCACTTGGAAAGTAGGTTTTTGTTTATTTTTTTTTTTCCAAATTTTAGTAATTTGTAAATGAGGTAACCCTCCCCAGGCTTCACAACACCTTCATGGCTATATACAAGAATCATAATGTCATAGGTGAAGGTCAAAAGTAGGAAAAAATCTCTTCTAGATGGAGAGGTTTTGTTTTTTTTTTTACTGCATCAGGTTTTTCAAAATATGCCTATTAAATCACCTGGACATTCTGGGCTTGTTCCACTTAAAGAATCTTCAGCTTTTGTTAGTAGAGTTTCAGGAGATGAAGTTAGCTCAAAGCATTTATGGACTTTAGTGAAAGGAATGGACTCTCTCCAGAGTTGTATTCCTAAGTTATATAGTCTTATACTAAAGGCAAAGGAAAAGGCTGCGGCTAAATATGACAGCCAGAGATATAATGAATGAACATGTAGGTCAGGGTTGACTGGGAGATCAGTGGTTAATAAGAAAGCCAAATTTTGCCAAAAGTAGTAGTGGAAGGCAACTGGTATGCAAATATAATATCTCTGTTAAAGTCAAGAGAATGTAATGAAGTGAGTTAAAAGAACTGTGAAGACTGGAAGGCAGAGTACCCTGACAGGCATTTGTTCAAACAGTATAAAACCTGGCACAAGAGACAGAAGAAATTCAAGCCATTTAAATATGTCAATCCCAGCTATGACCAGAAAGTACAAGAAGAAATGGATGCAAACTGATTGAACATTTTCTTCAGGAGAGCTGGAAATGGCTTTTGCCCATTTCTTCAGGTTGGTTGCTTACTTTTAAGCAAAGATATAAGGCATAGACATAGACATAGACATGAGAACTAGAAACTGTGACATATAACAATCTAGGTTCCCTGTGGAACAGAGCAGTAAAACAACAGGCCCAAGGCAGTCCCTTGGAATTTGGTCTCCTACAGACCCTATTGGACAAGAAAAGAATAGCTGAATTAAGAATGAAATGTGAGTGTTAAAGTGTTTGTTTTGCTTTGTGTATTTTACAAAAACCACCCTGAGGCCATCTTTTATTAATACATTAAACTTATTCTTGCTTTTTATAACCCGAAGGACCTGCAATATCTTGACTACTAAGAGTTTGGGCATTTTTAACACATCCCAGCATTTTCAAGATGCAAAGTTATAAAAGGGCACATTAAGTTGTATATAATACCAGATTGATCATGAATAGGTTATAAAAGGAATCTTGCTTTTGGCCCACAGATGCATTAATCAGACAAAAAAACCCCAAGAACACAGGGAGTGCAGATGAAGAGGCACATAAATTGAAAGTGACTTTTACTATTGAGAGACCACTATGACTAGGACTTTTTACCAAATTTCACTCTCTAAAGAATTGCACTCTCTTCTCCAATTTGATAATGCCACTGGCATTTTTCTGCTTTTACTTAACATCTCACCTCTTGCTCTTCTGATAACATGCTGTGCAAAAGATCTGCCTGATGAGTGCCTGCAGCAATGTGTTCTGGAGCTAAATTGCTTTCGTAATCTTTTTACTAAAATAAAATGAACAGCAGGATGTTTGTCATTTCAGCTGCAACAGAATAAATATTTTATCATCCCTTCTTCAAAAGCTCATCTGTAACTCAACGGGTTTATCGAATAATTTAAAGAGTGAAAGCATTTAATTCACTTTAGCTTTGATTACATTACATGGCCTATTGTGTTGAAAGCTTGAAGTAATTTGTGACTGGAGTTTACTTAAAATACTGATTTATAATTGCTTTCCTCAGGTAAATTGCCACCCTTTTCAAATGAATGTTCAATATGTACATACACAAAATATTACTATCTTTGAAAGAATTTCCATCAAAAGAAGATTTTCAGGTTTTTAAGGATAGTGGCTTTTTTCCTTTTTCTAAGAAACTCTCAAAAGCATCAGAATTCAGTGATAAAACATTAATGAAAAGGCATGCTGAAGTATTTGAAGTGGGGAAAACAATCACTTCACTTCTCATCAAACATGCAGAGGGTTTAATCTGGTGCCCTTTAATAAAGATAGGCAAGATCTTTATCTAATTATGATGTCCCTCCCAAGTCGTTAGAGAATCACTCAGTGAAGGTCAAGATTCAAGGAGCAAAACTTCAGGCCACATCTGCTGCTGACCTTGAACACTGCAGGGAATCAAGAGCACTGTTGCTGCACAGGACTTTGATTTGCAGCATCCTATTCACAGCACTTTGTGCCAAGACAAATCATGTGACCTGTTGAAGATCAGTAGACATAATAAGCCAAATGAAGCATAGGTATGATCAGGACAAATGTGAAAATAAATAAAGGCAACATGTCCTGTTTTATCCTGTATCTATTTGTGAATTTTATCAGAGAGAGACAATTGAAATGATAGAGTGAGAGGAAGAGTTTTATTTTGTAATAACTTTTTGCACAACTTTTCTTTCACCTCAACAGGAAATAAAAGGCATAAATTAAAAAAGAGAAAATAAAAGGAAGAAAAGGAAAAAGGTTGAAAGTAACCGATACCATTATTGAACAAACTCTGTACCTCTGTGCAATCCTTCATCTAGAGTTTTGCTTGTATCGCTCTCATGGCTGACATTATCTTCATAAAAAAAACACTTTTAAATAAACAACAAAAGGAAGAATTTGAAATAAGAAACCTGCATGTAAAGGCAGACAAGAGACTCTTGACTTATAGCCCTGATGCCATGAAATATTTTATATCCTGGTACTAAAATCTCTGATAATTATTGTAAGAATGTCTCTTCCCCAGTTCAGTTTTGCCTTATCATGCCTCACTTTGTCTCCCTTGCCTTCTTCTGTCTGGCTGGTCTCTAATAGCACTGAAATTTATTGTCTGTAAAATAATATCTGTTCAAGTGGCTGTTTATCCTTCCTGATCATGAGATTCCTCCATTTCTGTACAGATCTATCTTTGCTGTTTACTTTAAAACCTTTGCCTGTAGGAAAATTTATTCCAGGCCTGCTTGGCATAAAAAGCTACTATTTAAGTGTCAATGTGACAGATGAGATGGGAGGACAAATGTTATTCTCATTTATGATTGTGAGAACAGAATCAATCTCTCTAATTCCAGTGTGGAGGACAGAAAATCCCTACAAATAATCTTAACTTAGAATGTAGTTACAAACCTGTAAAATGACATATTAGTTTCTTCTTTATTATACTTTAATTTCACAAGAGAAAAGGGTCACAATTGAAATGAAAATAATATATGAATTCTATACACGTTTTACTAGTAACATATGGTTTATTTTCATATATTTTGAAAGTTTTAAAAGACTGTTTATTTTTTCTATCATGTATTCTTAAATTATGCAATGCATGTAAATAACCAATATTTTTGTTTTCTTTGGTTCCCAGAGCACCCACACGTAAATTGTTTTCTCATTTACTTTTATATTTTCCTTCTTTCTGTTTTTATATTTTTTTGTTTGGGTTTTTTGTTTCTTTCTTTCTTTGAAATGCTTGCTTCCTAGGAAAACTGGAGGGGTTCTCTCAATTGCAAGAGAGAACTGACTTGGTCTCCGTTCTCTTTTTCAAAATTAAATAATGATCCCACTGTTCTATCTGGGGTGAACCACCTTAGCAGAAGGCAGTCTATTCCAAACTCTTGCTATGTCTCTTAATCTTTCACAAGCCTGTCTCAAGTTGCTCAGGCCGAAAAAAGAATGACAGAAGTTCATAAAAGCTAAAAACTTTGCCAAACTTTGCAATGATTCATGCACGCAGCAAGTCTGGGAAGATTACCTTTTTTTCATTGACAGAAATTTCCTTCCATGGAAGGAAAATACCATTTCCTCACTCTCACCCCTGCAGCACCCCAGTGTTTTTGTCAATTTCACTACATTAAAACTATATTTTCTTCCTAATACTCTCATATCTGAGTCACATAATGAGAATTGCAAGAGAAAGTTAAAAGCTACTGTATGTCTTTTTTTTTTGGAATTGATGTAAATATTATCCATGTGATTGCTGGCATTCAAACACAAAAAAGTTTCTCTTCACAGAGAATTGAGGTGAAGTACAGCTAAAAAAAAAAAAAGTGTGATAATTGAGAGCAACAATGATAAAATCACTTACTCCTGATATTTAAATTCTTCCACTTCTTAAAGAATCTTTAAATATGTGACAATGCTTTGGGTACAGTGGGAGACAAATATGTAATGGAAAAGGAAAAACAAAGATAAGATACTTTCTAAGGATTTAACATGAGTTTTCAGTCTGAACTTTGTGTCAGTTCTGTGTCCACAAATAGGTATGCAAATAAGAATCCATTCAGCTAAGAGAGATTTTGGCTACAAGGTGGAAAAAAATCTTTGAAAATATTCTTGATACAAACTAGGTTAAGATGTTAACCATGTAAACATGGCAGATTAGATTGAATTAAATATGGTAAATAATGATATGTCTTGAGGGCAGAACATTCTTGAAGGCTTCTGAAAGAGGATTATTTATTTATATCTTGCTCCTGGCACCCATGTCCAAGTTGCAGACATTTAAAACTCATCTTCCTGCTCTGTAGCATAAACTTGAGGAGGTTAACACACAGAGGAATTTAATATGCATCTTTAAATTACTGCTGGTGCTTGGAAGTTCTTCTTTAAATGCATTTAAAAATGTTTCAGCTTCTCTTCACTCAGCCTCCATCCTGCTCCCATAAAACCAGTGTCTTCCTTTTGTTCACTCTTGCCTCATGCATAAGTTCTCTCAGAGTGACAAGCTCCATTTCAACTAACATATATCCAAAAATATATGAGTAAATTACAGAGGTTTTTACTCCAGGTCTTCTGGCATGCAGACCTTTGTTCTTATGTAGATCCAACCCTACAATTAGTTAATGAATATTAAGTTATTTTCTCCATAATGGAACAACTTCAAGAACACTTACTGTGACAAAAGACATCATGGGCTCATGAACAAGACATTGAAAGAAGCGGCAACGCATTCCATAGGTAACTTTTCTAAGGAAATATCACTACTGGTTAATTACACTCATGGGCCATCTAAATTAAGCTGTTTAACAGTCCAACACTGGATGCAGGGGAAATGAAGTAAAGATATTCATGCCCCTCAAGGAAAAGTGGTTTATGCCATTTTTATTCAATTTCTACCAGCCTATTTTGAGTAATATTTTTTAATGGAAGTTAGCCCAGAGTTAAAGATTCATGTTCAGGTTAGAATGTTGATCTACTTCTGTGATTTAAAAACAATTCATTATTTTGGTAGAGTCGAATTTTTCTTTTCTGCTTGTAAAAGTGTTTCTAATTTTCTAACAGCACAAATAATTATCTTTACAAATTAAAAAGCTAAGTCCCATACAGATTAGCACAAGTGTTGATTCTGTGTCTTCATAAAACAAAAAGGGAATCTGCTTTGTTAGGGTGTTGAAAAATCAGAGGTTTGTTTCTATCTCAGGATGTTGTTTGGCATACTCAATAGGCAGTGTAGAATGAGTTAAATATATGATGCTTTTATTTGCTGCCATTGTTGCTTACAGAACATTTATAACAAGCTTTTTGAGACACCTTGTAATGGTGAGGAAGCAATTTGTTTTGAGAATTAATTTGCTGAATGGGAAATGTTTCCATTTTGCTTTCCAAGCTATAATGACGTGACTGAAATCAGAAGTGCCCTTGAAAATCTGCAATGTAGAACAACATATACACAACACATTCACTCTATACAGTGTCAAAGAAACTATTACCAACAAATAAATACATGCTGTTTTTCTTAATTTATTAACTGCTTCTGATTTTGAATTCATTTTCTCATTTTATATCACCTCCGATATACTATTTGCAGTAACTTGCTTGAGATCTCAAGTCACCATAGAATTTTAGCATCTGCTGAGTTCTTAGCACAACGAATAAAAGTCTCTGTGTTTAGGCTGAGGATTCTCTGTGGTGCCTACTCTATGTAGCGCTTAAATCTTCATGATTCTTTAAATCAGACTATTAATTCTAGGCTTTAATAGTTCAGGTTCTATCTCAAAGACAATTAATGATGAGTGATAAAGAGAACTCAGTCAATTAGTGATGAGTGATAAAGAGAACTCAGTCATCACCCTTTAGTTCTCTCACTCACGGCATTAAAAAGCCAAATTAATAGCTTGAACTGAAGAAAATCAAATATTACTTTCTATTTGTTTAGAGGGCTACTGTGTGTGTGCTTTAGTTCTCTAAGCATCTAACCTACAGAGTCTTTGTCAAATACCAAGTATCAATCAATTAAATAGTTGTAAGTGCCTAAATATATAATCAATAATAATGACATGATTTTATTTTTAATCAGAAAATAAAATATTTCATGCTTCATGAACCCTTGAATTGTAAAAAGTCAAAAAAGAAAAATTTTAAAAAGTAGCAAGAGATCTTATTATTGATTAAAATAGATAAAATAGAGGAAAATCAGTGGCACAATTTAATTCATTTCTCCAGAGTCTACATTCAGGCCTTTAGCTACCTAAAATTGCTAGAAAAATATCCAAGGTCAGCCTATCATTTTGAGGGAAAAATAAAAATCATAAAGAAAATATTCAGAAGATTCCATCATTACATAAGGCCTAAAATATACAAAAAAAAAAAAAAAAATCAACAAATAAAAATCCCCCAAACAATTTCACTTACAAATATTTACTTATTTGCGGCTTCCTTACCCATACTATCACCACTTCTATGCACAAGAAAAACTTGGAGCATCTCTTTTACAAGGAAAGGCTGAGCAAGTTGGGCCTGTTTAGTCTCAAGGAGAGACAGCTGAGAGGGGACCTCATCAATGTCTGTAAGTATTGAAGGGAGGCTGTCAAGAGGATAGGGTTCAGCTGTGCTTGGCAGTGCTGAGCAATATGATAAGAGGAAATGGGCAGAGGCTGATGCATAGGAAGTTCCATCTGAACGTGAGGATGAACTTCTTTACTGTGCAGGTGAGTGAGCCCTGGAACAGACTGCCCAGAGAGGTTGAGGAGCCTTCCTCAATGGCATTTATCAAGAATTGTTCAGATGCAAACCTGTGCAATGTTTTCTGGGATGACTCTACTTAAGCAAGGAGGTTGGACCAGATGACCCACTGTGATCACTTCCAACTTTACCCATTCTGTGATTCTGCGAAAGCAATATTGCAATTTTTCTGGAAGAAAATGTGTTATACTTTAAACTCACTAAGCTTAATCGCAAGATGTGGAAAAACCCTACCATTTTCTATGCCATTGCCTAATTGATATTGCTACTTCTGTTGAAGACGGGCAACACTTTAGAGAGTCACGGGGTTATGCCTCAGGTACTTTATCCTGTCACAAAAAAACTTCTAAATTCTCATAATCATGGGCATTTTCTTTTAGGCTTGACTGGCTCCATGGGATACCTGCCACTCTGGTGCTGTAGTATATTTCAAGTTTCATATGTCTATATTTTCCATACAAGCAGTTTTCCATACAGTTGTGGGGCTACTGTATGTGCTAGGCTGCAGACTGGCAACCCCCTAAGGTTCAGTCCAAGGGGGAAGAACTTGGCTTGAGGCTATGCTCTGATGCTTATATCAAAGTGATACTGACACATATTGAGAGCAAAAGTCAGGAAATTTACCAACAAATAGTTGCTTTGAAAGCAGCTTCTTTTGAACCCGGATGCCTTTGTTCTTTTCTGCTCAAAAAGCTGACAATTTGACATAGCGGGTGTTTCCTGGTGCTCCTTCTTCTTGATACTTGTACACAGAAGAAGACTGGTTTTGACTACATCTCTACTGACAGTTTCAGCCACACTGCATGCTTTCATTGTCCTAATAACAATATAATTCCAAAATCCTTTCTTCAAAATCCCTATTAGCCTACTCTTTCAAACATCATTACTAATTTCATGCAAATAACATGAAAATAGGCACTTAAAAAAATATATATATATTTATTACTTTCCTTATCTCTTTCCTATGTTCAAATTTCCATTAATAAGCAATGGACTTAAAAGCAAAATAAAAACATATAATTCCTGCATGTATAATATTTTGCAAAATATAAATAACACATTTAAAATGTATCAAAGTAATAATTTTTATTTTAATTTTATTGTTCTAATATAACTACAGTAATGTTTCTTTTTATTTAAACTGAACTCTTGGAACGCTATTTTGAGAAAGTATTAAATTGATATATCCTTAGGAAGCTGCTATGCTTGAAAGTAGGGAGTTTGACTGCCAGCACAATATCCAATAGCATTCAGAAGGGTTTCAGATGAGCAATAACTGCTGAATTAATTCTGGTCAACATAGATAGGTAGCAACAGGAAAAAGGTTGCTTCCTGAGACAGAAATAAATTTTCTTTGACCTAACTTAACTCACACCTATAGGCATATGGATAAAGGGGAGAATGGGCATGAGTTTCTTTCCTTTAGGAAAATCTAGAATTTTCCATAAATTTATGCCTTCCCAACACTTTTCTTTTATCTCTCCAGGTCAGCACTGTCCTTAAGAGAACTGGCTTCTCTGAGCCTCCCTCATGTTCTGTTCAAAAGGAATCCAAGTAATTCTTATTTACTAATTATCACAGGACTGTAAGAGTGTGTAAATATCATCAAAATATGTTACTAAATAAATACCTATAGGTATGTTTTTATACTTTTGTAGTCATATATACCTACACCTTCAGTACACTGAACATTTTTCAACCCCATGGGTTCAGACATGTAAAGTTGTCAATGAGGTCGAGTGATGTCATTGTGTGCCTACTCTCTATATCTTTGACATGTCATGACAATCAGAGGATCCTCCCAATGACAGCAAAAAGGCAACAGTAAGACCATTTTTGAGAAAAACAAGAAGGACTATTTGGAGAGCAACAGGATCATCAGGTGAAACAAGTCACCTGAAAAAGCTATGGATAAAACCCACCTGAAAGCAGGCACATGAAGAACAAGATTGTGATTGGGAACAGAGATAACAGAATTACCAAGGGCATATAATGTCTGACCGATTTGTTTTCCTTCTGTGATGAGGAAGAGAAGTTGATGCTGTACATGTTGGTTTTATCTGGGTTTTTGATATGATCTTGCACATAAACCTTACAGCCAATGGTAAGTTATGGGCTGAGTAAGTGGACTTGAAGGTGAAAATAAATTGGCAGGTCCTCCTGATTTTGTGATGTAATAGCACAAAGTCATTGGTCAGTAGCATTACTCAGGATTTTGTATTGGGGCTATTATAGTTATGCATCTGAAATCCTGTACAATGGGACTGAATATTCCCCGCCATGACAAGCTGTGGGGAACTACTCCTCACTGAGATCTTGATAAGCTACAAAATGATCTGAAATTACCTCATAATGTTCAAAAAAGCAAATGCAGTTTTCTACTAGGGACAGGTGGAACAAACAGTGTTTGGGTATTAGTCAGGTAAAAAAAAAAATTCCTACAGAAAAACACTGGAATATCCTGGTGGACATTGGCAGGCACTGACAGCAAATGTAGCCAACTACATAGTGTATTACCAGGAGTGCAGCCAGCGCTGGAAGAAAGGGGTGGCTTGCACCTATTCAGCACTTGAGAGACTGAACCTGGATTATTGTGTCCAGAGTTTTGTACCCCAGTGTAATAACCATGTTTTCATACTGGAAAAAGTTTATTAGAGGCCAGATTGTCAGGGTACTGAGATATTTTTGACATGGCAACAGAATTAGAGAATTTGATTTTTTTCAAATTTAAGAAAAGGAGAATAAAGAAAGATTTTGCCAAGTTATACAACTCCTTAACAGATGATATGAAAAAAGCAGAGATAGACTGTTGTCAGAAATGACTAATCATAGGAAAATTGGCAACGGACATAAATTGCAAGAAATTAAGCTTTGATTACATAATAAGACCTCTTTCTTTCTTTTTTTTTTTTTCTGTCACAATGGCAAAGAGTGAACCAATTTCCCCCGAGAGGTTGTGGACTCTCACAAACCATATAACTGAAGACTCAAAACTTAACTTGAAAAGGTTCTAAAATACGTAGTGTAGGATGACCCTGCTTTTAACAGGGTTTTGGACTTGGACTTTAAAGAACCCTTCCAACTTGTTGCTCTGATTGTACATCTCCTGCACTTACAAAAGTACGAAGAAGAAATGTAACACCAAAATGACTTAGAATACCTAGGGTTTAAGTTAAAAATTATAGCTAATGACCTACTTGTAATTCTATTCCTGAATATTCCTTTTAATCACATACATAACAAAATATAAATTTCTTCCTTGGGATTATCACAAGAGTCATTATCTGTTAAACACGGTCCCCGAATATCAACACACCCTCACTGCCATTGTCCTTTGTATAAATTATCTGGATTTCATTCATATAGAGAATTAAATATTTTAGACTATAGCATGAACATTTCAACTCAGTGAAATTTCAAAGGTAGTGCTGAATCAGAGTGAAGGGAATAATTGATTTTGTGATCCAAATTCAGGAACAGGTTTAAGGGGCAAGCACAGGTGTCATTCTCAACTTAGTTCTGTGGTGACAGTTTGGGTGATTTATATTTGCCCAGTGCAAACCTAAGTCCAGTTTAATTTTCCCCTGGATTCAGAAGTTTTTGAGACATGATTTATTCTCTGAGTTTCTCTTTAGGCAACACAGTGGTAACTGTTCTGAATACAGTTGAATCACTCATCAATAAAAATTACCTCATCTGACAATATCTTCAACTGCCAAGCTTTTGAACTTCTGTAGACTACAAAAAAAATCTGGAAGAGTGGAAAATATGTGCATCTATGTCGACTCATATTTAGTTATAATGATCCTATATATAAAATGAGTTGCCTAAGTTCTTGAAAAAGTAACAGAGGGAAGAAAACAGAAAACGTTATTAATCTGAATAAATCTTTACCCTTTCATACTGCTACACACAAACTATTATCCATTCATTTTTACTAACAGTGGAATTTTATTAAAGACAATACATGCAAAATAATTTCTCTTATACTTGAATTTATGTACCACTTGTCACTTTCTCTTGCTCAGATTTTTCTATTTCATTACTTATTTTCTCCCAGGTTTTCTTATAGGTCTAGCTTCTAAAGCTAATACACAATTTGATCTAACTTTATATTCTTAATAAGCAAATGTATATTTGAAATAATTCCTTGAAAGACAATGTCTTAATCTGAATGATGGGCAATTCCTAATTTACAATGCTAAGAGGGGTTCTCAGAACTATGTCAGGACAAAAGGTGTTTCTCATAATTTGTCCTATTCTGACATTGCCATGCACAGCTGGAAAACTACAACATAATTACCATCATGGAAATCTGGTGGGATGACCCAGACAAAGGGTCTGCCTACAAGGGCAGTGAAGCTGGTGAAGGATATGGAGTACAAGTCTTGTGAGGAGCGGCTGAGAGGGGTGGGGTTGTTTGACCTGGAGAACAGGAAGATCAGAAAACACCTTATCACTCTCTCTGAGTACTTGAAAGCAGACTGTAGCAAAGCAGGTGTTGGTCTCTTCTCTCAGGTAAAAAGCAATAGGACAAGAGGAAAAGGTCTCAGGTTGTACTAAGGGAGGTTTAGATTATATATTAATAAAAAAAATCCTTCACTAAAAGGGTAGTCAAATTGAAACTTTCTAGAACTGCCAACAAGAATTATTCTGCTTCATCACTTACATTCCATTCTTCCCTTCTCTGAAAACACCACAGCTCTACTGTCTCCCAGTACAGCTTAATTTATTCTAGTTATTTTTTGTTAGGAATCTGAAGAAGAAATGAAAGTAAAGGGTACTAAGAACCAAAGCAAACACAGTTTAAGATCACAGACATACTCAATGACTGATGCAATTACAGGGTTTTTGACAGATACAGTCTTCCAGCTACAACAATCAATGAGTAAAACATCTCTTGAAACAAAGATTATACCTTACCATGTTTCTAAATAGATAACAATGAGTTATTTTCTCTGAATCTCCTAGTCCTTTCAAAAATCTCTTTACAGATCCATTGTCTGCATTCATGAGTTCCACTGTGTAATTATACATCATACACAAGTTACCCGATTTTGTTTGCTCTAAATTTATTGCTTGGTAATTCCAGCCATCCATTTTTGCTGTTGCCTTAATTGAAGCAGATACATAATAATTTGATATTTAATTTCCACTCTTTTTTGCACAGAATTTTCATACCCTTTCCTAACAGGCTGTAGTTCCTAAAAATTCCAAATGAAATCTGTTCCATGTCATCATTCATCCTTTTTTCTTATACTATTCCTAGTTATTAACACTGAATTTCCTTTACTGTGTTGTCATTCAACATTATGAAATATTTCTTCACTTCTGCAGCCAGATTTAAGCCAGTGATTACAAATTTGTATGAAATTGTATGATATGTACACATTTTACCCCTCACTATTCATCCTTTTCCTTCTACCTGTGATGAATATACTAGGCTTGCGTCTCTACAGGTATTCTGCTAGGGTTCTGTTTGCTGAGGCACAGAGACACCATATCTCTTAACTCCTGTACTGGTTTTGCCTGGGATAGAACTAATTTGCTTCAAAGAAGTGCATTTACAACATCTTATGTGAAGTGATTGTCTAGCCCCTCTCTTGCTGCCATGACAGCAGGCAGGGTGGGGTGCATGAGAGTTTGGGAGGAAGAGAGGCAGGATAGCTGACTCTCACTGACCCAAGGGATATCCCCTACCATACGGTGCCATGCTCAGCAATACAAGCTATGAGGAATAAGGAGGAAGAGTGTTCAGTTATGGCATTTGTCTTAAGTCACTGCTACGCATGATGGAGCCTGGCTTTTTTGGAAATGGATGAACACCTGATTGCCCATCGAAAATGGTGAAAGAATTCCTCATTTTGGTTTGCCTTTTATGTGCACCTTTTCCTTTACCCATTAAAGTCTCCTTATCCGATCTCATGAATTTTCCGTTTTAAATTTCTAGTTCCTCCCTCACCAACTGTGAGGAGTGACCTAATGGTTACATGGAGCCGATCTGCTGCCAGGGACAGAACCACAGCAGCTCATTGGAATTTTAGTTTATAGGAACAATTGATGTGAGATCTTACTGAAAGATTTTTGGAAGGATCTTTATGCACAATCCTATTGATTCTTGAAAGGTTAATATATCTATGAGGCATGCACAAAACCAGCTTGTGTTTTAATTTGGTATACCAGGTTTATTTATATACACGCCATTTTTTTTCACTGTCTGCACCAAAGCATGACACTGATCTACAAAGTTCTTTTTAACAACATATGAAAGTCACCTTCCCTCTCTTTGATTTCAAGAATCATTTGAGCCATATATTGGCTTAATGTACTAATTCAGAAATAGGAGATTCATATCTGAGATTCATATCAATTCAGTGATTCATATCTGAGATTCAGAGACTTATAATTGAGTCTTTGATGATTTTATGAATATGATGCATAGCATTTTCAAAGTTTTCACATCTGAATTTCTTAAGAGTGTCTTTAGAATCCATTGAGCATCAACTAGATTGAGTTGGCTGGCAAGGTCCTAGCTTCACAAGGCTTTTTAAATTCTGGCATTCCTGTTTTGCATTATTCATGAGATTCATTATATGTTTGAACTACCTTATTTACTAGTCATTCATGAGTGATACCCGTTAAGGTTTCTGATCCCTAACAATCCCCCTAAATAGGGGTGTTCTGTCTCTCGGAGTCCCGTACCAGGGTTGAAAGATGAGATAGATCTAGCAGCTCGGTCTTCAAAGATGTTTATTCTATTTCTTATCTCAAGGTCTTACAAGAGGGTCCGAGCGGTAGGAAAAGCTTTGCTACAAGAACATGGAGGCACGACCACAAGGTCATTTTAAAGGTTTCTAATCCAATGAACTCTAAAAACGTACTATATTTATGGTTTTGTGCCAATTACTATCACCTATTCTAAACACGTAATTTCTACCTCAATTTCATTCTGCCAATGTCTTTGTGCCATGGTCACAGCAGAAGATGGAGTAGACGAAGAAGAAGAACATGAGACAACGCCCCAAATCCTCCATCTTGCCTCAATCTACTTCCATACTAAAAACCCAAAACTACAATTTTTCACCCTGTGACAAACTAAACTAACACTATTTTAAATCTTTATTATTTTTTAACTCATCTATAAGTGTTGGAAGCTTTTCCCATGGACTAAGGTCAAAAATTGTGCATTCCTGAGGTCTGTGCCAAAGTTTCTGCCAGGGTTTCAGACCCCCCAGGGCAGTTTGAGGTGTTTTCCACCTGCCCTGGACTCCAACATCACTCTCAAACACCTTGTTATAAGCTGTAGCAATACCTAAAATACCTGTCAAAAACTTTGTTTTCTCTGATGAGAAATATATCTGCATTTTCAGGAACTAATATCTATATTTGTTCTCCAGACAAAACAGAAAACCACAGAAATAATTCTTGCTTTTCTACTTTTGAAGTCAATTTTAGCTATTCATGCTTCTTCTGTAGTTTATTAGTTACAATGTACTGTGATTAAATCTATATGACAGGTCATTGTTGCTAATATTTCAAATATTAAGGAGTAAATTTTCCACTGATGGAGTTATGCCACTGCAACCTGGCCCCATCAGTACAAGCTCATTTCCATTTATGACAGATGAAAGCCTTTGGAAGCATGGAAACTTCAAAGACCATAACACTGAGATGCACACATTATGGATGCATAAATTCAGAAAAAGGCTGTTTTATCAAAGCTGGGGGTAATTAATGCAAATCCCTAGACTTTCAAACAGGTAAATAAGCATGAAAGCCTCACCCATTTCTGCAAAACTGTATATATTGGTTTGTCTTGGTTCAGGAAGCTGATGAGGAAGTCAAAAATATGGCCCTTGTCAGGAATAAGACAGAGATGCACTTTCTAGACAGTGAATTAGACTGTAAGTGTTCAGTAAATATGAAAAAATATAATTTGGATTGAAGCAGAAGAGGCTGAAGCTTAAGAAATAATTTTGAGAGGATGAAACAGTGTCATGAATGTCTAATCAATAAGTAGAAAGCAAGAGACTTGAGGCAATAATGTGAAATGTGTCTAAGTAAAAACTATGCTTCCTTTTATTAATTAATCAAGTAGTATAACAATTAATAAATTAAGATGAAGATAAATTGTGTATTACTTGTATCATTTTACCTATAGGTGTAAGAAAGTAAAAACATAAATATTTTCAGAAGAAATAATTTCTAAAAGGAAATTCACTTTGAAACAAGCTAATCTAATTTGAGGCAGATGTGAAAAAGGAGTATTTCAAGCCTATGATTATTGTCAATTCCACATTTTGCCTCCTGGGAAAAGTCATGTTCCCCTTGAATTTTCCAATAAGCTGCAGGATGGTGACCATTTGTTTCTAGGATTTTTTTAATGCTTGGTTTCACCTCATTTTTATTACAGTTACCAGAGGCAGAGTCAGGATACAAACTTTACAGCCTCTGACAGCCCTTCTAGGGAGATATATATAATTTCAGCTTTCATATGAAGGGAGGGAGCCAAGGAACTGTAATTTAAATGCAACTGACTGAAAAACAAAGCATATTTTGAAAGATAACTCCAATACTAACATTCTGGTTTGTGTCTAAAAGTTTTAAATGTCTTTTTAGTTGAAGCCACAGCTAAAACTAAATCACTCAGTTCCTCAAAATGTTTCAGCTCTGACAGACATGGGGTAATAACTGGAAGGTAAGATAACCTTCTGTTTCCTTAGTACACACCTAAGGATTGTAAAAGGATTCTTCAAAATATTTTGCTTTACACTGATCATGAAAATAACTTTTTTTCTTTAACAATTGCGTCATTGAATAGGTTGTGGGAGTGTTTGTCTTATCTTAAACAACAGATGGGTACCTATCTCATGGTCTAGATTATTTCCTCCACAGCTTCATTTTGTTCTTAAAATTTATCTCCTTTTCTTTCCCATACTAATGAAGTTTTCAGTGTTTCTCTGTGAAAGATCTGCATTCACATAAGTCAAATTACACAAATTTATGCCAGAGTTTGAAGAGAGATCCTGATTTCCTCAAGCAAGTTTCTATGGTGATACTTTTTACACATCTTTTCATAAGCTGAACACTATCTTTTGTCATGCTAATCTCCTAAAATATATTTAAATAAAATCCCATAATAGCTGTGTTTGGAGTTTGGCCCAAGTCCATATTTTTTGTTTGTTTGCTGGAGCTTTCTTCTTCTGTAGAAACCATGTATTTCACAGCTTGTTCTTGTTTGTTCAGTTTGTTAATGCATGATTCAGTCTTTAAATTCAGCTCTATGCCTAAGTTTCCATCAGATGCTTTTCTAATTTATTTGCCATCTTTTGCTGATTTGCATTGCTAGTAGTTAATAGCATTTTGCCAATTTGTCTAATTTCACACAATAAATATTTCAGTTGCAAATAATTTAGCTTTGAAAAACAGTAACTAGAGGTTTTTATATTTTTAATACAAATAGATATATTTTTTATCTTGTCTTTCTTTTTTTCAGGCATTTTACACATACAGTAATTATGTTTCTGTAACATATTACCATTACCATTAAAATTATTGAGCAAGATCTCAAAAATATTTTTTCCTATCATGAAAAGTCAAATCTATTTCAAGGTCCTACATCTGCTAATATATCAGAAATCAAGAATGACAAATTAGGAGTCATGAATCAAGATTAAGGGCCATAAGTCATGTGCTCAGAATAAGACTAAAAAAGAAGACATTAAGAAAATACTTAACTTCTGTTTATGTGTTATGCATTAAAATGATTACTGATTTTAGAGGTACCTTCCTGCCACTTCCTTATTTAAATTAAAGCTATAGTTGGAAAGAGACTGGAATGCGAAATTTTGTGGTACAGCAATAGGGGGTAAGAGGAATCAAGGGCCCAGGCAGAGATCAAGGTAAGCTTCTACTGTAATCAATCCCAGTCCTTTTAGCATTGTTCCGGACTCTGCATTCTCATACAGCTGCTCAGCAAACAATGCACTGTGATTCCTGCCTCCTAAGCAAACCACGCTCAGATTCAGATTAATGGCAACTCCTTTATCCTCACTGGTTTCCGGATGAAATATTTTCTTACATTCATTCCTTGCTTGAGGAGCAACATCATTCTTGATTTTTCAGTCTTCACTGCAAGAGAATCCTCTGGTAAGAAGTGTTTCTTCACAGATAGAAGTGAATCGCTTTTGAGGGTGGTGCCATGATCTCAGCATGACTTCAGAAAGTAGATGGAGCGTCCAATGCTGTCTTGGACTCCATGTCACCACTGACATGATATGGCTTTTGGACAGGTAGCAGGAAGGACAGCACAGTAGCCCATGCCTTTCCCTGGAAGCTGCAATATCCACTACCACCTTATGTACAAGTTTTTCAGGATCACAATTCTGATACTGTCTATTTGCCTCCTAAAAGAACATTATCAATGCTCACGATGTTGAAAAAAAATTTAGGGCTCTGACACCATGAAATGTGTTGAAAAATATCCCTGCTCAGGTTTCAGTTCACTGGCAGTGACCATCTTTTCATGTCTAGTTGGGATTCACATTCCTGACTTAAGCCCTTTGAAAAATAGGCATTGATACTCAGAGTTTAGTAAGATCAAAAGACACTTGAAAGAAATAGTTATTTCCAGAGAGTGATTCACCTGACTGTAAAGTACAGAGGATGAAAAGTCTCCTGGGTAACTCTTTCTTTATCACTCCTTTGATTACTAGGTAATGACCTGATACTACATGTTTAATTCTAGCCATTTACTGAGATTCATATGCATACCTTGCCCTTTGTCATTTTGCATGCTCTTGTATTACATATTCTTCATGTGAAGGAGAATATTATCTCCTTATGACTTACATGAAACTGAAACAAAAAAATGTCCTTAAAAGTTTGCTGGGGTAAACTAATAACATTTCCTAAATTGCTACTCTCCATTCTGTTTATGATAGTGTCTTACATTTAACTATAAACTATTTAGATACAGTAGATTTTTCCTTATATTTAACTGATTTCTACTTTCTGCCACTTTTCTGACTATTAAAAATTTCTTGGTGCTTCCAAATTGTACCATGACTCATACAGCTTTTTGGAGATATTGCTACCTTTATTCCATCTTCAGTAACCAGTTTTATTTTATGCATTCCTGTAAGAAGCTGATTCATGCCAGGTGCCAGTTTTTCTCATATTCTTTTAAGAAACCAAATGACTAAGAAAGTTAATGATGAAAACCTGCACCATTGGGAGGTGAAAGAGTTCATTTTCTGACACAGACTCATTAGATGATGTGGCAAACACCAAGGGTGGCATTGATTATCATAGCCTCTGTACTTTTAAAGGTTAATGATCAGGATAATTAGCTGACCTATTGTAACTGGATAACATTCAATTGATAAGTGTCAGATGATTGTAGTTATTAAAACAGAGTAGGAACAGACTCTATGACTTTGCAAGAAACTTATTAAAAATTGCCTATGAAAGAAACTGTGGAAAACATCACCTGCTTTCTTTTGGAAAGGTCTATTTTAGTAATTTCTATTCTATTTTATCAATGCCCCAATATGTATTTTGTCTGCAAAAAAAGATTTGAATATAGAGGTTTAGGAACAGATGTTGAGGTGAAAATTTTAAAAGGTAACTGGCCTCATATTACAAAAGGAGGATTTAAAGTAACCCATGTGTTTGACAACATTATTTCCCAGGAAGAGAAGCAATCCCAAGATAAAACTATTTTTATTAAAACTATTTCAGCATTTGCTATTTAAATGTGTGGTGTTGCTGGTAAATACTTTGGGGTTTTTTGTTTTGGGTATAGGACTTTTAGCTTGGAATCAAGCAAAAGTGTGGAAAATGTATGGTGAATAATTCCTACATAACAGGAACAAGCACACTCTTGATATTTAAGAGATTTGATCCAGAAAAATAATTGGCCCTACGTAATTGGACATGTGTGAGTTCTGGAGGATCCCTGTACCCCTGTTTATTTCCTTTTTTAATTTGTTTTGATGTTGTACTTGCAGTCTATCAGCATAGACATCATAAGAAGTATGATCTGCATAAGTCCTGTCTTTTACTACTCTAGCTGCTGAAGTAGGTAAAAAGAACAACAACAAAAAAATGCAATATTCTTGCACATATTCTAAATGTGAGCATTCATATTGATTTTCTATGAGTATAATAATAATTACAGGGTTTTTTAGTACTTCTGCATAACACTAAATTTAAATGTGTTCCATCATAATTGTTCTGATTTCTTTCAAGTTAATTCCTTTTCCACATCTTAACATTCTAGGAAAAGGTGTTCTGTTTGATTACTATACTTTCTCCTCGATTTATTTGATTTTGCTGACTACTTCAGAAAGTGAGCTAGAAATTTTCTAGAAAGTTTCTGCCTTATAATTTCCCCAATTCCGTATTCAGTTAAACAAATATTTACTACATAATGTAGAATGTATTAAAGGACAATGTGACCTTATTTTCCCCCCATCTCTGTCTTGATTTTTATTTCATTGCACTAAATCTGGCATAGCTGTTTATAACAGCTGTTCCACTTTTCTTCAAGTACTGCAAGCTATAAAGTTTCATTCTAGGCTCTTAATGCAGTCAATCATTTACCTAATAAAACAGACTAATGATTCTTCCCTGTATAAAGCTTCATTTAGTTGGACTTGACAATACAGCAGTATTGCTCAAAGATGTGTGAACAAGCAACTGGAATACCTGGAGCCAGATACCTGGCACAGTAGGTCATACATAGGAAAAGGATTATAACAGTAGAGGGATAGGGAAGAGGTTTTGCCTCCAGCTACCTCTGGGGCATTTGAAGTAAAGTAATTCTACCAGGACCAGCGTGGTGAAGTATATATTGCAACATAAGCCGCTCATAAAGTAGGTGTAGAGATTAAATGTCTTCTAAATGCTTAATTTTAATTGGAATATTATTAGCCTGAAGGCATAAAATTATGTCTAATATATTTTTTCTTTTTAGTTTAATAAATAGTTATAGAAAATACTTAATGAGTATTTCATTATACTATTAAAACCCATTTAACTTCCTTAGTTTTCTCTTGTAATAAAAAAGTTAGGGTATCAAAGTTTAAAGTTAGTATAAATAATTGCTCTTTACTATCTCATGATTGAAGCTGCATACTGAAGATACTGATTCAATTGAATATTTTGGTATATATGCAGAATCTTTGCAAAACAAAACATGTATTTGAAAATATATATGTCCAAATGAATATTGTCTTTTGCATTAAATGGCTGTATACATTTCATAGGAGAACGCTGTTCATCTGAATAATGCCCTAATAAATAATAAATGAACGTTAACTATTTAGAAAGAAGCCTTCCTTCCTTCCTTCCTTCCTGCCTTCTCCGNAGCCACAATGATCTGAGTGTCAGAGTAAATTGTACTGCTTGGTGTGTGCATTATTTTTGTTTGTTTGTTTTCTTCATTGTTTTATATAAAATATCTAGATTAATGACATGATAAAACTATTTAATTAAAACTCACGAATTAGATTTATGAAATAAAGAAATATCCTCTTCTATGTCACACTTAATACCAAGATACGCAGCTTGTTTAGCAATTTCTCTTACGTGTATCTGTGAGGCTCTTGATTTTTATGAAGCCTCTGCTTTACAGATATTTTGTCTGTGATAATATTAAACATAAAGAAAAGATTACAAATTCTGTGAAAGCAGAGGGATGTTCTCTAATCCTTCCACAAAATAAGGAACCAGACCTACAAGATTTCTAGGAAGCTCTGCCTACTTTGATTGCCATCCAGGTGTAGTGCATTATTTCCTGCAATAAAAATACACTAATTTCATTATTTCTGTGCCTCCATAAAGACACTAGGTATTTGGCCAACTCCTGTTGTATGGACAGAACAAAGGAACAGAAAATTCACTCCTGGCTCTTGTCTTTGAACAGTAATTGTCTCTGTGAAAGCACACCAGGTTTCTTTAGGGAGGAAGAGGCTTGATAAGGAAACTTTCATTAATGGTGGAAATCTTTGTGCATCTGAAATATCAGCATAACTGGGACTAACTTTCTGCTACAGCCTTCACCCTTGATTTTATTTATACTGCTTTGTGTCAGACCTGAATTGGTTTGCTGAAGGGCACAGCCTCTTTCAGTCAATTTTAAACCCAGATTCTTTCCTGACTCTTTCAGCCTTGTCTTGATTATTTGCATGTTTGGGTGGGGGTTTTTTGCATATGCATGTTTGGTTTTGCTTCCAGATCTCCCTAAATACACTGTTATATTTTAAGGCAAACATAGACTGTATACTCCCAGCATAGTTCCCCTGTAAGTTCACTTAACTTCCTTTCACACCTGTGCTACCACTAATTGCTTGTTTACCTCCCTGGCTACAAACATTTAAAGTCTTCAATTACTCTGTGCACTAATTATCTTGAATAGCTGGTTTGGGGCAAGGGAAGAAGTCACTGGGAAAATACATATTCTTCTTTTCTAGGATTAGTAATATAGTCTTCCTCTAACATTAAGAGAGTCTAAACTTTCTGGTTTTCTGAAATTAATTATCAGAGCCTTTTTTTTTCTTTTCTTTTTAAGCTAGTTGGAAAGCATGGGAATTCATATTATTATTTGGAAATTATAGAGGTATATTTGCAAAGAGAAAAACTTACTCCCCTTGTCAGCCTCTGCTCCATTCTACTCCTAAGACAACTACTATCCCTCATTATCTTTTGTATGTCTGTATAACAGTGTTTTTCAGGGTTTTTTTGATGGTCTCCACATCCATGAACTCATACACTCTTTCTTGTGTACAATGCTGTATGACTATGTGTTTTGGGGACTATTTGAAAAAAAATTGTTTTCTGTTTTGAAAATATCTTTCTAAAACATCAGTATTGAAACTGGTATTTGCAACCTGGCTTCTAAAACTATCTTTTGTTTCACTACTCTGAAAATTTGTGGTTTTCATTTATTCATATTTCATAATGTATTCATTAATTAATTTCCTTAATGATGCAACAGACTTTTTTGATGATATTTTATTCAAGTCAGATTAAGTGCTTTTTCCTGGATGACTTTGACCACAAAAAAAACTGATTCCCTTATTCTTCTGTTATACTAATAACACTAAAGTAGTTCTTCTTCAGCATTTAATTTAATTTTTCTTTTAATAAGTGTGAGTGTTAGGCATTTCAGAACAAACGTGGAAATTTTGAGAAGGAGTTGAGGGGCAAATAAGGTTATTATTACAAAAAGAAATTTCCCAGTACTTATTCCTCTTATTCTTTTTTTCCTCTATATACCCATTGGGGTACTGACCTTCAGTCCTCTATACAATCTTGGGCTTCATTTTGGAACAGTAATTTTATTCCTTTGTTATATGCCACATAATTCCTTGTAAATGAAACTTGTCCCCTTTGGGAGGACTTAATCTGCATTTTCTCCATAGGTGTAATGAAATATTATAAATCTTTCTGCAGACAGAGGGCATATAGTAAATTAGTGGGATACTGACCAAAAATTCATGTACGTTTGGAAAAAAGGGAGCTCAGTTATTAATTACAGCCATTAAAACACAAATTTACAATTACTGGAAGCAGTAACAAATATAAATCAGATTAAATCCCTCTGCAAAATAATCAAACATTTAATATTCTCTTTTTCAATAGCTTTCACCTCTCACAGGAATGTTTCTCTCCATCCTTCAGACCTGGCTGAGTATTTTCAGGACAAAGCATCTCTGTTTTGCTACACTTCTTTATTATATGGAAGTTTTTTCAAATTGGTTCACGTCATAAAACAAAATATTACTTGTAGTTCTACTTCATGAGACATCAACACTAGCAAAAGTGTTTACATTTTCTTTGGATAGCCAAATCAGCCACTCAGGAACTAAATATATTTGAATCTATAGCCCATTGCAGTGTTTCACTGTCAGAGAAACTAACATTCTGTAACTCCATAGAGTTACTATCAACTTAGCTATAGTATTGTTTTTCAATCAATTACAAAATACATACAAATAATGTGTTTCCTTGGGTTTATATGATCTAAAATTTTTTTGAGGATGAAAACTGGAACATGTCAGATTGTTTAACAGGGTTGAATCATATTAATTTTTGCTTATTATTACTTACAAACAACAAAGGAAATATTGTCATTTATTAAAAAAGCAGCCTCAGCTGCTAGAAAAAAATAGTAACAAAGTGTTTTTCACATTTTTTCACATTACTTCTCAATTCAAGGAGAAAATATGAAAGGAGCTCTTTAAAATAATCATCAGCTATTTTTAAAATATTACTCTACTCCTGACACACAATCCTGTATTTTATAAGGTATCATCTCACTGAATTTTAAAAAAGGTAGTAATTCAGGTAAATAACCTACTCAGCACAAAATTGTGAAGAAAGGAAATCTATAGGTCTTAGGAAATGAAATTTCATTACTTTTTTTTTTTTTTGGNCAAAATTAACATTATTGTTATCTGAATTTGATAAGAAATAGTAATTATAGTCTCCCACAAGGTTCTTGCTGCTAAATTGGCCAGATTTGGATTTCAGGGATGGACTATTAAAGATGCAGGATTCTGGCTCTGCTGTCGAACAAGCCTCCTCCTAATCTGATCATCTCAGTGAGTGTCTGAATTGTTGGGATTATGTGCAATGCAGATTATAGATTTTTCTTTTAATCAGAAAAAACTGTATATTTAAATATAATACATGCATTAGAGTTTTAAATCCTTTTAAGTCCTTCATTCTTCCTAAGAAACCCTAAATTTTGTGCTTAGCAAATCAATGTTGTGATATACCTCCAAACTAAATGAAGAATTTAAGGTAAAGTCCATCAGTCTAACTATGCATCAGAAAAAACAAACCCAGAAAATTTGCATGTATCATGTACTATACACTATCCTTGAAAAACTAGGGATGCCAATTATTGCTTTAAATAGATGGCACTAATTCTGCCATTTTAAGCTTATCAGATGCTGTTGTTGTTGACAATGTTGTTCAAATTGTCACACAATATATTCTATATTTAAGACACAAAGATAAAAATGAGAATACTTGCTTTATCAGTTAATAAAAATGCTCCTGGGGTAAAGAAATAGATGATGACTGGAAAAAAATATTAGGAAATCCAACTGCTGATAAATCAAGGCCATTGTAGTTCATTTCTGTATGGAAGGAGTATGAAGAAGACCCCTGTTTTACCAAAAATAATTTTTTAAAATCAATTTATTTATTTATATGCATATCACACAGCTTCCATTTATTGTTGAACAGGAAATACATGTTCTATTTTTTCAGTTTTATGTCTCAAAATGGCTGAAATTGATTATGACTAAAATTTATTGCATTGCTGTTTGTATTTGGTGTGTCAGTAGGAAAGGGAAGTGAGTGATCAATTTATTAAACCAAGACCTAAAATGAGAATATTCTGTGTTCTGAGTGAACAAAAAAGCAAAAGATATATGAATCTATGGCAAAAGGCAAGGAGTCCTGTTGTTATATCACTCCTGTTATTTCCTGTGCTGCTCTTTTACTTGCATCATTCCCCCCGGGTCTCAGAGCCTTCATGGTTCTTTTTCTATGGATTCTCAATACTACTTCAAAGAATTGGAAAAATGAAGAAATATTCAGAAATGTGCAACAAGTAGTTAGAAGTAAGTAAATTCTTTATGATATAAGTAACTCAAAAAGATTTATGGCGATGTGCTTTATATTATATTAAAATTCTTCACTTACCTCTGCCCTGAGTTCCATTTCATGTCTTTTAAAAGGCTTGCAGTTTGTCTGTTCATATCAGTAGGCTTTTTATTTAATTTTCTCAGACACTTTGACATTTGATAGGACTGAATAATGAGAGTTTCTCATAATGGATATCCTGTGGTTATTTATGTTCTCTGTAAACATACAGGTTTAGTTGTTAAAATAATCTTTGAAGCGCTCATACAGTGCATGACAAGCACTCACAGTTAGTTTTCTTCCCTTTTTTGAGATCTAAATCTCAAGGGGACTGCTTTTCAGGTAAGAACAGACTTAACCTGTGATCAGCCAGATTTTTGACTATTGCAATGCAATGTTAACACTTCTGAAAGTTTCTTTACTATTCTTAATCAATTTTAAATGTGTAAACACGTGTAAACATCTCATGAAATTGCCATTGACATAATAAAGCCATCTTTGCTACTGAATTCTTCCAAGTGATGTTACACGCAACTAGTAAATAGCCAAGAGCAAATATCTGTAGTGACCCGAACATCTGTAACAGCAAATCAATTTAATTTTATTTAGAACAGCAGGACATTCATTTAACAGCAATAATTTAGAACAGAAACTTTACTGTAGAAAATATTTGTTAATGCATATACACATATACTGGCACACATAAATGTATGGGGAGACACATGTTTATATAGAGATACCTAATTTCTGTGTAAATGTGTCATACAAATCAAAAGCCTTAAGAGTCGAAATAACAAAGTTTTAGTCCAAAACAGACAGCTAAGCACGTCCAATTTAGCTGATACAGAGGCATTAACTTAGGACAGTAAAAGCTTATAGACAATGCATGTCATCATTTCAGGTAGGGTCAGCTCATGGAAGACCATTTAAAGTATCTGTTGTAATAAGAGGTCTGTGTTGTGTTGTGTTGTAGCATAGAGCAGTGGAGTTTTCTACAGCAAAAGAATGGCAGAATGTGACAATGTAGAATGCAATAAAATAAGTATGATAACTTTAGAGAAATGTTAATCAAAAGGGAGATAAACACAGCTCAGCGTAATTCATGCTGCCTATTAAGAGAGCTCTGTAAAATAACTGTTTCCCAAAACTTAACATAGTTTTAAAATTGTCTTACTCTAGAAGACACAGCAAGTGCACTAAAATTTGTCCGATGTAGATGATCATGGGAACGGGATGAGGAAATCATGTGTACCATAGGTTTAAGAATGCAAACAGATCCTGAATAACTCAGATTAAAAAAACAAAACAAAACAAAAAAAACAAACAAACAAAAAAACCAACCAACCAAAAAAACACAAAACAACGGCTTCTGGTTTGCCCTAATTATTTCCACCAATATTTTGCAAATGGCTTATTCCCCTAGAAGCAACTTCAAAGTTGGAAACAATCTATTTGATACAAAATGGGAGAAGCACATTAGCTCCCTAAGGAAGAAAAAGAAAGTAAGGACAACAATAAGCAGATGTTAGAGACAAGTTTATTCTTCCACCCGAGATCACTACTCTTCTAGTTTTCTTACTTCTTGATTTTAAGACTTTTCAAGTTATCCAGAAGTGCTACACTTCATGCAGAAACACGCTGTGTCTTCCTTCCAGGTATTTTGCAATAAATTTTTGGTTTTCCTTTATTCAGTGTTCAATGAGTAACACCTGCAACATATAATTAAAAGGTACTGAGTGATCTTCTACAGAGCAGAAATGATCCACAATTGTCCACAGCAGATTATAATTGTCATGGCTTCATCTGATATAATGTTAATTTCTTCTCAGTAACTGTGAAGTTACTGTGTGCAGTACTGTGTTTTGGATTCAGTATGAGAATAACATTGATAATATATTTATTTTTGTTGGGTTCTAAAAAGTATTTATCCTACATCAAAGACTTTTTTATGTCTTCTGTTCTGCCAGTGAGGGAAAATGCCCAAAGTTTGGAAGGGAGCCAGGATGGATTACTCAGACTATCCACACCATAGATCATGCCCAGTATACAAGCTGGGGAAGTTTCCTGGAACGGGGATCTGACTGGGGTTCAGGGATGGGATCTGGTATGGGTCAACAGGTACTGAGCAATTGTATTATGTAACACCTGGTTTTGTTTGGGGTTTTTTTCTGTTAATATTGTTATGCTTTTTCTTATTGTTTGTTATTATTAATAATATAGTTTATTTTATTAAAATATTATCACCTCAAACTACAAATTGCTTTTGATTCTTCTCCCCATTCCACCATGGAGGGGTGAAGGAGAGCAAGAAGCTGATGCTTAGTGGTACTTAGTGGTGCTAAATTGCCATCTGGGCTTAAACCTCAACAGTGGTTAGAAAACCTTACAACCTTACACTTGCAACACTTGACCAACTCACAAACAATTTCTACTCTCTAATAGAAATAGTAACACTCTGGTCAAGTATCCTGCGAATTCAAAAGAAATGGAGATTTTACCAGGGACAAATCTTTCAAGAAGTAGCTGATGGATGAAAGAATTAACTGTGAGCCCCCATTTGTAGTCAGAAAAGACAAACAGTATAATGTTCCTGTGTCAAGATTAATACTCAATCTGTGCAGTTAAATGACTTCAATTTTTTTTTTTCAAGCCCAGCAAGAACTCAAATGAGCTCTTTCCAATTATTTACTATGGATTAAGTTTTGCTATGCAAATACAGTTTAATGCTTTTCTTACTAGATGTGTTTTTACTGAGGAAAGATACTATTTATCACATGTGAGGCTAATAGAATCTATACTTGTGCCAGATTAAAATTAATTGAGCCTGAGAGGTTAGATTTCTGAACTAATTTAATGCTGGTACCTACTTCTCCAAAATCATCTAGCACTCTATAAAGTAGTGTGTGTGTATTCAAAAGGTGATACGCAGCTACTTGATTAAAAGTTCGTTCACCTAATGATTAAAAGTGCCTTTTTGTGATAGATGTAGTACATCAGGCTCAGAACTGAATATCATCTGCTGGTTGTAGAAGTGAATCTCTATAATGGGAGGAATTTTATGGCAGTACTTACTTGAAACTAATACTGATCCGACATTACAGTAATTATTGTGTCCTTTACTTATTTAAGAAGAAGGAATTCTTTTCAGGAATTATTTTCAAACTATTGACAGACATAGAAATAGAAGGTAAAAAAATCAGAATATTTTTATGCAGTGTAAAATATTATGTATTCATAAGGGTATGGTCAAATTTAGCACTCTTAGAGACAGCTGAGGAGCATTAAAATCTTTAAAAGATTGTTCTTTTGTAAATTTTAAAAAACAGAGAGAAAAGAAGTGACATAAAGGGTATAGTTAATATATTATAATATTACTCTATCACAAAATAAAACCAGTTTCCAATATCAACCAAATTAGTTAAAGAATATTTGGCTTTTATAAATTTTGGATAAAAATTGTTTGTCCATGACAACAGATTTTCCAGTTTCTTTAACAAAAAATGAGAACTTCTGTGTCTTTGGGCCTTTTTGTTTGTTTGTTTTTTGCAAGTGGAGTGAACAACTTAGTTGTGGTCCAGTCCTACTCTTACATGTTAAAATCCACATTTGTCAGGTATTTTGACTGTCATTATTTTTAGCTGAAAAGAAAGTAAGATTTGCTTAAAAGGAGAAAAGGTTTCAGGATAGGGTTTCAAACCAATTAAATTTATGTTAGGATTTACAAAAATGATATCTGAATTAGTATCTTAAATCTTACTAATATAAAGAGATAGAAATATATTTCAATTGCTGTTTTTTTTGTTCCTGAGCGACAAAGATATATCCAAAATCCCATAAATCACCGCATTTTTAGCAATCTCACATTGCAAGAACACACAAAACCTAATCAATAACTGGTCAATAGAAAGCTGACCTTTGCTGGAAGTCACAGAAAGATTCCTTTTGCTGAAGGTTAGAACCCCTTAGTGCAGAAGCTACTTAATTATTACAGGTAATTGGAATCTGGCCTCTACTGAAATGATGTAAAAAGAAAACAAAATACTTGTGCAACTTAGTCGGTTTTATTTTACTGCTCCTCCAGAACCATAAGAACAAGATGTTTTAAAGACACTTTGCAACGGAGGATCATTAAATGCTGCTTCTAGGATCTTAACCTTAATTCATTTCTACCTTCTTAAATCAGAAATATTTTTACAGAAATTAAGTTATTTGTACTTGATTTATCTAACTGACATAGAAGAAAAAAATCTCTGGTTTCGTTCATTTATGTCTGGTTTTATGTAAATAATGAATATGTCTATATGTGAATATAGCAGTTGCTTTGGTGGATATTGTCACATGTCCTTTTTCTGGTGGTTAGGGGTTGGTGTTTTTTATTACTAGGAGCACTCAGCATGGCTCTAAAGAGCTAATTATATTAGCCTATGGAAGCTATTTTCACACATTTCTCCAGCTGGTGATACATTCAGTTTGAGTGAAATAGGGATAATATCAAGGAATGAGAATATAAAAGTCTTAGCAATTTCACCACTATGAACACTTTTTTTCCCTAAATGAAGTATGTAATTATCAAACTTTGTCTACATTGTCATATGGTTTAACCTTCATTGAACTAATTAGGATGAAGCTTAAAATTGCTTGCTGTGTAACTTGGTTAAACAGCTGCAATATTTTTCCCTTTTGAGGAGAAGCTGGGTGCAAATGTAGGCAACTGAGTCCAAGAATCATTATCAATAGCACCCAGGACAGTGGTTAGAAAAGGATCAGGAATTGAGGTGACCTATATAAACAAAAACTTCCGGGGCAAACAGGGCAAACATATGTAACATAGGTAATACCATACTATGGAAGAATAGAGGGAAAGGTGAGATTTTACACATTTATTTGGATGTCCCAGTGTTTTTACGCTATTTATCCTGTGAGACGTACAAAAGTTTTAATTAAGAGGATGATGACATGTGCTTACTTTTCACAGCAGCTGAGTCTAATGTACCTCACTCTCCTGAACAATTTTGCTCAAATTAGAACAAATTCCTCAATATGCAGTCATCTTTCCAAATATATATATAATTGTATTAATTGCCTGTCAGGGATTGAACTCACAAAAATACTTAATGGAAGCACGTGACAGAACAGTTGATTCCCTTAGTCCAGGAAACATGCAGGCAGTAAGCCTGAATGTACTGACTCTCATATTAGGCTAGGCTCTTTGAACACGCACATTCACTGTTGCTGATCAAACTTCACTGAGACAGTTTTTCTGGTTTATTCTGTAGTGATGACTGAAACATGTGATTGGAAATTAGAGGATATTAATCATAGAAATTAGAAGATATTTATTAAGAATAGGCATTCAGATGATGTTTATTGCTCAATATTTGCTGCTCCTTGTACTGTATTAGTTGCCTAAGGAGGGAAGAGGCAGGACTATGTGCGAAAACAGTAAGGAGGAATGCAAGGATGTCTGAGAAAGGGAAGGATGTTTACCAAAACAGGAGACAAGAATACAAGATTATCAGAGATACTGAGATAGTGAGGTTCCTCAGGCCCCAGGACCAACTAAAACTGGCCTTATAGCTTGGACTATGACCAGAGGATCAGCGAGCATGCACAAGGCAGGAGGTCAGAAGTTCATCTCAAGAGGAATACTATTTTCTTCATCCTGGAGATGATCACCAGAGACAACTGTGCAGGCACAAAGGACTGACAGGACAATTAGCGTAAGAAGCAGAGGGAGGGGGAGCCAAAGGATGCACATGCATATGTAATATTCTAGAGGATAAAAGAAAATGCGAGTGAGCAAGGGGCTGCACACGCCTTTGGCAGCTATCCCACACTGAATAAACTACATACCTACTTTAAACTCACTTTGTCTCTGAGTTTTAGAGTCTTACTGCGGGTCATGATCACAGACACAAAGTCAGTATTTCAAAGATGATTAGAAGATAAAGCGCTATGTTTTTACTACTGAGAGAGCACTCAACTGTGATCCGTACTTGTAAGTTTTTACTAGTTTTGAACAGTCAAGAACCAATAGCATTTGATGTAATTCTTTTATAAAAACTAACATTTTCAGAATACTGCCAACAAGCAAGAAGACGAAAGAATCACTTTAAAGTGTTAGTATTTCTAACCAGTGTATTTCATGATCCATGGTCTCCTGATTTTATTTCACAGGGACAGCCAAGTACCTACTAGGAGACCAACTTCCTGTGTATGAGCAAGGGATCGGTCTGCCTCTAGGTGAAATCTGGAGCCCTGCAGTCACCCATCCCAGGAGATCCACAGGTGTTCATCGCTCTCGGTATGCCTTCATTGCTCCCTAGTGAAAATCAGGGTACAAAGATGTGATAGGCAGATGGTGCATATCCAGGCTACTGAGCGCTTCATATACACAGACTCATTGGTTTTATTTAGAAAGTAACACATTCTCCACATCCTGCTGGCAAGCTATGCTGCAGTGTTCTTTCTCAGCATAATTGACCACAACCTCTGCTAAGAATTTCCTGAAGTGGGACACGGTTACAGAGCCAGCTAGACCTAACTCATTCTGTATGTGAAACATAGGAAAGCACACAGATAGAACTTAAATAAAACCCCCCAAAAAACCAACCCCAAAAAGAATATAAAAGTTCCCCTCCCCCTCAAGAAAACAGAAGACTTTAAATTCATGTTGTATTCATATACTCTTAAGTAAATCAGTATGCATGTAATATGTATCTTTCAACCAAAAATAAAGAGTTTTCCTCTACAGCTTTCCCAATTTTGAACAGATGATAACCACAAAACTTAGAAAACCACACAAATATTTCTTATTAAAGATTTAGTACTGTAGATGGAGTACATAAGATTCTAGTTATTACACTGAAACAGGTAAAGTTTATGCATGTATATTTCCCTAAAGTCACTACAATGATTTTTCTTTTTATGTGTTAAACATTCTGGTTCGCCCTTCAGACTTCACAACCATTGGAGGAAAATTAGATGCCTTAAAAGTAGATCTTCAAATGCTGGTCAGTTGACAAAAAATATATATAACCCAGAAAAGAAACACAAGCATAAATGATTTGTTTTCTTACAATGAGACACTCTAAGAAAATAGATAATTTTTTTTCATTTTGGTTGCGAATCAAATCTGTAACAAAAAAAAAAAACAAAACAAACAACCAAAGTCAAACAAAAGTAAGAGACTCTGAGATGGAATCCTTGCTTTTTCAAAATCTTTAGATATAAGCAGTTTATAACAGATTAGGATACCCAATTATCATATATTTGTGTAAGGTTATCAGAAAAAAGAAATATAAATTATTCAACAATTTTTTTCAGGAGACACTGTAATATGTTCTGATGTAGAGCTATGACAATATGCTTCCATGACTTGACTTGTAGGCTGTACCAATTTATAAGACAAAGGCTAATACCCTTGTCACTATTTCAAGATCAAATGATTGGTCTGAAGAGAAGTGTTACACTTGAAAAGACATTTCAGACAGAAATATTGTTATTATTATATAAATATAATACTAAATATTTTCTAGAGGTTTTTGCTTCCTTTCCCTTTAAGTTTGGGATGAAGTGTAGGGGGGTTATTTCCCCCAAAAGAAGTCTGTAATCTCTGGACAATAGTTTTCTTTCAGATTGAGGACTTGCACTTCACACAAAATAATATGAAAATTTTTCAGACTTCCTTTCAGTAAAAATTGAATTCATTTTCAAAGCTGCTTAATATAAATGAAGTGTGCTTGATCATTCTTCCTTCTTTAATATACTGGAATGCTATATTACTGATATAAAAAGGGATTAAATGATTCCAACCCGTTACAATAGTGCGTAATCAATACAAAAGTTTAACATTTTTCTGAATTGCAATTCCTGAAAGAAAATATTTACCATGTGTTCTAGTTATGGATAGACAAGGACGTTGGAAATGCATTCAGCTTCTAGTTTTATCTGCTACTTGTTATTGCAAGAAAATCTGAGGCTGTTCCCATTAATGATTCATCTAGCATTAGAAAGTAGGAGCCAAGTCCTACTGGAACTTGAAGAATTTGACTGAATGCCTTTGAGATAGTTGTGAGAGAATGGCTATTGACTGAACAAATATTTTAGAGGGCAAAAATTCCTGTAGGAACTTAAACTGCAGACTTTGCCTTAAATGAAAAGTGTATATTGCAATAACGCGCAGCCAGAAAAGTTTTATTTTTATTTGAAACATGCAGCTTTGTATACAGCCTGTGGAGAGGTCTACAGAGGGAAAAATGTGCAATAAAAGTGTATAGTATATTAGAAATGAGACTCTGAAAAGTACTATAGTGTCACATCATTCTGTCTTGCTACCGCTGTAAAAATTCTTTACAGAAATCTCAGCTAAGTCAGGAGAAAGTGGTGATCAAACTAGACGTCCATCAGTCATTAGCGGAAGCTGTTGGGAGCTGAGTGCTTGTGAGAAGCTGAGTTCATGACTAATGAGTTCTGATGGATAATTAAAGAGAATAGCATTGGAATACTGATTTGAAAATAAGGTAATGGAAAGCCAACATTCTCCATGTGTGGACAGGAATGAGAGGAACAGTAGCTATGTGAAAAATTGGTAGAATATTTTGTGATGTGGGAATTACAGGGAGTGGGAAGGTTACTAAATGCAACAGGAATGAAAGAAAAAGAGGCTTGTAAGAGAATAAAAAAAAAAAAAAGAGAGAGCTGGTAAAAGGATGAGTCCTGATGATAACACTGAGCAAAATAAACGGCAAGAAAAAAATGGAGTAAAAAAAGGCAGCAAAATATGGCTGAAGTGGAGTAGGAGAAGATAAATAAATATTTTGTATGTACAGAAGAGGACATATATACTTCACTGTTACAATCAAATCAATTAAATTAATTAGTTTATCCACATAATAGGATTTAAAAATGTAGCAAACATTTTGCAATACCATTTCAAAACAATAGATGTTGTTAAGTATTCTAGAAAAAGTGTCAGAGTTTTTCTTCAAAAAACTGTAAACATGAAACTAATTCTTTAAGTGTAGGTAAATTAACACTTAATTTAATGTATAAATTGCCAGAAGAGAATCAGAAAAAGAAAGTTCTGTCATGTTGTTATTCTGCACCTCTTTTTCAAAAAACTCTTAACAAACTTGGACAGAAATACCTTCAGAAGTGTTTTTATAATTAGGAATAATAATTATTTTTATGTTGAAAACACTGTAGTTTACCTAGCTATTTAAAAATACTAATAGAATGGAGAAAATATTTGGAAAACATTCATGAACTGATTAACATCAGCCTCCACCTCAACCACCCACACCACTTGCATTTCTTTCAAAGAATCATACTTTCAAAAATGGAAAAAAAAAAAAATCCAGCATATTTGGCTTTGAAAATTTGGATTTGGATGCTTTGGAACTGGAAAACTTAGTTGTTTATATGTATAGTTTGTGGCAGAAATCTAGACGTCTTTACAAGACATAGTCTTAAACTCATGGGAAAGTTTAGGTAGGACATCAGGAAGAATTTCTTTATGGAAAGGGTGATCAGACATTAGAATGGGCTGCCAAGGAACGTGATGGAGTTCCCATCCTTGGAGGTGATTAAGGAAAGTCTGGGCATGGCGCTCAGTGCTCTGGTCTAACTGACATGGTGATGTCCAGTCATGAACTTGATGATCTCAGATGTCTTTTCCAATCTAATTGATCCTGTGATTTCCCACCCCACATAAAGAAAGTTGGCAATTTATACATGAAATATGGAAGAAAAATTAATATATGTGAAAATTATTTTAAAATAATGCACTTTAGGGGGAAAAAAAAAAAGTAGATCAGCATCAGGAAATAATAGCATTTGGGAACTTTTGGGTTGCAGCTTTTTCTCTAAAAGAAGAAATGAAAAGCGAAAACCACAAGGGGCCATCTTCAATCACACTTTTTTTTCCCCTCCAGTATCATTAGATCTACTTCTAAACCAATTTAGCCTACAAAAAGCATTTTTCTTGTGTGGGCAAGGCACACACTTGAATTTAACTTGTTCCCACAGTAATTGAAGCATGTGTTGAGGACTCCCAAATACTTTTAAACCACTACTCATTTTGCTGATATCTATCAGTTGTCACAGTTGCTTATCAGTGGAACATCTTGTTTTTGATAGTATTTTTCCACAAAACTTTATGTCTCAACTGAGAAATTTATTTCTATCCTCAAAGAGAGCTTAGTCATAGTCTCCTTTGATAGATATGACAGGGTTTTTTTGTATCATATCCTATGGCCTCTATTTCTGTCACCTTTCTGTGGAGTCTTGACTGAAACACCTAGCTGAGGAACAGAGCAATTCTAATTTCTGTGGGTAAGAATCATCTGCAAGGGTTCATTCAGCCCAGCCTCTGAGAGGTTCAAACCCATCAATTTTCTACAGGAGCTTAAATAGAGCTCAAGCTCAAGTCGGGGGAAATGAAACTGGTTCCATTGTCCAAGGGCTGTGTGGATTTTTGAGCAACAAGGAAGGAGCCATGGCACAGCAACAGAAATTTTACACTGTCCTTTGCTGCATCCAGCTAGCTAGATGATCCCCTGATGATTGATATGCAATTCTCTTTAGGAACAGAAAGTCGAGGATGGGCTGTTGTGCTTCTGACTCTCCTGGTACATGCCCCAGCAAGGCTTCTTTCTGTGCTGAGAGTGGCCTTGCTGGAAGGAGTTTACAGAAGCTGCTGCTTTCCCCCCAGGCCTTTATGAGGCCTGGTGTTTAAGAGCATGCATCTTCTTAAAAGCTGAAGTTGTTCACAGTTTTACAGAATTCCTATCAATCCCAAGATAAAAAAGTCACACTTCCACTCCACAAGTGAAACTCACTCTCTTTCTCTAAATAAGTAACCCTAAAAATAAATAAGTATACAGTGCTATACGCTTCTCTGCTCTCAGAGGACTCCTGCTTTCTTTCCCCAGATATTACATTTTCTGGAACATGTTTTACAGGAGCTATCTCTTTGCCCTTCTTTTAGTAGAAGTTCCTTAGCAAATAGAGCAAGTCTCTAAAAAAACTATGTATGATCTATATATGATGCTAGCATATTAAAATAACCCACCAGAACAAACCAAAACCCAAAGCAAATACACACAAACCCCACCAAAACAAAACAAAACAAAGCAAAATGCTATCACAATCAGCAATTTCCTAGAGATGTCCTTAAACATGGATTCATTAATTTATATCTAAGCAGTTAAATAAATGACATGGTATTAGTTTGAGCTGCTTTATAACTTTCTAGGCTTTTCTGCCTTCTCATAACCACCAGTTGCACAAAAACAATAGCTTCTGGAAACATGTGCCATCTCTTCTATCTTTAGAAAAAGTGCAAAAAAGAGCTCTGCTGGAATGCCCACCTTGCCTCACAGTGGCCACACCCAAACAACAAATTAAAAATTCTAAAACATGATCAAATTTGGTTGGTAGCCACTAGAGCTGATGGAGATCTTGCATAGAGTTAGGTCAAATAAATGACTTAAGGGATTTCTTTGGTATCAGATATTGCAAGTTCTTGAAAAGTTTTAGTCCCAAGTAAACAGTAACACAAGTTCGCCTTACAGGGAGAAGTGAATTGTGTCTATGATATTACAATTTTCAACCTCTGATCTTGCTTCCAGCCAAATAAAGCATTATATTTGTTTAGTTAACACAGTAAAGAACAGGGTGGTCCTTGCATCTGCTTTTGTTTCTTTAAATCCTTTTGGAAATAAAAATAAAATAACATCTTGAGGATTCATACTTTTATCCAGTTTTGGTGTTTGTTTACTAAAGAGAGGATTTAAAAAATGGATTATTTCTTAAAGGTTAGAGACATCCACTGAGAAAGAATTAAAATTATTATAAAATTTTTGCTATTGATGGTGTTGATTTCTTTAAAAGTTATGCTATTTTTCTGAAGAGTCATAAAGGACAGAGATGCAGGATGCTGGTCTGATACAGGACAGCATCCTTATATTTCCTCAGGTACATAAATTATTGATTTCTTTTTTAATATACTTTATAAAATTTGTGAATGTTTCCAAAGATGCATTTCACATGTGTTTTACATCTTTTTTTACAGTACAACTTTATACCAATGTCAAAGAAGAGCAGAACAAATTGGGAAAATTTTATCTCATCTCTATCTTTGGAAGCTTTGTACAATTCTACATTAAAGCCATTATTTTAACCAAAGTAGGTGAAATATAAAACACTTATGTTTTAGAGAAGCCAGAAAATCAAATCATTCTCTGTGAACAGCAACAATATCATAATTTTCCATAAACAGCTCCAAAATGGTTAAGTTCTGTTGTCTAAAGACATTCTGACCAAGCAAAGGATAAAAAAGGAGGAAAAGTGCTTAAAGATACTGTTTACCTGCAATAGTAACAAAATAGACAAAGGAGGATATAAACCTTCTTAATTTCATTAATAAGATATACTCTTTTACTAAAAACTGGAGTTTTTACTAAATCTCTAAAGAGCAGCTTTAATAATTAGAAGTAATTCAGTCTGCATCATTCCAGACATTTGAGAATAAAATCACAAGATACTACTTCAATAACAATAATAGTGATAATAGTGGGGAAAACTCCCAACCCTAACCCCAAAGATCAATTTGAATAATTTCTGATGTTTAATGAATAATTAAATGAATATTGTGGCTATATATTTCCCTTTGTAATTGTAACTCAGATCAGTTTGGATGCTACCTAGGTAGAACAATATATTATTTGACACTTTGTCATGCGTATGTCTGGATAAGGACAAGCCTTCCCTGCTCAGTTGTAGACATCAGCAATGCAGACTGTTACCCCAAGGATTTCCATTCTAGGCTCCCTTCATAATCAATAGAAATAAATAAGCAGTTCTAGGCTGTGATGTATCTACTTGCTAGGGTTAACAAGGAGAAAAAAGCAAAAATAATACATAAAATAGCTATTCTGACATGACTTCATCAGTTCTTCCCACAAAAGCCTGGAGAACCTGAGGATGAAGTTATGACTGCTATTTTTTTCAGTCACTTAGATTTTTTCCTACAGTATGGATAGGATCACATTACGATTGTAACTACATTTTCCAAGTGATCATCCGACACGTTCAAAGCTAATATGATTCAGTTTATCCAGAGAGCATAATTTTTTTTTTTTCCTGGCAAAACCATGTGTTAACCAGGTTGGCCTGTCAACACCTAGTATGCTAAAGGACTGGTTTTGTTCCAAAGCTTTCTGGTATAACCTGGGCAGCTTTCCCAAGCTGCCAGGTGGAAGAGATGGAGAAATGTGGGTGTTAGAAGACTATAAGCCAAATCGTGTCAACTGTTTCTTACTGTATTTTTTTTTTTTTAAACTGCAGAAACTCTAAAATTGAAATGGAACTTTCTTGATTTAAAAATAAATAAATGGGTGTTGAACACCTTATTTTCCTTTCAGAAAGCATACATGGAAAAATTCAGATCTAGCAAACTTCCTGCTGTGGTAAGGGAACAGATGATATGGTTTCTGGTAATGAAATAGTTTTTGTTTNGAAATCCTATGCAATGAGCTTTCACCTGAGTCTAGGCCTCTTATTAAATCTTGTTATGCCTACTTAGATGCACACCTTCTCACCTCTAACCCCTCTTTAAAATATAGTCAGAAAAGAAAATTTAAAAAAAAAACCAAAAAGCATGGAAAAGGTCTGAATGATAAAACAACAATGTTAATGATGAAGCCTATTCTGACTGAATACAAAGACTCAGATATTAATAAACATTCTTCTGTGATGACCACATCANGAGAGCATAATTTTTTTTTTTTCCTGGCAAAACCATGTGTTAACCAGGTTGGCCTGTCAACACCTAGTATGCTAAAGGACTGGTTTTGTTCCAAAGCTTTCTGGTATAACCTGGGCAGCTTTCCCAAGCTGCCAGGTGGAAGAGATGGAGAAATGTGGGTGTTAGAAGACTATAAGCCAAATCGTGTCAACTGTTTCTTACTGTATTTTTTTTTTTTTTAAACTGCAGAAACTCTAAAATTGAAATGGAACTTTCTTGATTTAAAAATAAATAAATGGGTGTTGAACACCTTATTTTCCTTTCAGAAAGCATACATGGAAAAATTCAGATCTAGCAAACTTCCTGCTGTGGTAAGGGAACAGATGATATGGTTTCTGGTAATGAAATAGTTTTTGTTTGGAGTTTTCTTTTAATGCTTTTAAAATTATGAATGGACTAATTCTGGTGTATCTCCTGCCTCCATCTAATTCTCAGTCATTAAACTGCAAGGAAATCAGTTCTAGCTCATTTATGTTACTTTCCTATCTGGTCTTCAAAATGGAAAAGATTGTCATAGATATACTACTGTGATTGCTTTTTTTGTGCAATGTTCCAATCATTCTGAAATCTGAGCAAGGACTGGTGGATATTTCAGGGGGATATGCATAAAAATTATCAGCTCCTTTGGAATTCCAATTAACTACCAACTTATCTATAGCTGTGTTAATCTTCTGGATTGATTCTACTAATTTTGTAGTTTTGTCTTCATTTAAAAACAAAAATCTTTTAACTGCCATGTAATTTTTTAAAGAGCAATCAACAAAGTGAAATATCTAGAGCACATAGATAAATGGAATGTAATATGTTTATAGTCTCCTAATCTAACATTTCACTTTAGTTCTAATTTTTGTTTAAATATATTTTTGTAAAAAATAATATCAATAAAATAATAATAAAAAAACCAAGANGCATGGAAAAGGTCTGAATGATAAAACAACAATGTTAATGATGAAGCCTATTCTGACTGAATACAAAGACTCAGATATTAATAAACATTCTTCTGTGATGACCACATCACAATAGATTAGCATTGGAAATAAACCTTGGAGTTAATGACATGGGTATTATAGATAAGCAATTTCAATGTGATCCACAACAGCTTCATTTAGCAGAGCACCTAAATAGTTGATGGTGTATCTTTGGACCGTGTTAATGCTGGTTTTAAATCCCTGCAAAGTAAAGAGGACTGCATTCCAACCCCAACTTCAGAGATTATGTGGGACATCTCTCTTTTGGTGTCCTGTGTGGGGCCAGGAGTTGGAGTCAGTGATCCTGAGTGGATCCCTTCTAGCTCAGCACATTCTATGATGTGGCTATGATTTAAAGATTTTATGAGCGTTCCCAGTATACTTCTGGGTATAGTCAAATCAGCTACTTCAAGCAACCCTCAATAGTATTATTTAGTTCATTCCATTATTTTTGGAAAATGAGATACAGTATTTCCAGGTATCACAACTTGCACTGCTTGATAAACTAGTATCTGGAGGTCAAGCTACCAGGACAAGGTATCAGATGAAGATCTTTTCACTATAGTATTTTAAACTATACTTTTTTCTTAATATATAGTGTAATGCATGTTGGTTAAATGCATGAAGTTTGAAGTAGCTGATTAACACTGAGACTACTTAAAGCTGACCATATAGACACCACTCTAGCAAATTCAATTATTATATATATATTTTTTTTTAATGTTATTTTTTTAAAAAAAATCTTTATTTAATCCTATCTTTCTTGGAATGAGTAATTATCTACATTTCTATATAATATTATTCATTAATTCTCTGATTTAAAGCCTACTGAAGTATAGGAGCTGGGACTCCTTGACTGGAAATATTTCACTTTAAGCCTAAGAATACTTGCACTTTTAAAAATTTGCAGATCCCAAAAGGAGGTCTTAACATAAATATAAAAGGGCATCTTTAGTTCCTAATTTCTAGGGTAACATTAATTATAGCTGTTGAAATCTTTACACTAAATTTCACTGTCACTACAGTAAGATTTCCTGTTTTTAAAAATTAATTCAAACAGTATAATCCATATTATTTAAATCTCAGTTTAGTACAAAGTGGTGTAATCCATTTATGGTAATACAATAACTGCTTATTCACACTTTTATGAGTGTATCTAATGAAATGCTTTAAACCATTTTATGCAAATTGGACTTTTATATATTGATCAGATTTACTGCTTTTTGCCTTTCCTACAATTGCATGAGCAAACTGCATTTTGTGCAGAATCTCCGTAAATGTGCACATACCTGATTAGTAGAGTGAAATGATGAGTATACATATCCGTACTTATTGCCAATTATTTATGTTTTATTGTTTTAATTATAAGGAGCAGTCTTTGCAGGGACTGCAAAACAATATTCCTATGTAGAGCAGAATTAAAAGAATTAATATACTTTTAAATTAGACTACAAATTACAAGATATTTATCTGGCTTTAATTTTAGGTATCACTTAGGGGAACTGAAATGTATTTTAAATGCAGAGTAACCCAGAAAGTAGAAGTTACATTTCACTGTTAACTGACTGTTACATGACAAGTAAACAAGTTTCAACGTGTTATTCACCTCATTGACTTTAATGATTCAATAATAGATGTAATAGCCACCTCAGGACCAGATGGCTTAGGGAAAAAAAGTCCCCATGAGCTACCAGTTTTTCATCTCAAGTATCTGATAAATATGTTAACTCCCTGCACTGCGATGACAGCCGGAATTTCTCACCAGCTGGCCAGTTGCTCTGCACAGCGGGTGATATCATCCTCAACTGAATGTTGAATTCTCAGCTCTGTAGTAAGGTCAGGACTTCTGGGTTTTTCTTTAGAAACACCTTTTTTTTTAATTGGTTTCACATAAACATTACAATCATTGACAAAAGGATAAGGGGGAGAGGTCTTAGGAAGGGGTAGATCAAGAGTCGAGGTTGTATTCAACACAAGCCCATCACCCCCATGCACTAGCAATGTAGGTTGACTGTGCAAAGAGAATGTGGGGCTACAGGTACCTCTCATCAAGTTGTTTTACTGCCCTAACCTTTTGCTTAGTATTTTGCTACCTCAAGCACAGCCTGCATATGATCACGCCTGGCAGACATTTCAGCCATGAAAACACTGTTTATTTCTAGCTGTCATCTGTGCTGCTGCTGGAAAAAAAAAAAAAAAAAAAAAGGCTCAGAAGAATTTCACCCCCCTCCTTTCCCAGAAATGTCAACAAAATGGACACATTGATTATCTACAGGCTGTATCAGCCAACACTGTTCAGATCTGAAGAGCAGTATACAGTCTACTGTCTGCCACTACTGCTTGATTTTGGCCTTGGTTTTTTTAGCACTTCTTCTCTCCTTAGATACCACATCTTTTTCTACCTCTGTCTGTGCAAAATCCAACCATGGTAGAGGCTAACAAACAAAAGAGTTTTTTTCACGTGTGTATATTCACAGACATTATTTCCTATTTGTTCCCTGACTTCTGATTTGGCATTGTAAACTAGGCCATACTTGGTCCTGCATCAAGAAAAATTTTGTCCTGAGTTTTGGGAGGGAAACTAAAACTAATGAAAAGAGAAAGGAGAAAAATAAGATTCAGATGCATTAACCATCTTATCAGTTAAGGCATCCTGAAAAGACAATTCTGAAAGCCTATGGTAAGTTAATTGAACACCTCTTCAAAGCCCAATTTTAAAACAAATTTGATTTTCTCAGGAACTTTAATTACACAAAAGTTTTATTAAAATGCTAGAAAACCCAAAAAAAGTGGCATCATACAACTTTATTAAAAAAACAAACAACCCCCCCTTTTTTTTGTATTACTCACAGAATTTGTTATATGCTATTTATCTCATTTATATGCATGACAAGTTCTTCAGCAACAGTCATAATAACGAATAAGTCTCTAATCCTACCATAATGATATGTATCTTCCCATGACAGTACATAAAGCTACTTATTCATATTAATTCATTTACTCACTCAACATCACTTTGGATGAGGGTACTACTATTCCTCTCTATAAAAATCCCTGGTTTAAATAAACAGAAACTGAAAGATACTGACAGTAATCTCCTAATCCCAGGCTAATAAACATATATCTTCCTTCCAAATATATAATGAAGTATATATGTGCCAAAAATAATATGTCTGGAAAAGTTAGTTTTCTACCAAAGGGGAAGCAGGTGCAAGCAAAAACAACAACAACAACAACACAAAAAACCCCCCAAANGCAAAGTAGTAAAGTACAAAGAAATTGATATTCTCAACACAAGAAAAATCAATACAAAGATAAATCAAGTGTAGCAAGTAATGTGTAGAAATAACACAAAAAAAGGGAGACAGGAATAGGAATACTAGTATTTTAAAACAGCAGTAGAAACTAAAATATTTTTTTCAATTATGGCAGAACAAAACCCAAAACCCAAAAAAGTAAATCAAAATAGAAGAAATGTTCTCTACATCGTTCTTCATCAAAGTAACAAAAGCTCTATTTACTTAGGTACCTAAACCAAGGTACAATATGTATAAAAAAATGCAATGTAACTACATAATGAAGAAATACTAGGTCACACTGAGAATTTACTCTTTGGCACTTCACAGCTGCATGCAGGCACAAATGCTAAATGGTCCAGAACAGATCACTTCTCCAGAGGGGATCAATTTTTTTCCACTGCAGATAACATGGAGGACAGATTTTTTTTCAGCACTTGCTGTGTTTTGGTGACCCTCACAATCTATATAAGTGATTTTTTTCAGTTCAAATTATCTGATAGTAGACAAAGTCTGCGCAGACCAGATGGTTGCATAAACATCAGAATGAAGATCTTACTGAAGCATTTGGGAACCCAGGTTCGTCTGGCAAAATGTTGAAAAAATCACAGGATAGCAAATATGCAAATTTCATTCATTTTCTTTTTCCTTAAGCCTTCCAGTAAAACTCCATAGGAACAATAACATGGGGAATCATTTGAAGACTTTGCTTTGCAGGACCTGGTTGGTTCACACCAAAGGGGAGGTAGAAGTGAATTAATACCCACACAGGAACAAATTAGTCACATGCATTATTTGGCAATATAAACAGATACTAAAGCCAATGAATAAAACTATTTTTAGATAACATATATCTTTCTGTAAGCAAAGGATTAATTCAAATAACTGTTAGGAGTGAACTATTTCTAACAGCAAATCACAAAAATATTATATTAACTTTGAAGTTTTGTCAATTTGTCAGGGAAAGGATTTTGGAGTTGGTAAATGGAAATCCATACAAAATGAGACACCAGAAGAACCTCTTTTCAGGAATGTAGTGAATATAATTCCCCTCAAGAATGACAAACTAAAGAGTATAATCTCTTCTGAAATTTCCCATCTCTCCTGGAATGCTCTTCATGCTAGAATACAGCATGTTCACTTATACTGAAATGCAAAATTAGTTCATGGTGTGCTCTACATCCCAGTCTTAAAAGCATCTGGATTAAGCAATGGACACAAAGGTCTTGTACCTCTCTCTTGAATCCACCTGGTTTTACTTCTCTTCTGAAGCACACCTGCAATTTCATTTACTGGGAAAGCAAGACACAGATTGCAGAAAGACAGTGGCAGAAAATGTCCCCATCTTACTTGTACTCTGATATGGGCTCAAGATGTATCTAAGCAACTTAGATTCTGAAATGCTCTCGAGTACCTTCTTACCTTTTTTTCTTTCTTCCTTTGCAAATAGTTGATACTGAAAATTTCACTTTCAGTTTCAAGAACTCTTTGATGTCACAGTTTGAAGAGGGTTAATTTCTTTACAATGAAAAACTATATCAATCAATGTGAAGGTCTTTTTCCCCCTCCCCCAGGGACAGCATCAAAAAGAAAATATTAGGAGCACCCTCAGAATGCTACAGCCAAATAAAGGTTAACTGTGTCTGAATTAATAACCAATGGGATTCTACATAGTCCATGGTTAGATGAATGTACATAATACACCTAAAGTGTGGACATTTGCCTTCACCAGCATTTCTTAGTTTTACTTTGGCATTTTTTGTTTCCTATCTACCCAAATACTGATTATGTAGGTCTTTAATGGTCAGCTGGGTATTGTTGGTAATTAACCTCACAGACAAAGGGTAATTGCTCAATTGTCTTTGAAGTGTCTGATGGGAGAAGTCAGAGGTAGTGGCCAACCAGACAGTGAAAAAGGATAACTCTCCAGAGTTAATGAACAAAATTTGTATTAGTGTCTTTTAACTTTCATTTGACAGTATATACCTTTTCTCCTTCTAAACACACACGGCCCAAAAACCAAACTGCTATATTAGATATTGTAAGTTTACACTAATATGTAATATTTCTGGATATTTATGAGACAAGCTTTTTAGTTGCTTCCTGTCTTGGTGCTTATATTTAAAGAAGAGTTGTTTAAACTCTAGTGAACACACAGTTACAATTAACAGTGGGAGATTTTATATTTGGTTTTAGTGATGGAAAAGCATTCTGAAAATATATAATTCTGGGTGGTCAAATGTATTCACTACGTCAGTAGAAATTCGATTAGTGTTATATAAGAGAAAACTGAATAAATTTAACAGATAGTATTGATTAAGGCAAATAATGGACTTATCTTCTAATCTGGTAGCATTAAGTTTTCTAGGTGCTAATAGAAAGACCTATGTAATATGAATAGAAAACAGCTGAACCTTTTCTTGCAAGTGTACTTTTCTTTCTGGTTAGGATTAAATTTAGCTGAGGACTTTGATGTCATTAATAAGGGAATTTTGGCCTTTCCCAAAGTCTGTGTTAAATCCAGAAGTGTCCTGAAGGTATCTACAGGGTGATGATATACCAGAACAGGTTGCCCAGGGAGGTTGTGTTAAAGGGCAGTGTTCAAGGCCAGGTTGGATAAGGCCTTGAGCAACGTGGTCCAGGGTGGGAGGGTTAGGAATGGGTGATTTTTAACATTGTAATCTATGATTCTGTGATTTTATATCATTTACTTTCAGGCACTAACTTTTTTTATGGCCTGTTATTCAAATGAGGGTTCCTACACTGACAGAATTTATGCTAGATAGCTTTTCATAAAGGGACAAGAAGGTAAGTAAATTGCCTTGAAGATCCCAGCCTAATTAGTTTTAGTATCTATTAGAATGTTTCCATTTTTAACACAATCTGTATTTTCCCAGACCAATTTTCTGTATTCATGGTCTTACATCTTGCTGTGATTTTATAGAAAGATGCTAATTAATAAGAGATCAATTTGAATTTGCTCATTCCTACTTCACTTTATAGTAGCCAACAGAGCTGATAATACTGCTTAAGTGAATTGTCATGGAGTTCAGTTTTATGAATATATTTTAAAAAAGCAAGTTAAACCAAATCCTTTAATTTTTTACAACATGCAAAAAAATTGAAACAAACCCAGACAACTGAATTTAAAACCTAGAAATCCAGGAGTTATATTCCTAATAAAAACAGTGCAGATATTGAAAATATAGTAGGTTAAATATGTTTCATGCAAAATTGTCTTCATGTCAGTGAGTGAGGCATTAGGTTTTCATCGTGGTATTTGTAGTGTTAAGGGAAGATGATTGTCATGAGCCATAGATGCCAACCAGCTATGTTTTTCCCTGAAGATAACAGATGAAGCAAGCCATCATATTTCCATCCTTTTTTCTCCAAACCTTTCCCTCTGAGCCAGGCTCAGAGTCTGACAAAATTAACTTGGTACATGGCTGAGAATCCTTAAGCTGACCCTATCTGAAGCATGCTAGAGAGAACTCTACCCATCAGTTTAGTTAATAAGTAATCAAGTAACTTTTCCAGATGCAATAGATATCTTTCACTGAAAAGTAATTTTCTAAACTCTACAGATTTTCTACAAAAGATAATGAGGAGTTCTCATTTCACACCTACCTGTACCATGGTTCTGAGACATCCTTACAGCATAAAGAGTTTAATACTGTGATTATTAAAACACAAAGTGTCACAGTGAACAAGTGAGATAAAACTAATAGGAAGAACAACCCTGCAACTCAAATCTGAAATATTTTTCAAAATGAAATCGGTAGAGTAATTGAAAAAAATAAATTAGAAATATTGCCGTTGTATAGCATTCTATATATAAGAAGTGACGGATATAAATAAGTATGGTGCAAATACTATTTCTAATTATTTTAGCCTTACTTGTGGGGACCTTACTCATATTGAGTAGTACCTATCTGCTCGAATTTTCCAATTAATTCCACCAAGTGAGATATTTTTCACTGGTGAAGATTTAAACTCCTTTGTTTTCTGGCGTAGTGGGTTGACCCTGGCCAGATGAGATATGTCCCCTAAAGCCACTATATCACACCCCTTCACAACTGGCCAAGGGGGAGAAAATCTAACACAGGGTTTATGAGTTGACATAAGGACAGAGATCACTCACTGATCATCATCACAGGCAAAACAGGCTCAGCTTGGGGATTTAAATTGAATTTGTTACTAACAAAATCAGAGCAGGATAATAACAGGAAAACAAAGCTTCAAATCACCTCCCTTCCATAAAATCACCTCCTTCCCAGCTCTGCCTCCTTCCCTGCAGCAGCGCAGGGAGATGGGAAATGGGGGTTATGGTCAGTTCATCATACATTGTTCCTGCCACTGCTCTGGGAGAAAAGTCCTTCTCCTGCTCCAGTGTGGGGTCCTCCTGACAGGAGACAGTTCTCTATGACTTCTCCAGTATTAGTCCATCCCACAGGAAACTGTTCTTCATAAACTTCTCCAATGTGGGTCCCTTTCCATGGGATTCAGTCCTTTGGGCACAGCCTGCTCCGATGTGGGTATCTCCAGCACAGGCTTCTCCTGGGCTCACAGGTTCCTTTCTGGCCCCCATCTGCTACAGTGAAGTGTGTGTAAAATATTATTTCTGTAAACAATTTTTTTCCCAAACCCAAAGAACTATTTTCATGCTTGACTTCCCATTCTACATGAATCTCTGAAATCAAAATTTTATATAAATGAAATATTGTCTGCATTTATTTCTACTGCATATCATGATATAATACATCACCAGAAGACAACTTATTTACAACATTAAATGCTATAAATTGCTATAAAATGAAGCAACCTATCACAATATGATGCCGGAATTATAAATCCTTGATATTTCCTGGTTCACAGACTGTTATTGTTTTTCTTCAACCCATGGTGTCAGATATAATTTTTAATTTACATAATTTGCCCTAAATTATTCTGTTATCAAAACCCAGAAGGAATACACATAAGCACACATGCGCACTCACCTGTGAATATATATATGTGTCAGCCCTAATTTCTGAATGGAATGAAAAGGAGGAAGTTGAACTGATAGAAGTAAATCACAAAACATATATTCATTTAAATTTGTCTAAGAATATATGATATAGCTTTACCTAATGAAGAAGAATCTATGTGTGTTTGTCAGGTTTCAAATCATTATCTTAATATCCTTAAGCTGAGTTCATATGATTTCCTTCTCTGATATAACATCTTTATACAATTTAAGCATTTTCCAGGTATGTCTGAATTGTCAGACCTTTATTAGGTTTCTTCTCTGTGCCATTAGATTAAGACTAAGTTTAGAACTGATTTCCCCCCCTGCTTTTTTGTCATAATTTCTCACTAAAAATAAACAGTTTGACATCGCAAAATCCTTAACAAAATTGCTTGCAAGTTAAATTGATCTAGACAAGTTTCCCTGCCTTCAGCGTGGCAACTCTGTTTACTTTAAGCCCATTTCTGCTATACACCAGTGTAGGCAGGAGCCGACAGCTCTGCAAACAGACAGAGGCTCCACACAGAGCTGCTAATCAACTCTGCCTACCAACGGATATTAGTCAGGGAACTAGTGGATTAGGACAATGTGTTTGCAAAATGTCAGATCAGTTTGTTTTGGGGCAATAAGAGCTACTTCCGAGGGAGATTAAAGATCAGATGAGGTCCTGTGAGGAGAAAGAAGCAGACAATTTGCTGAGGATTTTGCATTAGAAACATAGAGTAAAATATTAAAAAAATCAGCACCATCTCAAAGAATCTCAAGTCAGGCAAAAAAACCAAAACCAAAAACAAACAAACAAAAAAAACAACCAACCAAACAAAAAAACCCCTCTGCTTTAGTCTAGAGACCAGGAGTATAACAGATTGGAGTACAGCAGGCAGGTTCACAAGGTCTCTGTGTTTCTGTGAAGTAGAAAATTGATTTATTGTTACTTTATAAACAGACTTTGGATTTTATTATTTCAGTAAAGGTAAATAGGGCACATGAACTTCTCACAGGGAATGAATAGTCTCTATTTTAGCATGAAAAGGTGTTTTGTATATACAAACCAGATTAACTATCTGAAAATCGTTTAAGAAGCAGATAAATGACTAAACTGCCACACTGCCAATATATATTTTACACTCTGTATTAAGATGAAATCTGGGGTGTAGCTACTAAGTGTGCATCTGAAGGAACTTTGCTGAACTCCACTGACAGAGGAACTTGGAGCAACAAAAGGCAGAGACGAGTCCTGGCACCTGGCTGATCAGATGCATCAGAGTCACTCCCATTCATGCTGATCACAACACCCTGAAGGAGATCCCCTTCCCTCCTAAAGGTGAGAGATTTTTCAGGGTCAAGTGGGAATATAATGAGCCAGGATTAAGCTTTCAGACCAAAAGTAGACCTTATTTCGCTTTGAAAAGGAGGCCCTCTCTCACAGGCTGTTGCTGACCTCATTTACAGAAGTGCTACCTTTGGAATGGCTGTTTGCCCCTCAACCTTCAGAGGTAGTCCTAATAGCAAGGCATCTAATTTTTAAAGGCTGATGGATCTGGTCCTTAGGGTCCATCTCCTGCTTGCACGGGTCCTGGATGATGGATTACCACTCCCAATATAGGAGTTGTACCTGTCCTGCTCCTCAAAGAACACAAGAGTGCAAAGGCTTCCATAAATTAGATATTTGAGCAAATCCTTCCTGTCTGTCCAGCACGACTGAGACCCCAATTAAGCTTTTTTTTGCCAGGTTTTTGGACCTCACATTTGCAAAAAGATTTGAACCAGTATAATGGAGTTTGGAGCATAGCCAGAAATCTAGAAAACTACTGCTTGTGAGGAAAGTGAGGAATTCAGCTAGTTTCTCTGCAGGACTGAAAACTAAAAGGAGTCAAAATAACAGCCTTGAAATCTATGGAAGATTATAGCAGAAAAGAATAAAAGAACTGTCTCCAAGGCAAGAGGAAAAAATAAATAGGTTAAATTGCATTGAAGGAGATCTAATTTAGACACTCAAAAAAACTTTCCAGCCTTGAGGCTATTTAAGCAAGGTAACTGATTTCTCTAGCAGGATGTGAAATCTCTATCTTTAGATGCTTTTAAGAACAGGTTAGATAAACATCTGTCAGGAAAAGTTTAGATATAATGACCCTCTCTTCAGGAGGGAATTTCCACACATGAATTCCTGAAGTGTTTGAGAAGTTTTTCAGCCTTATTTTCCATGACTTTAACACATCTCAAAATGTTATGTTTAAAAAATTTATGAACTCATTAACAGAGAAGTACACATCATCCAGTCATCAATGTTGCATTATTCTTTAGAGTTGTTTTGATGTTTTCCTCTTTGCTCTGTTTTATGACCAAATAATCCTTCTATTGCTTAACAACTACCACCTTTAAGAGGTACATAACAGAGCTGCACATAACTGTAAGACAGAGCAAGACCTTGCTATTATTATTTAGGAACAATAATACCTAGTGTATTGCACAGTTGTTTTGCTTTGGCAGAGTGAAAAGATTCCATTTACAACACAAAATAAACATTAATTCAATAAATAGGATTGCTGAAATTTAAACAATATGCTAGCTTTTAAGAATAAGTTAAATATTTGTCATTTTTTGTAGTTATAATCGTACTTGTTCCAGTCTTATTTCTGCAATAAAATCTTGCAATACTTACCTTTCAAAGGTATTCTGGTTAATTTATATTCTGCTTAAATGTATGGTTATTCTAGGAGGTTGGATTAAGAAAGAATACTTTCCTTTTTTGATTAATGTTGCCTCAGAACACATACAAAGCCATTTATCAACAGATGCTTTTTGACACCCGATAAAGTCTGTTCATCCAGATTTTTTTTAAAGCATACTTGTATAAACATTCTCTAATGCATAAAATATGACAGTTCTGCATAGCTTTGAAAGTGAAAAAGGTATTTTATTCAGCAGATGAGAAATGGTTTGTTTTCCCAAAAGATCATGGCTATGTAATTTATGTTATTTATACCGAACAATGCTGTAGTTCCATGTTCGAACACTAAAGAGAAAAAGAAAAAAGGTAAAGGACATAGAGAAGCCTTTCTTTTTGATGCTTACAAGACACAGAGATATATATATTTGTATATAAATTTAAAACACAGCTTTATCAGTACCTTCTTCTCATAAAATTACACAACAAAAAACTTATACTAGTGAACGAAGACAAAAGACAAACTTCCGACAGTAGCAGGTCTATTACTCTCTTTACAATAAATGTTCCATACAGTAAATCCCATAGATAGTTTTCTTAAATGCTGCTGTATTAATCACTTAAAATAAATTAGTCAGAGTAATTTCAAAATGGTATGTGGGCCTAAAACAATGCTGAAGGACAGATGTTTCTAATCACCAGTGCTTCTTTGTATTAATTTTTTCCAAATGTTTCTTCCAAGCAGGTACCTAAGACTCTCGTTTTAGTTAAGGGAAATTCAAACTCAGATGATGTTCCAGACTTTACAAAACACTTAAATTAGAAGGTTCCATTGACAGAAAGTTTGTAAAACCTTTCTAGCAAAAATAGCAGTTTTGTAGAAAAAACCGCAGCATTCAACAACGAAAATACCAGTTAGATTAGGGGTTGAGCATATTTCCTTTTGAAAATGAAAAAATGTTGGGGAGTAACTTGTGCCAGGTATGCGTAGAAATTTGAATAGCAGAGACTGAGTGGTACTGGTGGCAGAGAACTTAACTGTTATAGCTGTCCTAGAGTGACTTTTATTTTCATCAGAAATTCCACCCTGATTTTTTATACACTTCTCCTGATCTGAACTGTGAGAAGTGAAAAAAAAGCCAACAAAAAAAAAAGTATTTTTTTCAGAAGTAAAAGGAATACAAAACATACAAATACCATTGAGATAAATTGAAATATAATGATTATTTTTCTGTTTAGATTTAAAATAATTCTAATATTTTAAAATTAATTGTAGTCCTTGAAAGAGACATAACCATTATTTTCCCTCAATACAAGATCATGTCTTTTTAAAAATTTCTTTCTAGTTGAAAAAAACGAATCCAGACCAATCACTTTAAAACTAGTGAACTGAAATTAATTTTAAAAAATGTTAAAAATATAAAATTCTTAGCAATTTGTATTTTACTTTTGTAGAGAATTCATCACAGAAAAAAAAAAACAAACAAAGACGAGAACAAGCTATTGAGCTAACTTCATAAGAATAGTTGAAAGTTAATTAGTTACTGTTAAATATTTGGTTACGTAAAACCAGTATATCCAAGATTATATTTATTTGTGGTATCGCAATACTATCCAGTGAAAGACAAAGTTTTAAGAAATCCCACAAACCAGATAAACCAGGTGCATTTTATTGTAAGAAATACATGTTGAGGAGTTGTGAATGATGAGTAACTACTGATGCTGTCCTTTTACTTAATGCAGTGGCGTGTAGTGAAATTATTTCAGTGATGCACATGACAGACACACTGCAGAGAATTCTGTGAGGGATCTTTCTGACTGGAGCCCTGAGCTGGTGCATACCTGGTGCCAAGCGCTAGCCTAGGGCTGACTTCCTTTTATGAGGTAATTTCAGGGGTCTTAACATTACCCTCTCTCTACTTGCCACACAATGGCTCGTGCTATAATTGGCAAAATGTGTTTGTGCATCTCAGCCACTCCATTTTCAAAATCTGGAGCAGAAGTGAAAATTCGCATTGATCTACACCTTACGTGGTTACAGGTACCAACGTCCACAGCAATTATAATACTCTGCTAATGCAATAAAGGATATTTATATGTAAGTGATGCTAAGTGACAATTCAGAACATCCTTTCTACTCCATTTTTGTGCTTGACAGTCGTTTTAACTCACTACACACACTATTTTTACTGAGGACTTACATAAGCAACCTCATAAATGAGTCAGGCTGCAGTGTGAGCAAGAGCTGCTGCAAGGCATGTAATGGTTAGTCCAACACATCATCAGTCAGCGTGAAACTCTGGTATATTTAATTACTGGATAGAGGAAAATGGCTGAAAGGAGAGAAAGAACTAAAAAAATATTATAGATGTGTGTGTGTGTTGCTAAACATATATACCTTCTGTCCAATTTTTCTTGAAAAACGTTCCGTGTGTTCTTCTATAAACGAATGATAGAGAATCTCAGGGATGATATAGACATCTAATAAGAAAATATCTTTCTTTTGAAAACTACCATATTATGAAATGGTAGAAATATTTTTTAAAGATTATTTAAAATGTTATTAAAGATAGATAGATAGAGATGTATGTATGTATATTATTCATTTGATAATCCCATTGATATTTCAAATGGATCAATGATTTTTTTGCTTTGTTCCTTTGAAATTCTACTCAGGTCATCTAATTAGATTTGAATTAACCTTGAAGGACTATTATATTAGTCTTAAACAATGAGCATGAACTGAATAATCTGGTAAAAAATTTGAAATGAAAAGCTTTTGAAAACAATCAGGTTGAATGTTATTTTAAGTAAAAAAACATACCAAATTTAAAAAACAAACAAACAAACAAACAACCCCCCCAAAAAACCCTAAAATTTCCAAACTTAGTAAGACATATATATACATTAATACGTCAAAATTTTAAGTTTCCCACTGCAGTTAGTTTCACTTTCCCCAGTTATGGTAATTCAAATTTATTTATAAATTTGTTCCATGCCTCTTATACTTACATGGTATGTTGGCAATATTTCTATTAATCTTAGATGCAAAATTATATGAAAAAAACAGATTAAATATTTCTTTATTTAAAAATCAATAAAAAATAATTTAATAGTATATTTTATCAGAGTTGCATTTCTAGTATGTCCAGTCAATGGTCCAGTTATTTCACATTTGCTTTTTCTTACTTTTATGAAAGTGTCTAGCATACTGTACATGTTAGCAAAACTAAACTGTATGTTCAATATATTTAATAATTCTTACACAGCTGAAAATTACTCAATAAATGAAGAAAGGTGTAAGTAAAAACTAAAAGAAACAGGATATATAGACAAATTATTTTGACAACCTACCTAGATTAAATATTGTAATGACATACAAGAAAAATACTCACATTTTATAAGGACACTTTGTTCTCCCAACCAGTGCACAGCTCAGAAAATTTAGATCATGATGACTTAACACAAGAGGAACGTAAATGCAGTACATTTCCTCCACAGTCACTTGGAATCAGTCTAAGGATCCAAAATTTTTGTGACATCAAAAACTTGAGATCACAGCATATAAAAAATTAAGAATCTCCTCAGGCCAAATTAAATGTCTTAAAGTAGCAATTATATTTTTTTAATTTTTTCCTACTCTTCACGAGGTTTTGACATCTCAGCAACAATGATTTTAACTATTACTTCTGATGGGTCTTTGAGAGGAATTGATTTATTTTGGGGCTTCTTTTCTTGTTTTTGGTTTTTATCTTAATGTACTTTGTTTCTAAAATACGTTTACACTGATAATCATTTTAGGATCATCATAAATTAATTAAAAAGTAAATCCTAAAGTAATTAAAACTCTCAGGCAAAATAATTTTAGTGGTCTTATTTCTGTTTCAGAAGAGCTTTACCTCAATGCTCCCATGCACAATAATATCGTCACTTTTTAAAATCTAATAGCCCAAAGAAAGGAATAATTCTGGTGTGGCTATATAGGTTCATAGCTAGAGCCACAAAAAATGCAACTATAGACCACCTCAGCTCCAGTTCCATTTAACTCAAAAAAAAAGCCCTATGAAATTGTTCTCAAGTGTACTCCCAAAATATGTTGTAGGATGTTAAAATGCACTGTTGTGGCACAATTTTCTGTAAAATAATATCATTACAGAGAAACATGTGCAGGATTCTGTTAAGTGTCATATTTATCAGACCAAATATATTTACATGTTAAAAGTTTGGGTGCTGCTAAAGTATTTATATTATTAAAAGTTTTCAGGTTTCCTCTGCTGTTTTTGCTTTCACATTAAAATTATGCACTGCCTGACATTAGCCTATGGAAAAAAAAAAAAAAAAAACAAAAAACAAACACATTTACACACAAAACAT
>WBMY01018713.1:353298-422854 GCA_013397315.1 Donacobius atricapilla
TTTTAAATTGAACCTGTTTTGCTTTTCTTTTAATCCTATTCCACTAAAATAAAAATTAAGCGAATGTGATAACCACTACACCTGGTCAGGTTCCAAAATCTGTTTTACATACCCTAAATTTTTTGTTAGTGTTCTTGACTACTTGAATCGGTTCCAAGGGTAAAGCACTCTGCATCTTTTTTGGGGTTTTTTTTGTTCTTTAAGGTCTTAATACTAAAAGCACTCTAAGTTAATAGGAATATAAGACAAAGAGGTACTTTTATAAATTTAATCAATAGATCCAATCTAAATACAAATTCTTGAACCTTATTACTTAAAATTATTAGTAAAGGTGATGGTAGTATCTCTGATGGTAATAGCTTTGCTTTCAAAAATTTTGGCAGTGACAGAATATTTGCTTGCATTTTATGTTACGTTGACTTATGCTATACTGCATTCATATTATATTTTTGTTAGTTCCCCAAAAGGATCCGCAAAGTTTACAGACTTATCTATATATGCATAAACTGGGATTTAGACTCACTGTGTTTGAAAACCTGACAGGTAGATCAAGAGTTATATCTGGTGAAAACAATATTTCTCTTCAAGGGACCATCAGCTTTAAAGTGAAAACTGGTTCCAAGGAACCTCCATTGAGAGTGCCTTTTAGGAAAAACGTAAAAATCTTAATATCTTTATTCAATTTATAATTATCAATTAGTCACTATTTATCCACTTTTTGCTGATCGTATTCTGTGATTTCATTATGTTAAAGAAACCATTAAAATGAACAAAGAAGGAAAAAAATTAAAAAATAATTATAGCTCATATTTGGGAATCTTTGATATGACTGTGCCTTTTCCTCAAGTCTAGGCTTCCACGTTTAAGCAGCAAATATGAAGCAAGAACACAAAATATTTTTAGTTAGAAAATTATACCATTCCTTATGACTAAAAATGTAGAACTCTTCACAATATTTTAAGTTTTTAAGTAATTGGGAAACCTTTGGATATTTGGAGAACACGTTACTAGTTCTCCTGAATTCTGCACTAGTTACAGTAGGACTAATATAAAAAGCATGCTGCCATGTAAGGTGACAATTATTCTTTATGTAATTGTCAGTATTAGTACTGTAATAAAACCGATTCAAAGTAGAGGCAAACCATTTGCAAAATCTGCAAGAGATTTTTGTATTGGTGTTACAAGAATACAAGAAAAGGGCAAAATATAAGGTGATATCTAAACTATTTGCATATATCTAACAAAAAGCTGAAACTGGTAATTCAGTATGACGTTTAACGTCAATTAGTGGGAAAGAACAAGATTCATTCTTACCTCACACTGAATCTGCAGTATAGTTTTAAAGACACGGGAAGTTCATGGGCTTAAAAGTTACTCTTGTTTTTTTTAATATTGCAAATGAAACTTAAAAAATAATCTTTAAAATGTTTCTGGGTTTTTTATTGCTAATGAGCCACTCTGCAATAAATCTGTGAGCATATTTTGCTGAGTCCTTAATACTCGATAATGAGTCAAGAATAAGAGGAACTCATCTGATCAACTTTAAACACATATTCAGATGAAATGAATGGTAACTAAAATCTTCTTTGTAATTCTAAGTATATAAAAAAATCTAAAGATCAGTATCTCAGTGTTTCCAATAACTACATAATTGGGATTTCAATATTTCTAGGCTAAATTCTTCATTAAAAAAACAGAATGAAAATAATTATCCATCTAAAAAGCTCACAAATGTAATCTGTGCATTTTTACAAAATTGAATTAAAAATAAATAACTTCTTATCACTTAAAGAAAATCATATATACTCTTCTTTTAAAATAATTAAGTTTAACTCGGTACCATTTCACTCAGCAGCTTTGTTGAAAGGAAAGAGTGGAAGAAGGATGGCCAACATTATCTCAGAAAATTTATTTCTTTAGAAAGTTATATTAAAAAGCCATGTTCAGGTGGCTTCCCACCTGTCCAAATATTAATTCTGGCAATTAAACTGAAAGAAAGATATGAGTGATCAAAAGGGTTCTTCAGAGTAAAGACAGATCTTTAACTGAAGTTATAGTTTATTTTCTAAGCTTCAACTATAATTACCATTTTAAAAATAATAAAAAATATAAGAATTCTCTTAGTGTCTACAAAGATTCTGTTTTAATGTGAGCTTAAAACAAAAATCACACCAAGTAACAAAGGGAGCCTCATTTTGCTCTTTAAATATGCTATAAGTGTTCTTAGAGCCCTGATTCAGGAAATTACTTCCATTTTTAGCATAGGTCTTCTATTGTTGATTACAATTATGGCTATTTTTACTCCTGTCTGCTTTTATTTAATATCCATTCTGACATAATTACTTCATGTTTCTAGACAATTTTACTGCTTGCTCTCTCTGATCTTTTCCAAATAATACTTAAAAAGCCCTCTTTTTTTTTTTTTTTTCCTCCTGCTTCTTTCAAAGGAAAAAGAAGATCTTTGATGAACTAAATCTCTGGCCAAGTCACCTGTAAAAATGTTTACTTTTCTCCTGCCACTAGCCCTTTTTTTTATAACCAGGTCTTTTATCTAGCTGTGATGCAATTTCTGGCACCTTAGCAACAAGATCTTCTCTGCACTTTTATTTGCAGCACAAATGGTCATAGATAGACACAGTGAAGAAAACAGGCACAGCATTTATTCCTGTGCAAAAGTGTGTTCTTGAGAATTGGAAAAGATGAATCCACTTTGTTTGTTAGAGTAAGAAGTGTAAAGCAGCCATGTACTATGTAGAACTTGAGGAAATTTTTCATACTGCTTCAGGATATCAAGTGCTTAAAGCCAACTCTCTGTATTCCAATATTTGGAGGTATACAATCTATCCTCATCTTGTATTGCAATTTTAATGGTAGTACTATTTTTTTATTATTATTTAGTACATTTTTTAATGTATTTGTTCTGAAAGAGCGTGGATCGCTGCATCTTCTGCTGTTTAAAGGGGGAAAACCAATAACCATCAAGTTCTTGCTAATCAGAATGGTCACACCTAATAATTGTTTCTAGCCAGCTAATTACTGACATAGCCATGGCTTTGGAAGTGTTGGCACAACAGCTCTGGAATTCACATGTCAGCTGCTATTAGCTGAACTCTTCTCTTGCATGACTGAAGCAGATGGTGACTTCCTTGAGCTGAAGAAAGACAGGATAAAAAAATTCCTCATACAGTTTCTCATGCATTCAAAATTCTTGAGTAGATTTGCAAGAATCTCATAGGCAATCTGTGAAATCTAGGCAAACTGTAAAACAAGCTGTGTTCAACTGACAGCCTAGAGGGACTTGGCACATAAGACAGAGACTATTTTGAATCCAGATGCCTGTTAAACGTGGAATATTAGTGTACTCTGTATTTGTGATAAACATCAGTGGAAGCATTAGCTGGAAACTTGTTATACATGTTGGGTGTCCCTACAAGTCATCTTTAACTTACTGATAGTCACATTTTTAACAATATCATTTGAAATATGTATTGGTTACTGTTGGATAATTTGAAGTATATTTGCTTACAGAAAAAATCTATATATCTATGACTATTAAGCAGAGAGCCCTGATAAAACTGGTGCTTCTATCAGTATGCTTTAACAATCTGCGGCAGAACTTTCTATATTGTAGAAAATTTTTGCTGAAATGTCAGTCGGATTATGACCAGACATGGAAGTAAAAATTTGCTAGTGCTTCTTAGTTATCTGCTTGGAATAATACAGAATCAGACCTCAACTTTAAAATAAGGACCTATCAAATAAAAGTAAACTAAATCACCCTAGGATATTTCAATTCTCAAGTTTAAAGAACAAAAATAGACAGATACTCCTTTCACTTTAATGAAGATCTTACTGAGATCAGTGGTTTGACAAGCTTTTCTTGAAAAGGTCACCTGTTCAAGCTGCTTTCTACATTTTCTAATAGCTCTACTACTGATGCAACACAAGCAGGGAATTGACCAACCATGGCGACATAAAAGAAACTTCTGCTCTCAAAAAAAAAAATCACATATTGATATTATATAATTTTAAAGAAAAATGGTTTTAATAAAGATTTCTCTTTATACAGGAGGCATTTTTTTAGATTTATATCCTGTAGACTATGATGACAACTCAATAATGACTGTGCCAGACCCTTATATTAATAAGATTTAATATGGCAAAATTTCCAGAATGTGTTTTTTGAAATATTATGAGTCAAAAACAGTTCCTCTGAAGCTGACTCTCATCAACAGTTTTCTTTGAGCTTGAATTCTAAGAATTATACATAGAACGAAAAAAAAAAAAAAAAGAAGTGGGAAAGAGAATGAAAATAAGAAAACCAGAAAATTAGTTAACAAGTCCCTACATACAGCAGATATATGGTGACTATGCCATATTCCTACTACAGAAGCAGATTACTTCTTTTTAAATCTTTTTAAGTTTGTGGTTTTGGAGTTAAGAATAGAATAAAATTAATTTTGACTGCATATGTATTAAGTTGTAAATGCCAGAAGTTCTACCTTGAAGTACCAGCTAAAGCATTAGTAGTAATCTGACTGCACTAAAGCAAAAATCTATAATATTCCAAATATTAAGATTTTAACAATTCAACAATAACTCTACAAATTAAACTTTTCTTTCTTCCCAAAATCAATATGTTTAACTCTCCTAAAGTGTGATATATATTTTTTGATTATGTAACAAAGTACATTTACATTAAAATTATTAAATTTGTGCCTTAAATGCAAGTTTTACATGGGTAGTCTCATTTTATGCAGTACTTTGAGATAACTATCTCATAAGCCAATGTAACTTTAATTGTAAACTCAAGCTTTTGGCTTGTATTTTTTTTTGTGTATTTGATTTTCCTTGGTTTGCAAGAGAGTACTTTGTATCTCAACTTAAAACTGCTTGGGGCAAATCACTCAAGATGTATGTGACTCTTCATTTTTTCATTTAAACATGTAAAATTTCAGATTAAGCCCCTAATTCCTGTAAGTCTTAAACTAGCTATTCAAAGATGATTTTTAATCTTTCTTATATGAAATAGCTATACATATATACATATGTAGATGTGTGTTGTGTTTGTGATTTTACATCCAAACCCTTCTACATCTGCACACAGATCAAAGCAAAAAATTTACAATAAGTTAGTTTGGTGCATAAATTTGCAAAGACAAAATTAACCTGATTTAAGAAAAAAATACCAAAGATTCTGTTCGTGAAAGATGAGCTAGTGCAACATCAAATTCTTTGATCTTTCTTTAAAAGAAATAACTTCAACAAGTAGCTACTTTCAAATTATATTTTTTATTTTAAACTACTTTATTAGCACATATGAGCAGCTGCAGGTTCTTGAAGATCTACCTGTTGAAGACTCTCCAGCCTCTTGAAAATACTCTATGACTGTGCACTTACCTGAATGTAGTGTAATGTGCAGCACCAGTAGTATCCAGGTGTAGGCACTGAAAGAAAGGGTAGGTGGCTGTCTGCTTTGTGCAGCTGCTATAATCCTGAGCCTGAAAGGAGAGAGACAGTCAGGAGCTGAACTGTGGAAAATAGCTGAAATTAAGAATTTAGCCTCATTTTCCATACCTGTGTTTCTGAGTAAGTCTCGTCAGATTTAAGGGAAGGGAAGAGATTACTAGTGAAGAGATACCTGCATAACCCAACTTTGGTCAATTGTGACTGAGAACCAGAATCCATTTTTTCTAGACTCATCATCTAATAGGAAAGCTACAATGTTGTCTTCATACCTTGCAGCAGGGAATTCTTCTAGTTCTTGTTATTTAAGTAAGGATATATCTTACTGTGTTTGGGGACACCAAAAAAGCTGCAATAATCTATATAGTTTGGAGCAATTGTCAAGTTTACATCTAACAGTACGCTACATTTGATGTGAGTCTCTGGCAAGATTTTGGGGAAATGAGTGTTATATGAGGCAGATAATGAGTGTTCTTACCACAGAAGTCTTCTGACTGTTCCTTTTCCTTAACCAGAGGAAAAGTACATACTGACAGCCTGGGAGTTCAGTGTGTCTCAACACTTGAAAGGAATTATTTCATAGCAAAAATTACAAAAATACAAAGGAAGTATCATGAATTTTTTTGCCTTGTATGTATTTTCTCTGGTTGTCATTGAAAAAAGCTATATAAAATATGTTTCATTCATATTTCAGCTGCAGACAGAAAACACAATAATTGAAAACAAAATCATGACGATTCACTACATCTCCCCTAATGCATTTCACACCTGCTAACCAAGGTCAGCAATAAATTACAGTAACTTAGTACATCAGACAGTTGGCAAGCAAACAGTTTTGAAAGCCCTTTCCAGGTTTAAGTTTATAGCTTATCTGAGGCAGACATTACCATGCAGTTTAGAGACATTAACATAATATTTCTCTGACAGATGTTTGTGTATGTGTAGATATAGACAACAACATATATACATATATATATACATCTGTAGGGAAAAGTGTAAATATGTGCAAAACCAATTTTTTTACTTGAGTGACTAACAGCCTGCAAATTAAAAACCTGAAGCATTACTTGGGTCAAAGTTTCTGAGGGAGAGAGATTAAGAGGAACCTGGTCAACAACTTGGGAGGCAGGGGGTGGGAAAGGGAATGTTCGTTTTCATATATAGCATTTTATCTGCAAACTTTCTGAGGAAAAATAAAAAAAAAAAAATAATTGTCACATTTCAAAAATTAAGGGCAAAATAGGAATAATTCTAAGGGTCTCTGCAAAGATTTTGGCCTATTTCTTTTCCGTGCATTCTTGTAACAAGATAAAAAAACCACAAAGAACAAATCCAAAAAGAAGGAGCCAATCCCTTAAAGAAAATAATGAAGAAACTGAACATTACATTTCAAACATTTTGATGGATTCATTTTTATAATTTATATGATCAAAAATCCATTTTCCTTGATAAATGTATACTGTCTATGAGTATTATTTTTCTCTCTATTGAGAGATATGGATCAGTAATCAGAATTACATTGAAAGAGTACCAGTAATGCCTGCCCTCATTATTGTGACAGACTCTTTCCAAGATCAGTTTTATGACTGAGCAGGATTTTTTTCAGCTTTGTTCAGGAGGTAATATCAATTCTCTATAATTGTAGTGGATGACTGCACAGAATGGCAGTCAATGTCCACATGGAGATCAGTCATAACTGGTGTCCCTTGGGTTCCCTGTTCGGACTAGTTCTGCTAAATATCTTTATTAAACAGACTGAGAGACTGAGGGACTGAGCACACCCTCAGCAAGTTGACACATGACACCAAAGTGAGTGATGCAGCTGATAACCTAGACTGAAGTCAGGCCATCCAGAAGGACTTTCACGGGCTTGAAGAAGAAGACAATATAAACTTCAAAGAGCTCAGCAAGGCTATGTGCAAAGTCCTGGGTTGGGGCAATCTTCAATATCAATACAGATTGAGTGGTGAATACACTGAGAGCAGACCTGGAGAGACTTGGAGATATCAGCAGTTAAAAAGTTAAATATGAGCCAGCAGTTTCCATTTACAACCCAGATACTCAATCATATTTTAAGCTGCAAGAAAGAATACTTGGGCAGCAGGTCAAGCAAGGTGATTTTTCTCCTCCACTACTCTCATGACACCCCACCTGGAGGATGTTCCATCTGTCTTCAGCTCCGGGATCCCAAGCACAAAAAGACATGGCCCTGTTGGAATTGATCCAGAGGAGGGTCATGAAAATGATCAGAGGGCTGCACCTTTCCTATGAGGAAAGGCTGAGAGAGTTGTGCTTGTTCAGGCTGAGGAAGAGAAGCACCAGGGAAGCCTTATTGTGGCCTATTAATACATGTGAAGGGATCTTCTGAGAAAGAAAGAGAGGGACTTTTTACTGGAGCCTGTAGGGAAAAGGAAAAGGTGTGCTATTTTTAAACGGAGGGAGGGTAGATGTAGATTGGACATAAGGAGGATTTTTTTTTTTTTTTAAATTATGTGAGTGGTGAGGCACTGGAACAGGTTGTCCAGGGACCCATAACTAGACATGCTGTTGTGGATGCCCAGTCACTGCAAGTGTTCAAGGTTTGACTTTGAAAAATCAGCTCTAGTGAAAGATGCCACTACAAATGGCTGAGAGGCTGGATTCAGGGAACTTGGAAGAGGCTTTTTAACACAAACAATGCTATTTCTAGATGATACTGAGATTCTATGTGTTGGTATCTATCTAAAAGAATCCCTAGTTTTGTTAATACGGAAACATGCTTAAGACTTTAGAATAAGTATCAAAAATAGCATGTTTTATTATGCAGTATCTTACAGAAAGTCTGTGCAATACTATTAGTTTTAGTTTTAGTTTTATTAGTACCTTTAAAAGGTACTGTTAGTACCTTTGAATTCGTGTAATATTTTATTACACAAACAGTGTAAATATTTTATTTCCACTGTTTGTCCATTAATTTTGTCTATGATTTTTTAAGTTTTTAAGTTTATAATTTTTTTGTATTAGTTTTTATATATATTTCTGATTATGTTTCTGCTTTGTGTTTTATGCTCATGCCTCTGTTACCATAACATAACTTAACCTGAGCAAGGTAACTCTGGTGTCATTTTGCCTTGAAGAAGATTATAAGGTAAATCTTACCTTTAAAAGCTTACAAATGACATAAAAGCTCTTGGAGAAATCTTTTATACATTTTGAAGGCCCACTTCAGTACTCCAAAGTGCTTATACAAGTTTTTTGAAGGAGTTTAATTGAGACATATTAGAAAAGAAATGGAAAAATCTGTCTAGTCAAAGAAATCTTCAAGAAAAGCCCTCCTATGTGTGCAAATGGCTTTATTCGGTGATCTGACTACTAATAATTTAAACTCTGTCACTCGCAAAGTTGAGCCTATAAAATGACTATCCATCTGTCCTCTCTTCTCTAGCTTAAAAACACTGACATTTTCACTGTTCAAAATACTGGATTTGATTTATACAGTCTAATGGTATACAGGGATTCTCCTCTGTCTCCTTTAAATTCTCTGCAAACCATCATTCCACTTCTCACTCTCACCTAGAGAACACAGAAATACTTTATGTGAAAATCCTCTAAAGCATGCAGAGCTGTCAGCTGACCTGTGGGTATGGAACAAAAGCTGAGAATTTGTAGTGTCTTTAAGTGTTGTAACTTCACTGCCCTCCCAGGTGAATTTTAGAAACTATGTAGAGCATAGAGAGCTTTTTTAGCACAGATGAAATCTCTGGCAAATACATTTGCTGAACTTTCAGTTTTCAACTAAATGCTTTGACATCTCATAATAAGGACAAATTTAGTCTAATTTTCAAACTTGTCTCTTCAGGAGATCTTAAAGAATTCTACTGTGTGTTCACAGTGAAATTTTACTTAAAATTATCGTTACTGGGTGCAGAAGACTGAGGAAGCCAAAGCTGATTTTTTAAATATATTTCAAGTGTATGTTAGAGGGGACAACCACAGACAAATGTTTAAGTGTATGTGTATGCTCAAAGGTTCATCAGGGTCACTGTTACACAGCATAAATGAATCGGGTTTAATTAATTTAAGATATGCACAGTCACAGACTGAGATGTGTGGCATCACTCAGCATTCCTTTCACCACTCTATGGCAGATTTAGAAGCAAACATGTGACAGATTGAGCTGGAATTAAACACTAATTTGTATGACCTGCACAGTGCATTTTACTTTCTTCAATGACTATGTAGGTGTTTTAATCATAGTTTTTATTTCAAATAACAAGTAGATATTTGTCCCAGCAATCTATGAATTTTCTTATGCTGTTTAGTTCTAACGAATTTTTAATTGTTTTTTAAGGTTTTTATAGATAAAATTTTTCTCAGCAGCAAAGTTGCTAGAAAGAGGTAATTAAAAATGTATTGATAATTATTTAAGTGATACTGGAAGTAATTTTTGTGATAAAAAGTTTCCTGTGTTCACTTTTTTCTCAAAAAATTGATTTATAGTTAATAATTAGTATAACTTTAAAAAATGAGTGTGAGTTGTGTAAAATCCAAATAAGCATTCAAAGCAGTCTTCTGTTCATATTTCATGTTTAGTTATTTGTACAATGTGAAATAATGGGAATTTTTTACAGATTTTTTTCTGAGGTGACTAATATACCAATGCTGTAGCATGCAGTTTGCTAGACATAGGAACAAGCTAAAATATCTCAAAATTACAGAAACCCTTTTTTTCCTGTAATTCATTAAACATTCATTTTCCCTGCCAAACAATGAGCCTGTGAAGACTTTTTTCCTACATCACCATCCCAAAGTATTCCTGATTTACTTAATGCATTATGAGATTGATTTGCAATCTATTAAAACTGGTCCCTCTGCATGTAGTTGTGCATCATCACACCTAATCTTGTTTATATTGCTTCTGTCAACAAAGCAGCTCTTACAAAGTTCTAGTCCTGTTGATGCCCCTGGAGTATGAAATTATTTATATCAACTGGAGCAATTTCAGATGTTAAATATGTACAATTCCCATTTTTATATGCTACACAGGTATGATTTTAACATGATTTTTAAAAAAAAAAATTTGATTTTTTTTCTGGATGTCAGAAATCAGCTGAAATGTGCTGTTCAATTAAATTTGATAGTTAAAAAAAAAAAAAAAAAATACAAAAAGACCCAAACAAATAAAACCTGTTTGGAAAGGAGCTCTACCATATCAGGTTATGTTACATTATTTTCTCCAAGGCTCCAATGTCCAGTTTCTGAAGACCCATGATTAGCATTCTAATAATTGAAGGAATATATAAGCTCTGTTTCACTCTGGCTTAGTTATGATACTTAACCCTTAGGAGAAAAATCTTTAGGATTAGTCACGAATGAGACTGTCTTTCACTGAAATGATCTGATAAACAAAATCATTGTGGCAATATTATCTTTTGATAAGTCACCAAAGCATCCCCGTTATGAAAACATGGTCCAGCTGCGCTCTACATGTAAGAGGCACAAAATTGCTAATGTATTACATTTTGTATACATATCATAGAATCATAGAATACCCCAAACTGGAAGGGACCCACAAGGATCATCAAAGCTCAAGTCCTGTCCCTGCACAGGATAGTCCCAAGAGCATTGTCCAAAATCTTCTTGAACTCTGTCAGGCTGGTGCAGAGATCAGTTCCCTTGGGAGCCTGTTCCAGTACTTAAATAAACTTGCGGTGAAGAACCTTTTCCTGATATCCAACCTAAACCCTCCCCAGCACAGCTTCAGGCCATTCACTCAGTCCTGTCACTGTCACCGCAGAGCAGAGATCAGTGTCTGCTTGTCCTCTTCTCCTCATGAGGAATTTGTAGCTGCAATGAGATCTCCCCTCGGTCTCCTTCAGGCTGAAGAGACCAAGTAACCTCAGCCACTCCTCATATAGCTTCCCCTCATTCACGATGATCATTATCCTCCTTTCAATGCTCTTTAATAATTTAATATCTTTGTTATATTGTGGTGCCCAAAACTCCAAAATGTACTCAAGCTATTGTTGTGTGTGGGAACAGGGTGAAAAAATGGCATAGATTGTTTGCAGTGCTGAGGAGTGAAGGTTTAATTGTTAGCAGATATGGAATGTTTGAGGTCCACAGATGGTAGTTACTCTCAAAGTGCGCAATATTGTATGTAGAGGACTATTATTCAATCTGATTACATGTGTATTCACCAGCCTCATGATTTGATAATAAAACACTTCTTGAATTGGAAAGGTTTATAGTGCATATATTACTATAATACAAACTACTGAGCTTTTAAGTTGTATACAGACACTCATGCATTATTCAGAGTTTTTAAGAAAATTGCTAAGCAGCACAGATGCTTAGTGTAAACTAAAAACCCATGGATAGCAATGTAAACAATAAATACTACTGTCTGGACATTCAGGAACAATAGAAGTAAGAGGTTTTGCTACTGTTTTGATCTCAGTAAGGCTACTTGCTTTCACAAGAACAGGCTTAGTCTGATAGCTTAATGAAAACACAGGCAAGGACCCCAGAAAGAGTTGCTGGCAATTCTGCACTGTGAACTCACAAGTGCTAATCTGCATTGAAGAAAAAAGAAATTAATTTCCTTGACCTAAGCCTGGATTCCTCTTACCAGGCTTCAAATGCCTGGAAGTTAGGAGCCTAATCATATGTGGAAAGAATAAGTCTAGTCTGGGGAAATGAAATTCTCCCTACTGACTAAAGAGGAAATGCTTATAAAAAGGTGTTTTTCACCACATACTATTCATAGGAATAACCAGCAGAAGGTATTCCTGACCTCTTTTCCAGTAAAAATTTCAGTTTTGAACCTCCTAATTTATTTAACATTGCAGGCTGTTAATTACCCATTTCACCTATCAGTTTAAAAAGTCACCCTGATAAAGAGAGCAACTGAAGTTTTAGAGAGCTTTTTTGCACCACATATCATATGTTACAACAGGATTTACCTCATATGAAATTCTCTTCAGAACTTTTATATCTCCGTTGAAAGAAGCATGTTTGATAAAAACTTTTAGCTTTCATTCACTGTTGAAAGAAATTCCTCAAACAATTTTAATATTAAAGTAGGAATGCTATGCTTATTTCTGTCTTCCAAAATAAATAATAAAGGAAATGTCAAATTTAGATTGTTTTCAATCTCATGCAGCAGAGAATGCTTGAAATATTTACCAACTTACAGATTTTTAAAAGTCTTCATAACAAAAGTAACAACAAATTAATTCATGCAATAGAGAATAATTTGAAACATTCATTGATGTGAGCAGAAGTAAGTACATATATATATATATCATATTTATCTTAAAATGACTTTAATTACCTTTATTCAGGAATCCATTTCTCTCATATGCATTTCCTCACAAAAAGAATATAAAGATGTAATATCCATAAACAAGCAAATGGTGAGATATGATAGAATACCCAGTACAGCAAACGTCTAAGGCATCATTCAATGTGGATGATTTTTATAAAAGGGAAGAGAAAACATCAAAATGGTGTTCTCTGAGTCACTGGACAGACTTCTTTAAATTTTTATTTGATTTTAGTTTTTCTCCTACAATGTTTCTTGATGTTCTGAAATGCAGTTCATATCTTCACACCTATCAAATTTTTTGAAAGGAAGAGTTTTCTATTTGTTTCTCTTATGAGAGTGTACATACTTTTGATTGCTGGGGAGGACTCAAGGGAATGGTATTGAGGTGGGGAACAAAGAACACACTCCCTCACTACTGATACTTAAAGGACAAATAAACATTTAGCAATAAATTTAATGTTTTCTAGAGGCTGCAGGAATTCCAGAAAAGCATAGCTGTTGAGCTCTGAAGTATCTCGAAATGCAGTTATTTTTTCTCATAGCTGTCAGGAAAGACCTACAATTCATGTTGCTTTAATTTTACATGACTCATAAGCAGTCCAACAGTGTAAATAGAACTTTTACTGACAATAATTCATCAAAAGGTTCAAATGAATGCTTATGTCTAAGGTTATCTATATGTATAAAACCTGAGAGCAATGTTCCAGCTATCCATACCAAATACCAGATCTCATTTGCACTGATTGCTGTTAGTCTAGGAAATGTTTATATCGGAAAACAGAAGTGGAAACTGCACAGTGATATCCTGTCAGAATTAAGCTGGATGTGCAATAACAGGTGAGAGCTGAAAAGTGGACAGGAGTCCCCTGCTTCACCGCGGAAGATGCACTTGTAGGCGATTACTGCTTTCTGCTTACCATTACTTATGGCTTCCTCCTTGCAATTTTTTATGTTGGGCTTCTAAATCTCCCATCAAATCATAGAATTATAGCACCACAGACTCATTGAATCATAGAATGTTAAGGGGTTGGAATGGACCTTAAATATTACCTAGTTCCAACCCCTCTACCATGGACAAGGACAACTTCCACTAGTTCAAGGCCTTATCCAACCTGCCTTTGAACATTGCCAGGGTTGAGGCATGCGCAACCTCCCTTGGCAACTTATTCCAGTGTCTCTGCACCCTCACAGCTAAAAATCTCCCCTCTTTCCTAAATCCTTTAGGAGTCCTAAATATTTTTAGAAAAGTAGAGGGAGACGAGATGGGAAAACTGCTTGAATTTATTCTGCAAAGTGTAATTCAAACTTCTCTTTGAGGGTATATGCCACTCCTCTACAGTGGAGAAAACAGGATTCTCACTAATCTGGGAATTGGAAGGGTCCATTGATGGAATGCATCATATATCCTGAATCACAGTTCGTGCTGATGTTAAGGAGCTTTCTACACCTTAAAGTAGAAATAGTTTTGGGGGGATTTTTAAACACTTACTACACAGTTATTATTTGAAATTTCTTGTATAAACCCATTTTTTTAACCTTCACATTTTCAGCTATTCTTTGAAATATTTTGTCAATGAACAGAAAATTCTATGTCATGAAGATTTTATATTATATTGTGTTTCAAGATCTACACGCAATGTTTTTAATACATCAGATATTCAGACATGACTGATTTCTCTACAGGATGCGAAGGTCTCATAATCCTTGATTTTTCTTCTGGCATTGAGGAAGGGTAGTTGAGGAATACAGCACTAGTTTAGAATTGAAGTTTCAGTCCTGTTGGAAGAAAATTAATTTAAACAATGACCAACTCACTTAGTTTAGAGTTGCTGATACTTAGAAATGGAAGGAAAAATACTTTCCAGCATTGTCTGAAATCTTTTTGCTGATTCCTATTACCTAACTAGCTGGTTTTGACACTGCTTAAATTCTCATTGCTAACAGTGAACTTTAAGAAAACTCCTGGAGTTAACTCTGGAGCAGAAAGTCTTGGTCAGAGCTAGGACACCATTAACCAAAGGGCTCAGCACTTTTCTACTTCTGTAAATCAAAAGTAACTGCACTGATTTCCATGGATTTCCATTAACATAGAGTAATTTAAATCCTATAATGTCATCATAAGAATAAGGCATTTTTTCATTTCCCTATGTGGAACAGCATTAACAAGGAGAAGGGGAAAAGAAAATCTGTATTGTTTAATTGCAAGGGTAAGACTTCCTAGCAGCAGGTCCATTTTATTATTAAGAAAAAGCCTATCTTAAAACAAAACTTAAAGTTCTGAACCTGGCTGCCTTATATAAACTACTCATTCAGAGCACACATTTAAAATTTAATCTAGCAGGCATTGTTAGGAACAAGAGATGTACTCTACTTGGTTTTGAAAACTGCTGAGTGCCCTCTTTTCCTACACTGAAGTTGCAAATCGCCTTTATGTTCCCTGTTTTAACATTCCCTTTACAAGAAGAATTTAAAGTAGGTCACAGTGGTAAAGATTTAAAAAAGACTTAAATGGAGTTTGTGAATTCCTTTCAGGATCCCAAAATCTTAGAATATGTAAACAACAATAAACATCATCTAATCCCCTCCTCTCTGTGAATTGAACTCAGTCCTCTACATGACAAAGCTTTATCACAGCATAGAGATTTAGCATCCTATTATCATCGAGTTATAATTATCCTTTTGTTGTTGTTGTTCACTGCCTCATATTTTTACTTCCATTCTGTAAAAGGAAGGCTACTGTTTCAGAAGAATTGCATGTTGCTCTTTTTATCCATTCACAGGAATGCCTAATAACTGACTGTAGGAATACTACGGTCTATATGTCACACTCAGTCCATTTTAATACCTTTCATAATACAACAGGCTGACTGGGAGGTTGGGGTTTGCACTTAATGGTTTCTTTATGCTGGTCTTTGTTTCTTATTTATTTTTCTCCACTGCTTCTTGCTCCTTAAAATACTCCTCTACTCTGGTATGGTTCACCTGCTACTGCCCTCCTGGTGGTGTCCCTGTCCCTTAATGGTGTCCCTGCCTTGGTGTATATTACCCATGGCAACATTTCTCTCAGAGGTGTCTCCTCCATCATTGAGAGTCTCTTCCTAAGGTAGAGGCTCCAGCCGTACCTCCTTTGCCTCACACCCGCTGCTCTTTCTAAATACACGTGAGTAGAGCCGCCATAATCTCCTCCGCCACCATAATCTCCTGGGAATGTTTGATGTTCAGTGATCTTTTCTGGCCTATTTCACAGTCCTGTGGAACTGTCTGGGACTGGCATAGGGCAGTTCACTGCCTTCTTTCACACAGCTCACCCTGCTACCAAAAGTCTGCAATTTATGCTCAATGTAAGACAAAACATAACTATAACGATGTACTACGTACTCAGCCCTGGGATGGAATATGATACCTTCCCACACAGGCTTGGAGAATTAGTGGAGGAATATGAATGGTGATAAAATGTTTTGAATTTGGTCTCTGTTGAGACCTTGAGGCTGTGAACAGCAGGCCATTCATGAAATAAACAGATTGCATTTGTTTGCAGTTTGGAGAACCTGATGGGCTTAGAAAATGTGGGTTATGTCTACTAAACAAAGTCACTTTGCACCTTTCATTACAGATTCCAGTAATCTCTTTGAAAATCAGTAACACCTCTAGCCTATACTTGCACCCTAGAACGGGATTTGTGCCTATTCAGGCTTTTGAAACTACAGTCATAAATGCTTTTGCACTCAGATGACACTTTTTTCAGTGATAAATTCCTGCCAAATTAAATATTTCTCTGCTTTATGGTGAGCTAGGTGTTCAGAGTCAATTCCTAATTTGATCATTTCCAGGTTCTCAGTTCAATATGATTTATCTGCCTGAAAGAAGCGTTATGGCTGTTATCAGCCACCACTAATGAATACACGAAAATGACACAGTATGTACTTCTACTGGCCAGTCATGCAGTCTAAATATAACCATATAAACCACTGCTACAGTTCTCGTGCTCCTTGTGACGTGTTGAAATGAAAAGTCGCTAACAGATATGAGTGTGCAGATTTAGTATAAAAGAATGTCTGTAAGCCAGCTGGCCTAATGTTTGTGCACTGTAAGGAGGTCAAAGGCCTTGTATGGTCTTAATAAATAGAATCAACTGACTTCATATGTATTTTGGGACTAATATGTGGCCTATGGCATCATTTCCTGGGGTTTAGTACAATATTAATAAAAAAGGCTAGTCCGGATTGTGTCCAAATCAGCGCTATGGTGGAGAACAGTTTTTCTTTTTGCTCAATTAGAAATAAAAAAATAAATGGAATAAGGCACAGCTGCTTATGGCATTACTTTAAAGTACCCACACAAATACAAATCCCCAAGTTAAGTTGAAGCTTGCTTCATTTTATTTATTTCTCATTAGTTTGCTTTAAATCACTGACTTCTCTTGGAATGAAAAAAAGGAAAAAAAAAAAGAAACAAGTCCTTACCAGGCCAGAGAGATGAAGAAAGCACATGCCAACAATAAATCCAGGTTTAGCCTTTGGCTCTGAAGTACCCTGAGTTCATTACATTTGTTTGTGCAGCCACTGTTAATCTGTTGTGACAACAAATTAAAGTCTGATTTAAATTAAAGCAAATCACAAAATAATTAGAAGCTTCTTGTCTCTCATACTGCTTCTCAGCTCTTCATCCATTACTGGTCCAGGTTAGAGATTCACCACCTGCCATCTGATGTTCCAGAAAATTTATCTGTTAGGCTTTCCTTTTTCTTTCAACAAGGTATCCCAATTTTTATGGAATCCTTTGGGGTACTTACACATTAGGCAGTATTTGACCGTCTTCCCTGCAAAGACACTTGCTTTAGATCTCAGAGGAAAATAAACATCCTGATTTTTTTCTTTGGGAGTCCTAAGAGCTTGTCCAACACCCTTATTAGCCATTTTTCTGAAAATTTTTTATGAAAGCTGCTCTGAAAGACATAATTTTAAACAGTTTTTTTCCCAATGTAATGCACTCTATTTCAGTAATGAGCTGTGCTATGACTCAGTGTGCAGCACCCATTCCCACAGATACGTTTTTCATTTATGACAGGATATAATCCTGTCCTATTTATTATTTTATTTCCCTTTTTTCTTGTTGGTAAATGCCATAACCAGCTTTGTATTTAAATGTGGAAGCATGAGTATAGAAGAGACTACACAAGGAAAAGTAGTATGCAAGAATTCTAAATCCAGGACTAAAGTGTAATTCATTAATCATCAATATGTGCACTTTCTCCCTATCTGAAATATACAAGTTATCTGTGTTTAAACTAGATGTTTAGGACTTATTTTGAAAAATAGAAGAATCATTTGTTTTCAAAGCCTTTTTCACCAGGATGGATTTTATAAAGTGAGTGCCTGTGTGCATTTGTTTACCTATATGTGTGTATTTTTGATGGCTGAGGAAGAAAATGAAGTAGCAATTTTAACATAAATAGCTGAAAAATCTTTTTCAGTTTTTTCTCAGCTAAGCTAAGGCAAAAATCTTACATTCAATATCTCTTTTTTGTTGTTGTTGTTGTTTGTTTTGCTTTTCCCATACATAAATAAATAATTTTGGATTTAAAGAGTAGAGGTTAACTTCCTAAACTTGATTGCCTGATGTCTTTTTAGAGTCCTCAATGTGTCTTGTTTTCCTTCCAGCTACAAATGAATTCTAATGTGTTTTTAAAAACATTTAAAAGTGAGAAGAAAGTAATGTTGCCAGTGGTAAAACCATTAATCTTTAATTTTTTGTGTATATATGGTGAACTGGTATTGTTAACACATATGCCAGCTTTGGAAGGCTGTAGCTTTCAAAAAGTTGTTTCTATAATTTTGCTATTTTAAAGTGTGACTTATTCTGACATGCAGATGAAGCTAGTAGAAATTTAAATCTATTTAAAAAATAGGAAACTGTAATAATCATATGAATGATGCTTTTAAAATCATTAAAACATTTCTAAACAGATGTAACATATTCCTATTTTAATTCCCGAGATTATCACCAGCCTTGAGGTGACAGATAATCATATCTTCTGCACCCCTGCTAAACCACTGGATTACAGTGAGGATTTATAAAAGGTACACTTCTAAGTCTTAGGTCTTGGTATGCAAGTGAAAATATGAAAATGCGAATACAAAGAGTTTTGTTACTGACTTTATTCTGTGACTCTGTAAATGTGAATTACTGTGCAATTTACTTAACATGAACACCTTTTTCATGTAGGATGATATAAATTCTTTATTTTTTTTCATCTTTCTCAAAGCACACAAAATTCGACAAAATTCCCAAAATATATCTGTAAAAAAATATTTTCCATAAAATACACAAAATTTAAGCCACCTTGGTAGTAGTTTCTTATGTGGTACATTTCTTGAATTTACCAATTTTTTGAAGAAAAGCAGGTTTAGTAATATGGGCTAATAAATAGGATGAAAAAGTGTCTCTCATTTCTCAAGGTTAATTTATGAATTGACTCATTGGTACATACAAGGACAAAAAATTTCTTATAACAACTTGTGTATATACCCAAGAAAAAAAGAATTACATGTAAAAGAAGTTAATATTGATTTTTTTTTCGTGTGCAATAAGAAAATTGAGGACTAGTGAGGACTAGTGACATGAATTTCAAATATTTGAGTGAGCCTTTTCATGCTCTGAACAAATGAAGTATGAAACTTTGGTTTTAAGTTCCTAACTAGATAAATGATTTTCACTCTTTTGCATTTCTAACTATGCTTTGATTTTGTCCACCTGCTTCAAAAACCAGCAATATTACTGAAGCAGATAAAACAGGTTATTGCAGAAAACTGAAGTTAAAAACCTCCTAATTATAAATCTTCTCATAACCTACCCATAGTTTTTCCTTTTTCCCCCACTAGATATACCATTTTAATGTCTTCATATCTCCTAATAATGTATTAACTTTCAGGAAAGACTAGGGATGTTTCCTTCGTTAACTTATTTGAAGTCCAGCTCAGTGGAAATGGAAACTGAGATGTTCTTTGAGAAATTGTAATGGACAGTTATGGATTCCATATTCCCCTGACATATCAGGAATAACAACAGTGATCCCAGCAGTTTATGATCCTAGCCATATTTAATATTAAAGTTAATTCCTGAGTGACAGTCTCATGGATTAAGATAAATGATAATGGATTGTATTATGGGGAAGAGAAACATATGAAGTCCTATTTTAATCGACAGTTTTTAAAGTAGAATATAACTGTTTAGTGACAGATAATGTTGTTGTGAATGGAGAAAAATAATTCAGAAGGTAAAGAGAAAATTTATTTCCCTGGATCTATTGATTTTTCTGTGTACTTCCAATAGGTAGAAATGGAGGCAAATCAGCTGAGGTGTTCCTAGCATTAAAAGGATGTAATATTTATTTTCCATGTTCCTCTTGATATTTTAATTCTTTCTAAAGAGTTCAAAATTTGCTTAACCTAGAAAATAAATCAAATTGCTTTTAAGTGCTTTGAGGCACTCTTTTTGGAGCTCACAGAATAGTACTAGCAATTTTGTATATTTACCTGAGTGCTATTCACATGAAGTAAGGGCAAGTTTACCTGACCAACCTGGTGACCTTCTTATGGCAGAGTGACTACATATGTGGATAAGGGAAGTGTTAAGATGTCATTTATCTGAACTTTTCTAAAGTCTTTGATATGGTGCCCCATAACATCCTTCTCTCTAAACAGAAAGAGATGGATTCAATGGTTGGACTGTTAGATAGATAAGGGATTGGTTGGATGGTTGCATCCAGAAGGTAGTGGTCAATGGCTCAGAGTCCCAGTGGGCACCAGTGAAAAGTGGTGACCTTCAAGGGTCTGTGCTGGGACCCACGTTATTTAATATCTCCAATAAATACACACACAAAAGGAAATAGAGCACCCTTAGCAAATTTGCAAATGACACCAAGCCGAGTGCTTCTGTTGACAGACCCAAAGAATGGAATGTCACTCAGAGAGACCTGGACAAGCTCAAGAAATGGGCCCATGGGGATCTTATTAGGTTAAAGATGAAATACAAGGCGTTGCACCCTGGCCGGGACATCCCCCATATTAATACAGGCTGGGGGACGGACAGATTGAGCAGCCCTGCTGAGAAGGACTCGGGCATGTTGGGGGATGAGAGTATGGACAAAGCACTCTCACAGCCCAGAGAGCCAACAGTACTCAGGTGGTTCTGCTCCTCTACTCCAGTCTGATGAGATTCCACCTGGAACACTGCAGCCGGCTTCAGTCTCTCCAACTCAGGAAGGACATCAGCCGGTTGCAGCATGTTCAGAGGAAGTACACCAGGTCGATCAGAGGAATGGGAAAGGCTGAGGATTTGTTTGACTTGGAAAAGAGAAATCTTTGGGTTGATCTAATTGCAGCTTTACAGTTCCTGAAGGTAGTCTACAAGAAAGATGGAGAGATGTTATCTACAAAAACATGTAGTGATAAAACAAGATGGAGTGACTTTAAGCAAGATGATACAACAAGGTAGAATTAGAGTAGGTTTATATTGATATTAGGAAAAAAATTCTTTTTCTTTTTATTTCTTGAGGGTGGTGAGGCCCTGAAACAAGTTTCTCAGAGCCAAGTTTATGAATGTCCCATCCCTGAAGTCTTCAAGACCTGAATGGATGGGATTCTGAGGCCCCTGGTCTAATGAAGGGTGTCCCTGCCCACAGATGGGAGCTTGGAACTAGATCATCTTTAAGGTCTCTGTGGGGATTTTTAATCCCGACATCTCCCTAAATAGGGGTGTTCTGTCTTCTGTCTCTCAGAGTCCTGTACCAGGGTTGAAAGATGAGATGGATCCTGCAGCTCGGTCTTCAAAGATGTTTATTCTATTTCTTATCTCAAGGTCTTACAAAAGTGTCAGCGTGGTAGGAGAAGACGCTGCTACAGGAACATGGAGTCAGGCATCAGGGTCGTTTTAAAGATTTCTAATCCAATTAACTCTAAGAACGTACTATATTTACGGTTTTGTGCCAATTACCATCACCTATTCTAAACACGTAATTTCTACCTCGATTTCATTCTACCAATGTCTTTGTGCCATGCTCACAGCAGAAGATGGAATAGACAAAGAAGAACATGACACAACGCCCAAAATGCTCCATCTTACTCCAATCTACTTCTATACTAAAAACCCAAAACTACAATTTTTCACCCTGTGACAAACTGAACTAACTCTATTTTAATCTTTATTATTTCTTAACTCATCTATAAGTGTTGGAAGTTTTTTCTCATGGATTAAGGTCAAAGACTGCTTTCCTGGGGTCNTCTAATTGCAGCTTTACAGTTCCTGAAGGTAGTCTACAAGAAAGATGGAGAGATGTTATCTACAAAAACATGTAGTGATAAAACAAGATGGAGTGACTTTAAGCAAGATGATACAACAAGGTAGAATTAGAGTAGGTTTATATTGATATTAGGAAAAAAATTCTTTTTCTTTTTATTTCTTGAGGGTGGTGAGGCCCTGAAACAAGTTTCTCAGAGCCAAGTTTATGAATGTCCCATCCCTGAAGTCTTCAAGACCTGAATGGATGGGATTCTGAGGCCCCTGGTCTAATGAAGGGTGTCCCTGCCCACAGATGGGAGCTTGGAACTAGATCATCTTTAAGGTCTCTGTGGGGATTTTTAATCCCGACATCTCCCTAAATAGGGGTGTTCTGTCTTCTGTCTCTCAGAGTCCTGTACCAGGGTTGAAAGATGAGATGGATCCTGCAGCTCAGTCTTCAAAGATGTTTATTCTATTTCTTATCTCAAGGTCTTACAAAAGTGTCAGCGTGGTAGGAGAAGACGCTGCTACAGGAACATGGAGTCAGGCATCAGGGTCGTTTTAAAGATTTCTAATCCAATTAACTCTAAGAACGTACTATATTTACGGTTTTGTGCCAATTACCATCACCTATTCTAAACACGTAATTTCTACCTCGATTTCATTCTACCAATGTCTTTGTGCCATGCTCACAGCAGAAGATGGAATAGACAAAGAAGAACATGACACAACGCCCAAAATGCTCCATCTTACTCCAATCTACTTCTATACTAAAAACCCAAAACTACAATTTTTCACCCTGTGACAAACTGAACTAACTCTATTTTAATCTTTATTATTTCTTAACTCATCTATAAGTGTTGGAAGTTTTTTCTCATGGATTAAGGTCAAAGACTGCTTTCCTGGGGTCATTGCCAGGGTCTCTGCCAGGGCTTCAGACCCCCCAGGGCAGTTTGAGGTGTTTTCCACCTGCCCTGGACTTCAACAGGTCTCTTTCATCCCAAATCACTCTATGATTCCATGACTTTATGATGTCCTTCATTTGCATTTACCAGTACATGGCTGAAATTCCAGACTCTAAAAAACATTTTGTATGGACAGAATATTTAATTACAATGGTAGAAACATTTCTATGTATTTTCTGGGTAGTTTGGCAAGTTGGTTTTACACTTCAATGCTTCTGATAATTTCAGTTCTACCTTGAACATTAAGGATTTTTTTGCATTTGTGGAAAGCAAAAGGGTGCTCTTGCAAGTCAAAAAGAAGCAGCATGCTACAGGGAAAAAAAGGTGTTTATCTCACAAAGCATCTTCTTTGGAGTATAAAAATTGGTTTCACAATTCATAGTTTTGGTGAGTTGCATTTTTTCACTTTTTACCATCAGAAAGTATTCTAAAGTTGATTAAAATTTTCTTACAACAACAATATAGACAGAAAAAAAGAGGGTTTGGTATTGCTAAAATAAGCAATACACCAAGAATAGAATAACTGAGATTCACGAGCTAATAAAAATTATGAGACAAATAATTGCAAAACTGATTAGTTCAGTCCTGTGTGCACTAAATTAGCAAAGCTAATAAGAAATAATGTTTTTACAACATTAGAAGTTAATTAAAAAATGATATTTTTCAATAGACTCAACATTTGTCTCCCAAAATTAATAACATCCCTACAGCTATGTTTAAAAAAATGAAACCCACCATCGATTATATTATCTGAGTGACAAAAAATCCCTTAGCATTATTTTTCTTCTTCACTCTAGCTTACTGATTAAAACATCCTCAAAGAAGAATTTGGAGGATGTTTGGTTTTAGGGACTTTTTTCAGCTGAAATACGCAGGTCGTGCAAAATTGGTGATAATTCAGTTGAGAAAGTTATTTTGTCAACAATGATGACTCCAACAATATTAATCACATGCATAGTACATCTTGTGATGGAGAACTGAGAATTTTAGACTTCTGCTTTACATTTTCTTCGTAGAATCTCAGAGTACATCACAAATTCTGACACAAGATTCACTACATCCAAATCTGAAATTTAATTGCAGATTGACAGCTTCTACAGTCCATGAAAACCTCAAAGGAAAGTTTAGTCAACCCTAACAGTGATTAGGGAAGTTCCTCAAAATAATTGATACAAAAGCATTCAATGCACTCCATAATTCAGGGCAGTGATACTGGGGAACTGACATTTTTTCCTTTGCTTTGATATTCAGAGTAGATTTCTGTCTTGAAGACAATCACCCTTTAAAGGACAGGTTACTAACTGGTGGAAGTACACATTTTCATTTAATTTAAGTAAGGCAGTGATGCTTGCCCCTACTTGTATGAGAAATCTGTAACTAAAATGTTTATCTATGGATGTTATGTCCAAGACAGGAGCTATTACTCCTTTGCTCTCATTTTCAGATCAGTGCACTAACCAGAAGTCTATATAGTATCAGAAGGAAATTATTGGTTGCTATAGATCTTAATAATCTTTGTTTGTTTGTTTGTTTGTTGGTTTGTTGGGGTTTGGAGTTTTGGGGTTGTTTTTTTTGTGCAGTGTTAGGTGTCAGAATTGAAAAGCATTTTATATGTGATTCGTGTTTTACATTTTGCTTTTTTTTTCCCCCTGGCACAACGGGAGAAATCAGGATTCTTTTGCTATTGGGGGTTAGATTTGGGTTTTTTTCCCTATAGAATCTTTGCCCACAAAGTTGCTAGGAGACTAATTACTGTGTGCTTATGGGTGCTTGACCAAAAGAATACAAACGGCTAGGAAGGTGTAGCACCAGGCTACACCCTTTTTTGGTCTCTGAGAGTTTTTCTCTCCAAGGGAAAAAAGAGACACCGTGAGGTTTTGGGCACATAAAGGGCAGGGCGGGGGGCAGCTTCACTCTCTTGTGCTCGACATTGGAGAGAGAAGGGTCAGGCAGCTCTTGCTGCAGGAATAGTTTTTTCACTGCCCCACCGGGTCCGTTCCTGAGGAAATCTACCATCATCTCCTCGTGTGCCCAGGAACTCTGAGCTCATCTCCTCCTCCCCTGCTGGAGCTGGGCCGGCCCCGTCCCACCGCCAGGGCTTTTCTCTAGCACTGCTTTGGATACGCTGTATCCCCGCACTGCCCGGCCCTGCCAGGACATCCCTGCCCTTCCAGCTACCACTGTGGAGCTCCTGGTACATCCCATCCACCAGCCCGGGATTCTCCACCGTTCCAGCTTGGTGCTCTCGGAGCCCTGCCCCGAGACCAGACTGCCCCGGGCTTTGTGAAACAAAAGCCCCTCGAGGTTCCTGGTTTTGTTTATCATTAATGATGTAGTTGTTGTTGTTTGTTTGCCTTGTTGTACATACCAGTAAAGAGCTGTTATTCCTATCCCCAGATCTTTGCCTGAGAGCTGACTTAATATCAAAGTTTTAATAATTCAGAGGGAGTGGGTTTGAATTCTCCATTCCAAAGGGAGGTCTTGCCCTCCCTAGCAGATACCTGTCTTTTCTAACCAAGACATTTGTTCATCTGAAAGTGACTGATTTGCACGTTTTATTTTAAGTCTACATATTTTACTGGCATCTAACCCCTTGTAAATTTTGGATATTCGTTACTAATATATTCATTTCCTGAAAGGAGAAAATAAATGAATATCTATATTGAGTGTAATTATGCATATTTCATAGCATAAAAAACTTTCTAGCACAACTGACTTTTTATTTAAAAAGATTGCATTCCCCCAGAGAAATTACTGCTCCTAGTTCATGAGTTGGCTGATTTGAATCAAGATTATTTCAATTAATTCAAATGATATCTGTTCTTTCTTTGGTTTTGGGGTTTGGATTTGGGTGTTTTTTGTTTCAGTTTTGCTCTGTGTTTTTTTTCCTGATACATAAAAAAGAGCAGTGAGCTCCTTCTTAGTAAGTTAACCACCACAATCATGCAAGAGGTTCTGCAAGAAATGTATTGGCACAAATGGCATACAAAATTTTAATGGTTAGTACTTAAAAAGAGATATAAAACCTAATATAATAAAAATAATAGCAGAAATTTGGTCCATTCGTTCAGAATATGACTGAATATTTGTCTTTGAAAATGCTGTTAGTTCAGCAGTGGAACATGCAGAAACTCACCACATTCCAAGACTGAAACGTTTGTTTATTAAGGTGGCTGAATACAGACTGAGGATTTTTTTGTCCCATTTCTTGCTTAATAATTGTTCTTAATGTTCCCTTTTTGGCTAACTGAGCTTTTGAAGGAAGAAAACGAAGGGAGATTTGTGGGGAAACCTTGACAGCCATCTTTGTAAAGCTCAAAATACAGCAGTGGCAGTGCTTTCACTGGTGCTTTCTGCGGGTGGAGGACACTGGGCTAGATCTCATTCACAGACCCTTGCCTGGTCCTGAACTGTACAGTGTAAATCCTCTGCAAACAGATTTACTATTAAAAAACTGGATCCAAAGCATGATTGCTTCCTGGGTTGACAGGATTTGCTGTTTGTTTTGGAAATGTTTTGGACATTTTATTGTGGAAATGTAGTTACCAATTTCTTTCTTCTGATTTAAACCAGCAAGAGAGTGCGACTTGAAGTATGTTACAGGGCATAGCTCACTCTTGTGAATTTGAGAGTTAACGTAGGAAAAGTGCTTTTAAAATCAAATTCTCTCTGGCAACTTCAATCAATCACTTTTAAGTGCTTTTATTTATAAGCCACATTTTATTTTCCTCCTGCAGGCAGATGAAAAAAAATCTGTTGGAGGCTGAAGAATTTTGTTACCCTGCCCTTTCTTATTCAGAATTTAATTCCAAAGTTATTTATAATATCTCTCTGTCTGCTGGTAACATTAAGAAGAAGGTGTGTTATTCTTGGGTTTTATTTCTTCAGGTACCTTTTCTAGCTGTGCTTATTCTCTTATCAGGAGGGCATTATCTTTCCAGTTACTTTTAGCCAAATCAGAGACCTATAACATGGGAAAAAGTATAAGTGGACTATTGAAAGTATATCGCTAAAATAAGCTTACCTAAAACACGACTGGAAGCATACTGAAATTGTGTAACTAACAACAGTATTTTAAGTATTTTGTCACATTCTGAGAGCATAGCCAGATACAATATTATGTGTGCATGTGAACAATATCATCATCAAAGCAGCAAAGAAAGGATATAATTATGTTGTTTTTCTTCAGTTTACAGCTAAGGCTTGCACAGCACCTTACAATCTCACTCCTGGTGGGATTGGGAAAAAAAATTGGAAGAGTAAAGAGAAGTGAACTCATGGGTTGAGGTAAAAAAACCCACTTTAATAATGTAAATAAAATAATTAATAAAAATAATAATAACAGTAACAGTAAGGGGCAACCATAAACAGAAAGCGAAAGCAGAAGAAAAACAAATGATGAAAATAAAAAACAAATGCTCACCACCAACCAGCTGATGCCCAACCTGCACCTGAACAGCAACCCCTTGTCCAGGTTTCCTTCAGCTTTCTATTCTGAGCATGATGCCGTATCATATGGAATATCCTTTTGGTCCACTGCAGTCAGCTGTCCCAGCTGTGGTGAGGTGGGGTGAGAGGCAGAAAAGGGCTTGACTCTGCAAGGGCTGTTCATTAATAATGAAAATATCCCAGTGTTATCAGAACTCTCATTGCTCTCATAGGACCATGTTATGATTACTGTCATCCTAAATCCAAAACACAATCAGAGCAGTTACTAGAAGAAAATTAGCTCTATCGCAGCTGAAACCAAAAGAAGCTGAATATAAGACACATCCAAGCAACAAAAAATGCCAGACTAAGGTCAAGATAAGCACAACAGACTTTAAATAGGCAGGACATTCTTCCAAATGCACATGACAAAATTAAATAAGTAGTAGTAGGAGCAGAGGACACACACCAACCCCATATCTCTTTCTGGAGACAGGAAGAAAGGCAAGACCACTTCTGTTCCAATTTCTCTTGCAAACAAGCTCTTGAGCTTCATCAGCCTTGGTGCCTTAGGACAACTAAGACTCTTCTACATCAGTGCTAAGTATTACCTCTGTGGTATTGAATACTCAAAAGTAATTTGGAATATGACTGTTAAACATGATCATCTTTGCATATGTGGTGATGGTTATTATTGTGAAAGAACTGGCCATAGCTTGAAGCTTTTAATGATTTACTTTATTAAAGCCCCTCTTTGAAGATTAAGTTTAGCCCAATTTTTCTCTTAATTAAGCTATATTAATTCTGGGATAAGCAGGGCATATGAAATGCATTAAATACTATGACTCCAGTGTGTCTAGTAGAGTAGTAGAGTGTCTTAAAGTTCATGGAGTCATGGTGTCTATTGCTGAATATTTTGCATGCTGCAAAGGAAGAACTGTCCTCCCTGGCTTCATTCATATCTTATTTTTTTTTAAGTAAGTGATATGCTTTTTGATCACTAATGTCACATTAACAAGCTTTTAGCTCTGAAAGCCATAAAACCAGAGAATACACTATTGGGGGGATGATTCATGACACAGCTCAGCCTGACTGAATGCAAAAGATAAGAAGGAATGGAGATTTCAACAATTGAAGAAAAGCAGTAAAAATGAGAAAGCTGAGGATAATGACTGTAGAAGTGGAATGCTGACATCTGGGGATGAAGAAAAAAATATTTCAGAAAATACGGAAACAGAAGTACTCATGTGTCGCCCTGATTTTTTCAGCTTTCTCTTCTGGTTCACAGTTTCATGTTTTAGGTTCTTTCTCATGCTCTGGTCTATAAACACTGGCCAATGTTATTGTAGTTTCAAAATAGTTTACATTCTTTGTCATAGAGATATGGACAGCTGATGGACAGTTGTCTTAACCAACGGGATGGGGAGAGGTGTCAAGCTTCTCCCCCAATCCCTGGCCTTTTAAAAGATACTATATATTAGAGTCAGACTTTCAAACAAAGTAGAGTTTTAGTTCATACCTTCTAACCAAAATGTGAGTGTGTATTTGTGTGTGTGTGACGACCTGCGTCACTCATGTGCTTTAAAATGGAGGTGGAATGTACCACATTGCAAATTTCTCCTTTCCTTTAAAGCCATAAGCAGGTCTATGTGATTTCACATGCTAAATATTTTTACTCTGCTCATGCCTCTTTTGATGAAGAGAGTCCCTGCCACCCTCACAGAGATAACTACCTGGATTTAGGAGATGATAATTTAAAAAATGAAATATAATCTGCAATCTGACTTCGTACAACGGTTCTGGAGGAACTGACATTAATGCTGGCATAGGTAGAGTCGCTTGAGTGAAAACACTATAAAAAGCAACTGGGGGGGGGAAAAGTCACTAAATCTCCTCTCTAAATCAACTAATAGACTGTGTTGTGGTCCTGGCTGAAGGGTTCTGAATTTTTAAACATCATTGACAAGATATATTAGACTATCCTGATCATACAATTCCTTGCATTGACGGGGCCTTAGAAGTGATCTAGTTCTAACCCCTCTGCCATGGGCAGTGACACATTCCACAAGACCAGGTTGCTGAAAGCCCCATCCAACCTGACCTTGTTATTGTCCAATAAAGTGACCTGGCTTTGCATTATAAAGAAAGGCAGTTCATCTTTGCATAGATACAGACTCCACTGTATATCAGCTGAACACTGTACAGACATCCTCAAAGCCCTATTGGGGAAAATGTGTCAAGAAAAATCATGGATGTCTTTGGCAGTTCTCTGGTGCCAAACAAATAATAATCACCGTATAATAACTACCCAAAGAAAAATCTTTGTCCTGTGAATTCACTGGTCACTCCTAAAGGAGAGATGCCAGTTGGTGACTGCCTAAGAAACAAGAATGGTAGGCATAAAACAAGACCTGCTGAAGCCCTTGGGCCATGCCGATACCTTTCAGTGTCTAGTGATTTTCTACCTGTAAATTAAAATATTTCTAACAGGGATTCCTTCCTTTTGAAATACCTTCTGCCTTCCAAATTTCTTCTCATGTCTTCATAGTCAGTATGTATTTTGAAAATCAGATGCCTCCTAAAGCAAAAGTAGATAGAGACCTAGGAAAGGCTCAGTTCACCATACTCTAAAAAATTTAAGACCTTTAAAGATGGAAGTGTTGGTCTGGAGAAGGTTCTCTGGGGCTGGCTGAAATTTGGTGTGGCTGAATGGTAATAGCTATAGCAGTAGCCAGAAAGAGCCTGTGCAAAGTTCCACATGGAAGCTGAGAGACTGGGATAGGCTCTTCAAAGAGGATACTGGGGGACTGTTAAGTGATCACTGACAAGAAAAGACAAATGCAGTTACCATAATAGAAGAAATAATCACAATTAAGTTCAAAAGTACTGTTAGTTTAAAAAACTAAGTTCATACCTGTGAAAGTGCAGAGTTGATGCAACTGGTGAAAGAGGGAGATGAACAAAGATCAGCATATAAAATCAACTATCTTGAGTGAGCTGAAACTTGAGACCAGATTAATTTCACATATCTTACTCTCTGCTTCATCATTGCATATTTATATTATTATTATAAATTTGTCCAGTATGTATAGTTTACTCTGTACAATCTCAAACAAATCTTGATGTGTTGGAGGCAGAATGATTATTTTTGATGATAAAAATATTCTGTTAAAAAAACCCACCATAATTTGTTATTCAACTAAATAGAAGAGAGGTTTATGCTTTTTCTGAGTAGATTAACTTCAGTAGTTTTTAGACAGCTAACACTAATATATTTGCAAGCATGCCCTTCACGCTGCATGATGACTATACAGAGAAAATACTTTTCAGTGGCCAGACATAAAAGCATTGCAAGTATCTAAACAACAAACTGTTTTGACTAGAACACTAAATCAAATTAATTACTATTTTGGACAATGCAATCACATTATATTTATTCACCTATTCCATACATCCTTGAAAATTTTAATCCTTTACTACTGGTCACTCCTTGGGTTATTTTTTGTCGCAAATGTTTATTTTTGTATTAAAAATATTCAAAATTAGTTTAATTAAATAGAGGAAGTAATTGAGTGAAGCAAATATTAGGATTATGTCTCAAAGCATGCATTATTTCTAATGAGATTTACACCATTATTTGAATTACTTTGTCAAGAATATTATTACTTTGCAGTTGAACCTCCCAGTAGGAAATCAGCTGTATCTGTTACCATCAGAGATAATGTAGCCTATTTTCCAAATTAACTTACAAGAAGTAATAAGAAAAGCAAATCGTTCAATAAGAAAGTTGTGGAGTTTGGCTATTCATATTTCTTCTGTGTGATGTTTCATTCCAAAATGAGATTGGGAGAGATTATATTCTGTAGCATGTCTTTGTTGTCTTGGACATATACAAACTAGAACAAAAAAACAGAATTAGAACACTGTTTATCATTTACCAGTCCTGATTAAACCAGAAGGTCCCAGCTGATTGGAGGTTAGCTATGTGATGTCTATCTAGAACGGACTGGAAAGAGGATTCAGGGAACTACAGACCTGTCAGCCTGATCTTGGCGCTGGGAAAGATCAAGGACCACATCATCTTGAGTGCCATCATGATCAAGTGCAGGACAACCAGGGATCAAGTCCAGCCAACACAGGTTTATAAAAGAGAGGTCCTGCTTCACCAGCCTTATCTGCTATAACAAGGTACTCTTCTTACTGGATGAGGGAAATACTGTGGATGTTAGTAAAGCCTTTGATGCTATTTCCCACAGCCTTCTCCTGGAGAAACTGGCTGCTCATGGCTTGGACAGGTACATTCTTCACTGGGTAAAAAACTGGCTGGATGGCCAATCCCAGAGAGTGGTCGTGACTGGTGTTCCATCCATTTGGTGGCCTGGTGGTGTTCCTCAAGGCTCAGTATTGGCATCAGCCCTCTTTAAAATCTTCATTGACGATCTGGATGAGGGGATTAAGTGCTGACTATCAGTCAGTTTGTAGACAATGCCAAGTTAGGCAAGAGTGTTGATCTGCTGGATTGCAGGAAAGGTCTTAAGAAGGATCTGGAAAGGCTGGGTTGATGATGGGCTGAGGCCAGTTGCATGCAGGGCCAAGTACCAAGTCCTACATTTGTGTTACCACATCCCCATGCCATATAATAGAGTGGGGCGGAGTGGCTGGGTATTGATGATTGATGGAGAGATGGGAAGACTGATTCAGTGATCAGAATTCGATTTTACTCAGATTTTCCAAAAGCTTATAAACCATTTCAAAAAGGTTAATAATTTTCCACTACAATAATCAGGTTAAAAATCATACAGACAACTAATATATTTTACAACATCTCTTGCTTGCAGAAGTTTGATTGAATCACTTCTCTTCCAGTAAGGAGGTTTAATCCCATCTTCTGTAATCTTCAAAGCTCTGTTTGTTCCTGCCATGGCATCTTGGTTATCAAACTGGCTATGCTAATTAAGTCTGTTTTACTCTCTGTCCTATGTATTCCCACATCTGGGAAGCTTCCAGGAAAAAAAGGACCAGTGGATGCTGGTCAACAGTGGCTGAGCATGAGCTATCACCATGCCAGGTGGCCAAAAAGGCCAGTGCCATCCTGGCCTGTATCAGATAAAGTGTGGCCTGAAGAACCAGAGCAGTGATTTTACCTCATACTTGGCACTGAGTCCGCACTTTGAGTCCTATGTTCAGTTTTGGGCCCTTCACTACAAGAGTGACATTGAGGTGAGTCTGGAGAAGGGCAACCCAACTGGGAAAGAATCTGGGGCACAAATCCTATGGGGAACATCTGAGGGAGCTGGAGTTGTCTGGCCTGGATAAAAAGAGGGTCAGAGGAAACACTCCTTGCCCTCTGCAACTACCTGAAAGGAGATTATAACAAAGTGCATTCCAATCTCTTCTCCCACGTAACAAGAGACAGTAAAAAAGGAAATGGCCTCAAGTTGCCCCAGGGGAGGTTTAGATTGGATATTAGGAAAAATTTCTTCATCAAAAGAGTTTTGAGGCATTAACAAAATCTCCCAAGGGAAGTGGTGGAATGATCTTTTCTGAAGGTACTGAAAAACTATGTAGATAGAGCTGTTGGGTTAACAGTTGGACTTGGTGATCTTAAAGATCTTTTCAAACTTTAAACAGTCTATAATTCTACCCTATGAGTCAATAAAGATATTATTTATATTATTCACACTTCATTTTCACTGTTCAGCATGTCTCAAATTTGAGGAAAGAGCTGTGTATGCTCACAACTACTCACATAGTTTGGATATTTTTATTAATTATTCAGCTTTCTTCCCTTTGACTAATTAGATAAATAGAATTCACTAACTGATATAAGTTTAAAAAAAAAAAAGTTAGTTTTCTTTCCTTTATTTCACTTATTTCCAAGGCTGAATGAAGGAAAGCTTATCCCAATCCAAAAAAAGCAAATGATTTTGATGAGTCCATAATTCTTGTGCCCTCACCTTGCCACTATTGGAAACCATAGCTTGTTCAAAATATCTTTTGATTTGCTTTTCTCCTAAAAATCAGCCTCAGTGGAAGAGTGACTTCATCCAGGAAAATGGGAGCCATAAATTATTCTTTTTTTTTTTTTTACATACCTCCTCCATGTGATTCCTGAGTGTAAAAAATCAAACTACAGAGAAATAAAATAATAAAAACATGAAGGGAGAAAGAGTGTCTTAACAGATACGATTTGCTGGTAGTTTTTCACACTTCCCCTGATGATTAGTAGAAAGGATGAAGAGGATTCACTGGAGACAGCAGATCCTCTGTGTAATGAGATGCTGAAGAAGGATAGCTCCCTCTCAATAATCTAAATGGAAAAATTCTATTTGCTTATTTTACCCCCTGAACTTTGGGCAAGAATCTAACATTTCCTCTTATATATAGGAGCCGTTATTATAGGGGTTTTCCTTTTTTTTTTTTTTTTTTAAAATTAATAGTCATGTTTTCTCCTTTAATTATCAGCATGGATTAGTAAATTATGTTTCTCCTTTTCTTTTGATGACAAATTGGAACATGTGTAGCCTCACTGTCCCAGAGAAAGAAATGGTCTCCAGAAAAACTCTTGCTTATTTATATTCTGTTTTGGTCCTATAAAGTTGATTGTTTCAGATCACTCATGTTTTGAAATACTTTGCTGAAATTTTAGATAACAGACTCATTCCTGAAGAGAAGGGTAGAGAGATATGTATGATTTTTTCACTTAGGAGTGGCCTTCCAGACAAACTGAATAAACTAAATACAAATTTATTTTGGTTCTTGAATGTGCTTAAGAATAGAATTTTACTGAGATTAGGGGACTCATCCATATGCTAGCTGTATAGAAGTCTGAGTGAAGAATCAGCCAATTAAAAAATGCTTGCCTGGCTGTGTCTCAACAACTGTACATGGAGATAACTTCTCCTTAGAGGGATTAGAAGTCAGAAAATCATAACTGTGAATGCTCTTGTGAGAATGAATCCAATGTGACTTTCTCAGCAGAGAAACCCATGAAGGATGTAAAAATCTCTCAGTTTTATTGAGAACTGAAACTATCAGGTATGCTGCAGCTCATAGAAGAACATGGGTTTGACATAGTCATACACTTATGTTTCTTAAAATATTTTATGTCCGTCTGAATAATACAGTTTCTTTTTAGATATAAATTTTTCACAACCAAAGTCTCACCAAATATCACATCACATCTCCCTTGCCTCGTCACACCATATTCCTTTACATGTTCTGGCAGATGTCACATCCCAAGTCTATGAAAAATTTATTAAAGAAATACTTCATTCTCTAGTCCTTAAATAGTTTTGTATAGCTGCATAAAGACTCAGGTACTACCTGATATTTTCAATTTCAGAACTTCCGAAAATATAATTCATTTACTATATCTTTATAATTAGGAAATTAATTATGTCTACAAGAGGAGTGCCACCAAAAAAAAATGAATACAGGTATAAACAATAAGACCCTTAAACTGCTATAATCACAGGGGGGGAAAAAAAAGTTCCTTTTTGTAACAATTAATTGTTAGATTCAGGATTTGGTCCAGTTTAGTTATATGCACCATTTGAAGCAAAATTTTCAAGTATAATTCAGATTGCATGTGTTAGTCCAACTACAATGAACCTTGATCTTCTACAGCTTTCCATTAGTTGCAGCTCTGTGATTTTTCCTTCCTATCTCTTTGTTGGGGAGAAAACGGATTTCGGATGATATAAAATAAGAAGAAGGAGCAGAAAGAACATCAACCTGAATTAATAAAAATTGAATATAACCTGATAGTTCAAAACACAACATGCCATGGGTAGAAATTAATGGACTTACAAACTGTTGCTGTAATCTTGTATATTATCATAAAGTGGTGGTATCAGAAGTCATGGCAGGGTGGTTAATATTGATCACAGGTAATGAAAAGGCAGATTTTGTCTTTCAGAGAAAGTTATCTCAGGAAAGAGAGGAAATATTACTTTTGGTTCCTAAGGTGTTTCTTCCGTAATTTTACATGGTTTTGAGTCTCTTATATTCCAAAAGCTAAAAGGTGAGTATTACTACATAAGACACTAAAACGTAGACAGAAAATGAGCATAGTTTGATCATCCTAAGTAAAAGAATAACCAGAGTAGTAAGCGATTGAGAACAGATCTTCTAAGATAGAAAACTGGGAGTTTGGAACATAAAGAAATGGACTAATTGTGAATAAATTTAGGCTAGAAATTTCCAGTTGTTGGAACCATGAGTCTCTGACATGGATTTTTCGGTGGTAACAGAGGAGTCAAACCCCCTACATTGATATAAGATGGATTGTGATTACTATAGCTAAAGGAATACATAGTAAAATAATTGATGAGAGCATTTGGATTTGATAAGCCAGGAGTTTTCTTGAAACTATAGCTATCTAGCCTGCTGTAGGACCTAAATTTAGAGAAGCCTAGATTCTTGAAACTGTATTCTGACATCATCTTTACTGCCAAACCTCCTCAGTTGCTTCTGCAGCATTTAAGTAGGTTATTTTACCTGCAAATGAGATTCAGAATTCCTAAAAAAATTGTCACTACTTGAAATGCTTATGAAGGGCTTCACTGAATAAAAAATAGCATGGTTTCAGCATTAAAATTCAGAATCAAGTGACACTTCACACTTTATTCTGTTAATTTTAACAGTTATGCTGTTATCTTTAAATGCATAGAACAGAGAGAATTTTACATATTCTACAGAAACAAGTATGAGACATCTTAATCAGGTGTAGTAGTCTGTGATAATCTATTCCTAATTTATTTTAGTTAACATCATACATTGCTGTAATTAATGCTGTCATGGATTATCCACGTACACTCCTCACGACAAACCTTATTGATACACCCATCATTCTTCTAAAATCTACTCATTGTGAATATGTTAAAAAAACATTCCATTAGCAGATTTGCTAAATAAAATAAAGTCAGCCAGAGAGTTTGCAGATTTCCCAGCTCCTAAAATATCTAATCAGAAGAATTGCACTCATGCATTTTGGCACTAGAGTTATAAATTATGCATTATACAGCACAGCATTAAAGCATTAATATAATTTAACAATACCAATCTCTGGGTTCCTTAGTGAAAGTATTAAAAATCCTTGTATCTGAGCATCTTGGCTTGATTCACCTAGTTTGTACATGTAAGATTTCTTGTAGTAAAAATGGTTTAAAGTTTTTAAAAGCTTTAGATCTTTACCAATATGCCCTTTTGTTTTTCTTTAACTATAACTTTTGCATGCAAGCCTTCATTTGTTGACTTATTTTTGGTCCAGCTGTCATGGTAAGTAATGTTGTTTTTTTTAACCTACAAAACCATACAGCTAGCTAATACTAGCTGGTTTAAAGAGGAAAATAAATCTCTGAATCACATCCAGTTCCATTCTGATTGTTTTTGAAGTATTAATATACATATAACAGTAATTTTTTAAGGATATGTCAACCAGTTTAGCTAACATTCAGCAGAAGAAAATAGATGTTTTTCCTCATATGTGATGATTGTCACACTAATACCATTCCTAGTGATTCTGAAGTCTCAGCTGAATGTTTTTCTACTTCAAATGTCTAGCCAAAAATATGGAGGAGAGTGTGATCTTGCGGACATTTTTTTTTAGATTTGGAAACACAGATCTTGGATTAAAATAAGGATTTCTGAACGATCTTCTGATCTTCAGTATTTTATTTTGCTTTATTTTGTACTCTTCTCTCAGTCATAATTTACAAGCACCCCACTGGCAAAGACATTTCCATTACATGTGCAGACATAGTAACTACATATCATAATCTTGTAACTGTTCTCTTAGGGCGTGTGACATGACTCTAGGTCATAGAGAGAACCAGAGGAAATGCTGTTCTAAAAATCCCACATTATTTTACCTCTGTTTCAAGGGTATTTAAACGTGCTTTACTCAAAAAAAATTCCCTGTTCCTGTACAATTGCTTCTAATGAAACTGCTGTGTGAAATGGTGTTGAATTTTGTTATATGAACCATAATGATGTTCAAACTATTAGAAATACATTTCATCTAGTGTATGTGACCTATATTTTTTTCTCATACCTGTATGCAACTATTTTTTTTTTAGATGAAGGAGAAAACAGAAAGACTAAACTTTCATTAAACTTTCATAACAGCATTAGATTTTTGATTTTTCTTTGACACAGTCTACAAAGCCAAAAAGGCAAAAATGCATCTATTTCTGCCCTGTTTCCTCTAGAAGTAAGAAACTGAAAAAATCATAAAATGCATACAGACATCCTACTATTAGTAGTTCTGATTTTCTTAATCACCAAGGTTCATTCCGACATTGTGATCAGTTGTACACACTAAGAGCATGGATTTGAACTCAGCATCTTCTATGGCATTACAGAATAACCTTGCATGGCCTGGTGAGCTCTCAATCACCTAAATCCTCTCTGTCCATATATGAAAATATTTTTTATTTACTGGAATGTACATAAATGGCATGATTATGCGGCATAAATATAAAGGTACTCTTCATGGAAGGTTATTTGGGGAAAAGAAGTCCAATTTGTGTCCTTGCTCTAGAGTGTTTCAGCATTTTTTGTTCAAGACTGACTTTGTATGAAAGACTGGTGGCACAAAGCTGAGGAGAGCAGCCTCCTTAGCATGCAAGGGTCATGCTCCTTATTATTGCTTTTCCAAAGGTTCATGGGTTTTGTATCCTCAGCTGTACCATGGGCTAGATTTTGCAGAAGTGGTGGCTACAAGCCTAAGCTATAACTCAGAAGATGGGTATGAATTTGTTCAGGCAGAAGAGGGCACTGAGCACAAATCTAATTTGTTGAACAAGTAGTGTAACTTGCTGAATTACAAAACACAGGCAGGAATAACAGCACAAGCATTTCAGGCTGCTCATTTTAAAGTAAAGGAAAAAACTATTCACGTTTATTAAAAAAGATACCACACCACCTTAGGCAATTCAAAGGAGAGGTAGGATTTAAAAGCACTATTCTTTTGGACTTATTGTGTTATCTGTTACAAATGTCTTTCATGCTATGGGTGATATCTTTAATGGATCAAATATGGAGGTGCTCCTATAGATGAAAGTGAAAGATAAACACCTACACACTCAGCTTTTAATAGCTGTACAAGGCAGGGGAAATAAATCCTTGATAATACACTTACTGAAGAAAGCCATGATTGTTAAGACTTAGGTCCATACAGGTGAACCATAATGAATTCTATCTTCATTGTACAAAGAATTCAGGATCATAATTTTTTTTTTTTTTAATTTAATTTTTGAAAAGAGACTCCCATTACAGCATTCCACACCATCGAACATGAGACGGTTGTGAATTTTGGCTTTAGGAAAAACAAAACCATCCAACAAAAAACAATCCCACAGGAAATCCTAAATTCAAAATATATCAAATCCTAAATTTAAATGTAGAGTTTCATAGCATAGAATGACCTGGATTGGAAGGGACCTTAAAGGTTATCTGCCATGGGCAGGGATGCCTTCCTCTCGATCAGGCTATTCAGAGCTCCATCCAGCCTGGCCTTGAATCTGCTTCTCATACTGCCAGGCTAGTGAGAAGGCTGAAGGAACATGGGAGGCTGGGAGGAGACACAGCTGGGACAGGTGATCCCAGCTGACCAAAGGGATATTCCAGACCATGTGACATCATGGCCAATATATGAACTGGGGGGAAGGAGGAGGAAAGAGAGTTAATTTGGAGTGATGGCATTTGTCTTCCCAAGTCACTGTGGCACGTGGTGGGGCCCTGCTCTGGTGGGGATGGCTGAACACCTGCCTGCCCACAGCATCCAGTAAATGAATTCCTTGTTCTGCTTTAAATGTTTCTATAGCCTTTATTTGTCCTATTAAACTGTCTTTATCTCAACCTACAAGTTTTCTATCTTTTATCCTTTCAATTCTCAATCTGGTGATGGGGAAGGAAGCAAGAGCTTTATAGGGCTTGGTTGCTGGCTGGGGTGAAACCACAACAATATATATTATGCCTATCTTGAAATATATATATCTTATATATAAGATAAATATACATCTTGAAATTTTCAGAGGAAAAATTAGGGGAGTAGAAATGAAACTCAAGCTCACAACTTAAGTGTTGTGAATTTGAAAAATATTCATTAAACAATTCAAGAAGCACTCTAAATTCTCTCAAGAATATGAGGAGTACATGTATATAAATATATAGTCACATATATATATGTGGAGTACATCAAAATCCTGGGTGAAATGAACATTGACTGTACAAGCCGTATCACTTAATTTTAGAATTTCCAATCTTTTGAATTCTTCACATGAAACTTAAATGAATAATTTGTTATAGGCAGAGAGATTTCCAAGACATAATGACAGCGAAGTGTTTTTTAAAACATCATACTCAATACTTCTGTAAATACTTCCATTATTAAAATTCTATTTATAATGTTAATTCTTTTTTGTTATAACATGTATGTGTAGAGTTATTAATGAATAAATGTTCTTTCAGAATAAGTCATGGTCTGTTGAAATACTGCAAATGAAGTTTTAAAATAGAAGTAAATGGGGAATTTTTTGTGCCCAAATACAGTTTTTTAGCCATTTCTAGCCATTTCATCTTGTCCACTTTGAATAAAAACTACACACAGTGATATTAATATGCTATATTTCATTCTTCTGTCACAGTATCTTTTTCTCTTTAACTTATAACTTAATGTTCCATTTCATGTTTGACACACGAAATACACAAATGCAATTAGGAGAGTATATTTAACTCTCCAGTATTTCTAAACCAAATGTGTTAGTCTTACTGGCTCTTTAGTGGACAAATGCTAGTCTGTCATTGAGTTATAATCAGTACAGGCCATAAAGAATAATGGAAGCCTTAACGTTGAAATAAACTGACATAGAGTCTTATGATTACCATTTTTATTTGGTGGCAGTTTTCAGTATAACTCAGCATAACGCATTTGATAGAAGTTCCAAATATAGCTGAATTATTTGGAGTAAGTAGCTGGGCCTTTTCAATTGCAGTTTCTTATCACTGTCTGCTGAAGTCTGAATAAGCAATATTGGATTTTTTTCTTTTTTCATAGTGATGCAAATGTGCTGTGTCAGCTATGTTAAATTTAAAAATGTGGTCCTAAAACCATTTCTAAAAATGACTTCTAAAACCAGGTCATCTGCCTACTTCACTGGCTTTGAGAATTGCCTGCCCATGTACAAATGTTTGAATATTTACTCTACTGATACTAGTAAAACTCTTTTAATATGTAGAGGGTGAGAATGCTGCACTTGCCAAGGCAAAGTATTAAGAAAAAGTCTTGAAATAAAAGGCCTGAGATTTGCTGTGTGTTACCTAAATATAAAGTGACATCCAAAAAGGAAGGAATTTTTGGGAAAGAGGAACTGAGAATTTGAAATTGGATAAAATCTTCTATTATAGATTCTACAGGCTTCTTTACATGCTGAGGTGAAGTCTGTGCCATAGATGTGTTTGAGTTAGGGGGAGAGTTGAGTTCATGTGTCCATTTAGAACCCTTTCAAGTGAAGTTTGCATATATAGGACAGGTTGTCATTACTGAAATAAGGTATGCCATCCTCCTACACATTTCCAGTTTAAGTATAACCTATGAATATTTATGTGGCATTGTGCTTTCTAAATTCATATTAGAATATTGAAATTACTAAAGGGGGATAAAATACTTATTAGTCCTGTTTCATATCTGGAGTTCTACATTAGAAAATACTGATTTAAAAATATATCTTTTTTTTTTTTTTTAACCATTAAATAATATCATATGTGTGGCAGATGAATAAAATGAATGCAGAGAAATGCAGCAGAAGTGGATCTCAAGTAGGAAGACTTTTATGCTGATAACTATAACTTATTTAAACCATAGGCAACAGTTACAATAAATTGGGTCACAGCTGAAAATTTGATACAAAAGCATCATCAGTTCTGCCTCATAGAGGTTTTGCTCCTTTACTCCCTGCCCTCAATCTGTTTTGTTGCTTTTGTTACTTCAGTTTAATATTTATATCTTGGTTTATGAGTTCATCCAAATTTGACTGAAGTTTCAGGGAGTAGAAGCTTCTAGATTTCTAATATCAGAGGAATTGAAACACTGTCCAAGTGATGTTAACATTCACAGAAGTTAAAATTGTGAATGGTGCTCTCATCTGTAGTATTAACATGTAACAGCCTAAAGATATAACTTGATTTTTGTGACAAGATAACTGCTCAAGTATTATTTGTGTCATCTTTTTAATTTCTTTTGAGTTATCCATATCTTCAAAGGTTTTCTAATTTCTCAGTGTGAAGTTGCTTTCAGTGAGAAAGTGGTGTATTAGATACCCCTGGCCACAGTGTACAATAATCCCTGTAATAAATAGCCTTAGTTGAAGGAGAATCAGACTATCATAACATGAAAAACTTTCTAGAGTGTTACAACTCTAAATTTATTAGATCAATTCAGAAAGCTGGAAAAAAGCATGACAATTTATTTAGAGACCCATTCTTAACTCTTGTATTTTAATTTTGCTTTTTTTTAATAATTTTAATCTATGTACTCTTAAACCTGCAAACTTACTAAAATTAGCAACACTACTGCTATTTAAAGAGTGAATCTGGGAAGTAGCTAAGCAGTCCAATATTTCTAGAAGAAAAACCAAAAAATTGTTCATTGGAAAGGGGTTATATATAATTTATATTTAGGAAATTTTTGCTGTTAATATATTTTATTTTTTACCCTATGATTTTATGTATTTCAATATATGGAATGACTGTGTAGCCTCAGGACTCCAAAACCTGAAGCAATTATTTTCAGATTATAAATTAACTAGAAAATTTGGCAATTCTGATCATTCCAATTAAAATAATTATTAAGATATTCAGCACTGACATTAGAAATCAATAACAGTAAGCAATGAGGAAAAAAAAAACAGGCAGAATTTACAAAGCAATTATCTGATTATGTTAAGTAGAACTAATAATACCCACATCAATTAAAATAAAAGAAAATGGGCAATCACAGACAATCATAAACATGAAGACAATACTTTCCCATCAACCCAAACAGAATTTTTTCCACAGTACATATTCTACTTTGGTAATTAAATTGTTTATTTCCCAGACAAACCCTTTACATTTTGCATGGGTTTTTGTGGAAAAAAAGGAAGAACAACTTTTGGATTTTCAGTCTGATGTCTGTAATTATTTTCTATCTTGGAAAGATGATTTTTTTTTTCTAACTGGTCTCTTTATTGCTCTATGTCCAGCTGTTATATTCTTAGATTCTGCTCATGATTCTATGCCTACATCTCCCTCATGCCAAATCTGTCTTGCATCTCCCTTGCAAAACTATTTTCTGTGTCACATTCAGGATTTAATTTTTTAAGTCAGAAAATGCTAATTGTGATGAACTGTTTTAAAGATGTAGTAGTGTAGACACTTGTACTGATTCACTTGACATCAAAGAAACTTAAAGTGTTGCGTATTCATATTGTTGCTCTGTTTTTTTCTTGATTGGTAATACAGTACATGAGTGTATATAATTTATTATGCTTTGACTAAAGGTATGCAATTCACTTATAGATAGTGACTTACAGAATGTCTTGCATCACTGAAATTACCCATTTCTGAGTATTTAATGGAGGAGCTGTAATAACTTCCAATAAAAATGTGTGAAACTACAGTTCATACAGACTGGTATGAAATTTGGAATATCTGAATAATATGAGAAAGTGCAGTCCATGTCATCATTTAGCAATCCACCTTCAGTCCTTGAGGTGGGATGTAGTCTGGCTGTAAGAAAAGGAAGGATAGGTCCTTATGGCATTTTCTGCTCTTGTAACTGGAAGTTTTTATCCTCTGGCTGTTGCCAGAGTATTGGCTACATTTATCTCTGATTCTATAAGTAGCTTCAAGCTGAGTGCTGATAGCATTAGCTAAACATTTTCCTTTCAGGCAAGTACATACTTACAACTTTCCTGGCTTTGATTTGTTTCAATATTGGGAAATGAGGAGCTACCCCAAGAGAGACTTTTTTTCCCTGAAAAACAGTAAGCTGCATGCTGTTCTTAATTGCATTGGTGTAAAGTAGGATTAAATCCTAACTAAATTTTTAAAATCCTAGTTAAATTCTTAAAATCCTAGTCAAAGTTTTTTAAAACTTAGATTAGGTCTAAATTTATATCTCAATACTAGAGATAAGAACTTGATCAAATTATTTCCCGAAGTGCATCCTGTAAATAGTTACACTTCCTAATTCATCTGTCACTTGAAAATTGATTGATGACTCATCTTGAAGTAAAATTGCTAGCAAATTGTTAAGAAAGACAAGTAGTTTTGATCTATGAAATTCAACAAAACAAAATGGATATTTTACATAAAAATAAAATATTTTTAAATGTTTATTTCACCCTGGCTTTGATGAGTCAAAAATACTGTTAGAATATTTTCTCTTCTCCATTTACCTCTCTCTTCTCAAGTGAAACCATCTCAAAGGAAGAGCAAAGGCAGAAATACCTTATGAGTCTTACAAAATAATTAGTAATTTTAAAACTCTTTAGTAATTTCTTAAATTTCCTCAGCTGGTTTTCCATGTTGGATTAGTATTTTGTTTGTGCTTGCTTTTCATTGTTTTGTTTTGTTGTGGGGTTTTTTTTTTTCATTGTTTTCTTTGGTTGGTTTGGTTGGTTTGTTTTGTTTGTTTTATTTTGCTTGTTTGGTTGGTTTGGTTTTGGGTTTTTGTTTGTTTGTTTTTGGTTTGGCTTTTAGGGTTTTTTTGTTGTTATCTGTTTGGTTGGTTGGTTTTTGTCTGTGTCTGTAGGTTCATTTCCTTGTCTGTTTGGGGAATTTTTTAAAATACCTTGTTTCAGTCCAGTGTAGTTTTCTTTCTGAATTTTTAAAATCCTTGTCTTCACCTGAACTTTTAAAATCTATATTTATTTCTTTATGCTAAAAATATCAGCACCTGGCACATCAGATTAGTAATTATGCATTAAAAAACTTGAAAGGTCACAAAACTTCAAATTTTTGGGTATGTTGCACAAAAAGTAATATTTTAAGATAAATAGAATTCTGTATTTCTCCAAAGTTTATCCACCACTTAAAAATAAAGTCCATATTTTGTCATATTTACTACATTATTCATATTCTTCAAAACATAGCTAATCAAACGAAAGTGTGTATGAAGGGCTTGTTTCCAGTGTTTAAGATACCAGGGGTCTAATGTACAATTCTTATTTGAAAATGCCCCTTTGACTGGTAGCTCTTAGAGTTGGTTAGCCCCGATAGCCTCCACTGTTACTTTGGACGAAACTTCTAATGGTCAGTGATGCAACAGACACGTGAAACAGCCAGTGGGATGCTTTTACTTTGGGCGTACTTGAAATCGATCACACAGCATGACTCACAGGCTTTCCAGGTGTTAAACTGAGTCTGGTCACATAAGGCTTATTCAAGAATGTCGTGGTTTAAGCATTGACTATAAAATCCTTGCAAGGAGCTTAAAATCCTTTAACGGGGACATTTCAACTCACAATGTCATATACTTTAAATACCTAGTTAACCTGAAAAAGGCAGTTATTTGTAAAATCTTCTTCGAATTGTGCATATTGATGCAAAACCACTAAGATTTCCCATTACTTCTATTAAACCTGATACAAAAACCGAAAAGCAATACAGTGGTATGTAGTAACATTGGTATGCACACACAGATAAATTCTTTCTGTTTCAGGCATTAGACTGTGCAGCAGAACATTTGCTCTGTACAAGTTAGCCAACAGTATGATCATCTCTAGAACATGTCTGCTAACCAGAGAAAACCTCTTGCTATGCCACTTGCATTCCTAATGTGAATGGCAGTTTCATTTTGCAACCAATGAAATATACATGCAGTAATTTTGCAACACAACCACAAACTTGGGCACTTCTGTAATGCCTTGTTTTGATCCCTGAAAGGCTTTTATGGCTTGCTGATGCTTATCTCTGCATGATCCTGGGTATCAGGTACAAATTCAGGGGTCATGGGAAGGAATCAACTCTTAGGGACCAAAACTCTGTGAGTGCAGGATCCAGCTGGAAAAATCTTTCTGAAATTTGATTGAAATTTTAATGGATCCAGGTTTTACTAACCTAAATTTAACCATCAGTTTTACTGTACATGGACTGTTCTAAGCCTTTTCAACAGATTTAATTCACATATTGTATTTTTTCTTCATCTGTGTCCTTTTGAGCTTTCTGGAAAATGAAATAAGAAAAAAAGCAACTATAACATTTATTTTAAATATGCCATGATATTGGTAAGTTTCCAATTGAAATACTTCTAAAAACTTCTATGCACTGAAGAGGAAATTGTGCTGATCATGGAAAACCCATGGCTCTGGGCAGCTTTAAGTCTTAAGTTCTTTCATTTTAAGAATTATATCATGACAGTCACGGTTTTTGCCCATATGATTTATTCAACAGGTAGGCACTGTAAAATACCTAAATAAATAGGGTGTAGCCTACTGGCTTAAACTGGATTGTCAAAAATCTCCATGTATATTGTTTATACTGAAATAATGGAATGTGGGAGTTGGCCAAGCAGAAATAACTCTAAACTTAAGCCTGTGGGAAACCCCTTTCTAATTGTGGTGAGCGGTAAATGTTCATGGGAGTTTGCATGTTAAGGAAGTTGTTCCACATAAGGTTATGCTTTTATGATTGGTCAGTCATGTTGCACAAATATGGTTATGTTCCCAGTTTAAGTTTCTGACTGGACTCTTACCCTCAGATCTACCCTATATATTGTCATGTTTTCCTCAGTTCTGGGTCTTTGGTTGGTTACCCCCACAGAATTCTCTTGGGTACTGTGCATGGTTTTGGGGCACCATCCCTATTCTCTTTTATCTGTTACTAAAGTGCTCTTTTTCTAGTGCCAACCATCGTTCCCATTCCTAATTACTTTCTTGCCACCCTCTGCCCTGAAGTCAGGGGACCTGAAGGTTTGTTGCAGCTACCCTCACTGGGACAATGGAATATGTCTCAAAATACTTTGAATTATAATTTGATTTTTAGAGTCCAAAAATCTAAATTGGATGTTAATTCTAAGAAAACAAATTATAATTTTCAAAGAAATATACACCTGCTTTGTCTAAGTTTGATTGATACACAGATGAAGAAACAGAGAGTTGACTTTGCATTTTCAAGTATTTAATAAACTTTTATAACAGTTACATGTACTTTTAAATTATAGTTACCATAATAACCAATTCCCATTACATTATTTACTTGGGGAAAATCATTCTATCGTTCTATAAAATATGATCCAGCATGGAAATACTCAGTTTTGCAAAACGGTGAGGTTTTGTATTAATTAATCTATCTTCAATCTCATTCTAACATTCCAAAGAGTAAGCAAAGGATTACTGATATTTTTTTAAATAAAAGTAAAATATTTAGTCACTTATATTATTCTAAAAATAAATACTTTATATGTACATCATAGGCTATAAAGATCCCACTAAGCTGATCATCCTAACACTCCTCGTGTTGTTTAAGATACTTCACTTTGTCAGAGATATCCGTGTGGGACTAGTAGATATTTCAGGAGAGCAGACTTATACTGACATCAGGATGTGAGAGAAGATGTAGAGCTTCTCAGATGGCAATAGACAATACTGTGAAGCCACTCAAAATTATATTTCACCAGAACATAATGGAAGCTTAAGTTTCTAGTGGTAGACACAGAGATGTTTAATCCAGAGTGTGGCCTTCTCCCTGTTCCCAAATTCTACTGTGGTACAACTCTCACTATGGTATGGAGTTATATCGCTGAGAACCATGAACTTAGATATCCTGAGACTCCTCAGGTGAATCCAGATGCATATTCATGCAACTAAATTGAGCCTCAGGCTGCATGAGCGGTAAGAAGAACCCAGGGACTCCTCTTACGCCCAGAAGTCAACATTTAGATGTTTACAGTACCTAGTGAAACACCAACTAAGAATACAGAATCACAAATACAATCCATATCTCAGGATAAACCTGTCAGCAAAGTAAACACACATTATACTTCATTCCTAGAACTGTTCTTTGCATTTTAGGTAATAAGTAAAACTCACATGAGACCCAACTGGTACGAAGAACAGTAAAATGAAGAAAAATTCTGGTAAAGGGAAGAAAAGCAATATAAGTTATTTCCCAAGTTGTAGTTTAAGTGTTTCAAAGACAAAGAGCATGTATAGCCAGATTCTCACAACATATTGCCAAGAAATGCTGACTGTACAGCTGGACTGATCCAGATTGACATCAGTTGTAGGAGAGTCCAATAGAAGCTTTCAAGAAACAAGATATTCTTGGCAATAAAACTAAAAATATGACTAGTTATACCAGTTCTGATATAAAGATGGCAGGTGTTCTTCACATTTTTTAAAGACATTATCAGTTGAAAGCAGTCCAAGTGGTGATGAGCAAAATGGAGAGCACCTGCCTTTCACTCATAAACACATACTGCTCAAGAGAGGAGTTCCTGAGTAAAGACACGTGTGTGCTTCTGTAATAACTGCCTGTTAAAGAAGTGTCTGGGAAGAGAAAATAAAGAACAATCAGAATTATGTGGCTGCATTAAAAAGAGAGTTTTGTTATGAATATATATTAGGAGGATAATTTCTTGTGCCATTTTTACCCAAAAAGAGCTGTTTCTACAAGACTTTCTTTCCTCAGTCTAGCTGCTCCTCCTACTTTGTTATTCATCAAGGTTTGATATGTAAGAAGCTATTTTTAAACTAATAATCTGTTAATGATAGAAAAGAATAATGTTACGAGTCATGGAAATAAAGTACTTTGACATTAGAGTGAATATGTTCCTTTGTTGAGATCCTACTGCATCTGAGAAACTTAAACCCTAAAGTAGAAACCACTATAAAAATCAAGTGAAAATATTACGGTTATGCGGACCATTTTTTGCAAAAGTTCTCTAATCTTTTTGATTTTTTTGCAAATTTTTCTAGCAATAAAATACATGAATCTTATTCAGTGTACTGTTGAATACCGAGTCAAATATATACCGAAACATATAAGCAGCAGCTTAGGTAAAAAAATATTACCCTTCACAGCTGAAGTCATGCAAAGTGATTATTTTTACTCTCAAACTTAAGAGCTGACATATGGTGATTAAAGAAAATGTAAAAAAATACGTACTGAATTATGCATTATGTCCTAAAATATTACCTGAATTTCAATAAATAATCATATTAAAAAATAAGAAAAAGTATAATTTAAAAGAGTCAGATACAAAATATAATCCATTCTTCTGTGGTAGAACAAAGGGATGTTTTTAGTACTTGTCATGTTATCAACTTTCAATTAACTTGCCAAGAAAATGACAAAGAGGTAATTTCTGAAACAGCAAAACAAAAATTCACACTACAAATCTTTCTGAAAACTTGTTCCCAGTCTGAAAATGGTCAAATCTATTCTATGTGGTAACACAAGGAAATGACAGTTCATGCATTATACAAACACAGATAGAGTGGAAATTATTTTACCCCAGAACAGAAAAAAAATCCTAGAATAGGATCAGGCAAGTACTGGGTAGAATTGGAACACAAATAAGTCATTTTGTTTATGCAAAATTCTTTAAAATCTTCACTAAGAAAAATGAACACAGGTAATAAAAATAAGACCTTTACAGAGCTCTCCTGTTTCAAAATTGCAGTATTTAGATATTTCCCTACTTACATATTTATTGTCTACTTATCACAATATAACATCAAACAAGCACTATGCTATTCCACTAGGTTTTTGTTTGCTTTTTGTTTGGTTTTTGGGTTGTTTTTGGGTTTGTTTTTTGTATTTGATTGCTCACATAGGATCACAGAATGTTTTGGGTTGGAAAGAGTATTTAAATCTTACCAAGTCCAACTTTCCTACCATGGGGAGGGATATTTTCACAAGACTAAATTGTTCAAAGATCCATCCAGCCTGGCGTTGATGACCTCCTGTGATGGGACATCCACAGCTTCTTTGAGTAACTTGTTCCAGTGCCTCACTAGATCTAATCTAAATCTGCAGTTTTCAGTTTAAAAGCATTACTCTTTGTTTTACAATACACTGGAGAAACACCTCTCCTTCTCATAAGCCCCCTTTGAGTATTGAAAAGCCACAATACGGCCTCCCCAGAGCACATTCTTATACGACAATGGAAAACCCCAACACTCTCAACATTTTTCCATAGTAAAACTGCTTTTACTGATAGTAAAACCAGTCCTCTGATAGTTTTTGTGCTCATTCAACAGATCCATGTTTTTCTTGTGCTGGGGATGCCAGAGCTGGATGCGGTATTCCAGGTGATGTCTTAAAAGAGTGGAGTAGAAGGGGAGAATCATCTCCTACAATCTGTTAGGATCCCTCTGGATGGCATCTCTTCCTCTCACCCACCACTCAGTAGGGTGGCATCTGTGAACTTGCTGAGGATGCAGACTTGGTGTCATTAACAAGGGTATTCAACAGTATCAGCCTCAACAGGAACTGCTGAAGGACAGCAGATTTTAGCGATTCCATTTAGACATTGAGCTGTGGGCTGCCATTCTTTGGACACACCCATCCAATCAACTTCTTATACATCAATTAGTCCATCTGTAATATCTGCATATTTTTAAATTAGAAAAAAGGATATTATGTCAAAAGCCTTGCAGAATTCAAGATACATGGCACCTGTTGCTCTTTCCTTATCCACCAATGCAGTCAGTCCATCATAGGCTAACCAATCAGTCAGGAACATTTTGCCCTTGGTGAAGATATGTTAACTGTCTCAAACCACCTCCATGTCATCCACAGCAAATGCCTGGGCATACTTTCCAGGGATATGTGGAATGTCCCGTAATCTTACTGAGCACTAATGTGAGGCTGACTAGTCAGTAGTTCCCAGGATCTTCCTTTTTACCCTTTTTAAAAATGGGTGTAATGTTTCCTTTTTCTCCAGAAATGGGGGATTTCACTTGGCTACCATGACTTTTCAAATACAATGGAGAGAAGCTTAGCAGCTGCACCTGTCAGTCTCACAACCTGGACATAAGGATTTCAACAGCTTTATTGAGCCTGTGTGAAGCTCCTTAGGAAAGTATGTATAATGCCACTAGAGCACTTGCTAAAGGAGCTTTATGTGACCAGCTCAGCTTGTCTGTGCTGTAGACAGATAAGTAGACATACTTCTGTTAGTAAAGTCAATCAATCCCTTACCATTCATCCCTGACTCACACACACACACACACACACACACACAAAAATATATATATATATAATTTTTTTTCCAAGGCCTTAATAGGTCTGCTCTGGACACCCAATGTTTTGCAAAATCCCTATGAAACTAAATATTTAATTGGTCCATATTTATATTTCCTGCCTTCACTGTGACCAGAACCATGACGATATGTTGGTTAGAATGGTATGAATGCAATTATGACATAGAAAACAACTTCTCCTCCATATCCTTTGCCTTCATTTATTCCCTAGAACATGAAGGGATACATGTATGGATATGTAAACCTGTCTAATACAGCTATAGATGTTTGTATTAATCATACGAATATTAATTTTACTTCTTTTTAGTTTCATAGCCTCTAATAACTTGTAGTAATAATTAACACAAGTTAATTAAAAGGATATAATATTTGGTGGAATGTTTATTTTTTTTTTACTTCAACTACTTTTTAGTTCAATTTATGTCTCTGTAATCTTACATTACGCTTAAATAGTGGGAGAGAAGTTTTGAATTGCCATACAGTAACTTCTGCCATCCATTATTCAATATGCCTCTTAAGGTACTCTTTAATGTTGCGCACTCTTGCATAAGTAAGACCATTTTTTTCACATTAATTTTTCTCTTGCCCTAATATTTTTCTTAAAAAAAAAAAAGATATGCAGATAAAATCAGAATTCTAATACGTTTGAACTGGCTGACTTCAATGAAATCTACTATTTCAACTGAGGAATCATTACAATTTTATAGAAATTAATCACACTGATACCTTTCTTTTTTTCCCTATATCAATCTTAATTTGTGCTAATACATTTTGGCAAAATACTCATTCTGTCAGTTCCGGCTCTCAAATAGGCCAAAGTGTAGGACAAAGTGTGTCTGCTTTCCTCACATTGCCAGTTTTAAACATCTTCAGTTGTGTTATTCTCTTCTTTTGTCTACATCCCCTCAGTGCCCTTCTAATTATTGTCTGATTTTGAGTGATGTAAAAAAAAAAAAAAATCACGTTATCTGTAAGCTATTTGCTACCCCCAAGTGTTAACCTGTCCAAATACTGCAAAACTCACTTTTTACATTAAATTATAAGCTAGTAATGGACATCTGCAGACAGAAGTACAAAACAAAGAAATTATCAACTGAGTTTATGTATTAATCATTGCATTACTTCTTTCACTTCAAATTTAACCTTCATTTCCTATGAAAAAGCATTCTACAATGGAGTGATTACTTCAGTGGACAAGAGAAGGGCTACAGATACAATTTATCTGGACTTCTGTAAAGTCTTTGACACTTTGCCCCTGAACATCCTTCTCTGTAAATTGGAAAGAGTCAGATTTGATGGGTGGACTGTTAGATGGATTAGAAAGTGGTTGGAAGGTCATATCCAGAGGGTCAGCTGCTCAGAATCCTGATGCCCATCAATAAAAAGTGGTGTCACTCAGGGTTCTGTATTGGGACTAATGTTATTTAGTATCTTCACTAATGACACAGAAGAAAGGATTCAGTGCACCCTCAGCAAATTTGTAGATGACACCAAGCTGAGTGGTGTAGTTGACACACCTGAAGGATGTGATGCCATCCAGAGGGACATGGACAAGCCCAAGAAGTGGGCCATGGGAGTCTCATGAAGTTTAACAAGACCAAGTGCAAGGTGCTGCACCTGGCTTGGGGCAATCCTCAGTATCAATGCAGGGTGGGATATAAACCTATTGAGAGCAGCCCTGCTGAGACAGACTTTGGGGTAGTGGTGGATGAGAGGCTGAACATGACCCAGCAAGATGTGCTGGGAGCCCAGAAAGACAATTGTTTCCTGGGCAGCATCATAACAAGGCTTGGCCAGCAGGTTGAGGGAGGGGATTGTGACCCTCTGTTCTGAGATCCCACCTTGAGTACTGTGTACAGTTCTGCAGACCCCAGCAGGAGAAGGAGGTTGACCTATTGCAGTGAGCCCAGAGGAGACTCACCAAGAGGATTAAAGAAATGGGACATCTCTCCTATGAGGAAAGGCTGCGAGAATTGGGTTTGTTCAAACTGTAAAAGAGATGGCTTTGATGTGACCTAATTGCAGTCTTCCATTTTCTTCAGGAAGCCTGCAAGAAAGATGGAGAAAGACTATTTATGAGACCATGTGGCAGCAGGATAAAGGGGAATGGCTTCCAACTGGAAGAGGCTAGGTTTTGATTAGATACTAGGAAAATTCTTTACTGTGAGGGGGAAATGTGTTGCCCAGAGCAGTTTGTGAGTGCCTCATCCCTAGAAGTGTTCAGGGAAAGGTTGAATGGGGTTCTGAGCAACCTGGTCTAGTGAAAAGTGTCCCTGCCCTTGTCTAGGGGGATTTGAATTGGATTATCTTTATGGTCCCTTTTATGATTCTATAAAATTCATTGCCTTCCTTATTCAGAAAAAGGAAAAAAAAGAAAAAAAACCAAAAAACCCGACCAACTAGAGTTATTTATGGATTACAAGTCTCCATGTCTTCCATTTCTAAGCTTTTATTTAGACAGTTTGTGAACTTTGCAAGGCTTCGCTCCTGGAACAAAATGATAGCACCAGGCTTCCTTAACTGAACATCAGGAGGGACTTTCTGGAAGTCTGAATTGATTATATTAACTGTTCTCTTTTTCACAGTATTCTCACTGACAAGCAGAAGATTCCAATGTGGAGGTTGTCAGATGCTTTTGATTGAATATGCTATTTGGAAGCCAAAACACTTCAAAAACACATATTGCCTTTTTTTCCCCCCAATCCTTTTCCCATCTTTTCCTACTCCTATTCCCTTGCAAAATAGGGTGTTTTTTGGTTTTTTTGGGTTTTTTTTTCCCCAAAACACACCCTTTCAAAATGTATTTATAAACATGGTGGGGGGTTTATTATTATTATTATTATTATTATTATTTTGTGAAAGGGATTTTTTTTCTCCCAGATGATGCATCTAGTAGGTTACAGAGATTTTTTTTTATTATTATTATTTTCTTTGCTGAAAAGCCATGTTTTTTCCCAATCATCCTTTACATTTTCCACAGTACAGTTGGTGGTATTCTCTGATTTTTTTCCATTTATCAAGATGTTATTCCAAGGCTATGGATAGGTAGAGCCTTGGACACTGGTGCCACACCCATGCTGTCTTTCCCAGTAGTAATCCTTGCATATCTGAGACAAAAACTTTCCCCAGTCTTAGCAATGTTTTAACCCATCCAATATTTTTTTTTCCTCAAACTTAAACATATATCTCTATGGAATTTTAAATTCTGATCTGATTACGAAAGGAAATTCTTTCTTTTTCTGTGTTCACTGTCTTTACCTGTCTTATGATATGTCATAATACAGAGTAAAAAAATTGTCTTTAAAAGATGATTTTTGTAATTTTTTAGACATGACAAGAAATCTGTCTGTCTTTTCTCCTGTGAGTTTAGAAAAAGGTGGGCTGAGGAATGAGCCACCAATATTAATACTCAAACATGAAAGGATGGAGAAGCAGCCTCTCAAAAACTACTAAATTTGGCTCCTGAAAAGCTTGACAGCCTACAGTGCAGAGCTTGTTTTACTAGTTTATACTAACCTTATCTTACCTACTCACACATTATGAAACACATAAAAATGTAAAACTCTCTGCAGTCACCAATTTGGAGAATATAATATGCCTTAATTTTATTTAATTTTATCCTCAGTGTGAGAATAGCACTTTACAATTTATTCTGTATATTCTTATTGAACTATTTGCAGAAATCTCTTGGTTTGTTCAATCTTAACAAGTAAATTGAAAATATTTGATATTTAAAATAGTACATAAGCATGTACTTTTCAAGTCATTTGAGTGAGTGGAATAAATTTATTTAATTTAGATAGGTAGGAATGGACATATATTTTATTCTGCAATGTGCGATGAATTACTAGGAAGATATAAAAACTCTAACTTAATTCTCTCTTCTTAATTCTCTTTTTTTTAATATAGAAGTGTTCCCAATGATTTTGTTAAAGTTACATCTAGTCATATTTAATTTTAACTCAAAGAGTGAGAAAAAAATTCCAGACTTTTTCATTGTAATTTTCTTTCATCTTAAAAGCTTTTAAATAACATTGAAATATTTATATTGTCCTTGTGACTTAAGAAACAAGTCCGTAAGGAAACAGAGATTCATATATAGTGTTTTTCAGAGACCCACTGGCAAAAAACAACTAAATTTAGGACTGTCACTGATAAAGATATTCCTTCTAATTATATCAAAATTAAAAAAAAAAAAATAAAAGAGGAAAATGACAGGGAAAATAATCAAATATCAGGCCTTAATTTTAGTATTGTAAAGAAATACAATTGAATTTTCATGGTTAAAAAAATGTGTTTAGTGCTTATCTCCATTATGTCTGTTGAGCTACAGTCCATCATCTTTTCATGCTTTCTTTACTACTTTATGGTTTCTCTGTTTGGTCAGGGAAATATTTTTGGTACCACTTGCTTAATTTCTATGTTTTCCAGTGCATCTCAGTGGATCCTTTTTTTTTAAAGTACTAGTGTTAAACTAATAAAAAGTACTATAAATAATATAAATGAGGTTTATAAATTACTGCTGCAGATGTTCAAACTATTTATAGTAAAAAAAATATGCAAATGTTCTAGGAAAACTTGATTGGATAGATCAGTATCACCACTGAGGATACTGATTTTGTAAGGAAATCAAATAAACATGCACTGAATTATATTTTTATCCAAAGATTTTTGCAGAGCTAAAATAACATTGGTATTGATTCACTTCACCATGGTCATAGAACACCTTTTTTTCCTTACCTGATGCCAAAGGTTAAGGAGATGATTTATCTGATTGAGCCGCACCTTTGGAAGGCACCAGTTTCAGAACATGGGGTACTTATTTATGAACAGTATTATAAAATGTACAGAACACCAAAAAAATTATATTGATTTTATGGTTCTATTTTGTTTGTCAGATTTTAAACACTCAGACTTCTGAGTGTGTTCTGACATTTGTATGGCAGTCATGAAGACTTCCCCTTCACTCCTTTGAATTTTTCCAGATGATACTGAAGAACTTGCTCAGCATAAAATAAATCTGTTAGGAAAAAGGACTGAGAAATCAACCATTTTTTTGGCCCTGCAGAAATCCATCCACGTTTGGAAGAAACAGCCCAAGCTAACAGAAAATTCCGTTTCCCATTGTTTCCATAGGTTCTATTATGTATTCATTATTTGTGTTTTCTTAAGTGTTGAAATTTTTCCACCATTGTAAGCAGTCAATATCACAGGTATCTTCTACTTTATTGTTGCCAGGGATGCAGTCTTTTATAAACATTGTCTCATTGCAAAAACAAACAAACAAACAAACAAAACCCTAAAAATCCCAAACCAAACCAAACCAAAACAAAAACAACAACAAAAAACTCCACCTGGAAATAGAGCTCCTTCTCAATAAAAAACTGTCAAATCCAAAATCTCACCTTACTCAGTCAGAATATATTATTACTGTTAAGAAAATGTAATTTAGAATTCAATAGTTATAAAACTAGATTTGTCACTGATAAAAATAAAAGGGTAAGTAGAGTCAATCAGTTTATTACAGCTTCCAGGAACTGGTTAATAAAATTACATAGTTGAGATGCTGGATTTTTGCTTAAGTCAATGCCAAATATTAGCAATTAATTTATAACAGAAGGCTCAGTTAGAGTCAAACTTCAACCGAAGAATCACACTACACAGCAACTGAAACACAGGAAAAAATTTGAAAATCACTGACACAAACAAGGTAGTCGAAAGAAGAGCATAAATTATGGGAAGAAAAAGGAAAATCCTAAATGTTGATGAGAATATTTTATTGTTCCTAGAATTACTTAAACTCTGGTTGTTTCAGTGGCAGTATTTATTTCCTAATGATGTGCACCTGCAATATATCACTAGATGCAGATCAATGAGTTGGTATGCCAGATTCATTTCACGTCTGTGTCAGGTTTAAGTCAAAGATAAATTGATAAGAAAAATTCAGTCAGGCTCACTGCCAAAGACAGAAGCTTTTAAATGTAATAGAAGTCTTACAAAGGTTGGCAAAGGTAGCTTTTATGACTTGCCTTGTTTGAATCAAGACAAAAGAAAAAATCTGGATGTATGATTTGAACTTCATGAGGTTCCTTCCTTGAACCTTCCAAAACTTTGAAAGGACTCATCAGTAAATCCAGGCTGGCCAAGCAACCCTAATCCTCAAAACAATCTGTATTTTCTGCCTAGCCATTCAAAAATAGCAATGAATGAAAATATTAGCACACAGCTTTAAAAAAAGCAAATTAATCCCACTGGAATTAATAATATATTCTCATGTAATTTAGACATCCTATACTCCTAAACTGGTGCCACTTCAATTTCAGTATTAATAAAAGTGCTGAGACATTTGGCAGAGAACTTAACGTAAAGATCTTTCAACTTTTTCCAGTCTACCACTGTCTTGGTTAGAAAAGACAGGTGTCTGCTGGGGAGGGCAGGACCTCCCTTTGGAATGGAGAATTCAAACCCACTCCCTCTGAATTATTAAAACTTTGATATTAAGTCGGCTCTCAGGAAAAGATCTGGGGATAGGAATAACAGCTCTTTACTAGTATGTATAACAAGGCAAACAANTCAAGCGCCCATAAGCACCCAGTAATTAATCTCCTAGAGATTTTGTGGGAAAAGATTCTATAAGGAAAAACCCCCCAAAACCCAAGAAATCTAACCCCCAATACCCACACAGGCCAAGTTGATTGACACAAAAATGGCTGGGCATATTCCTTTCTTGAAGACACCTTTGTTTGAAGATCAATACTGATACTTCTCTGAAATGAGCCTTTATTTTTGTAGGGGATCAAAATGATATTTTCTAGAGAAAACCTCACTGAATTAACATTTAACATAGTATTTTTAACACAGAAACATACAGGGGGCTGGAGACATAGAATGCCTAGCATTCATGAAAGCTTCAGAAAATAAGTTTTCTCCTGTTCAACCTAGAATTTCTGCATAGGAAGATAGAGTTGAAGCATACCTAAACTGCACATAACCCCGTGGCAAAGCAGAGGATCAGGTCCACATTCAAGTGTTCTTTAACACTCCAAATAGCCAACAACCAGCATTGTGTGAACCATGAAACTACCTCAGGCTTTAATGGAGACTTAGTCATTACATATCCATTCGGTGAGTTTGGTATATACAGCTACACCCTGTGGTATACTCTGTAATGGTAAGTGATTCCTTTTACCAGTTGTCTCTCTTGCATACTAATAAATTTTTCAGCTTTTCTTTGAAATCCTAGGAATTTCTGTGTCTGAAGTGGGTATTTTTAAAAATAAGATATTATTTCATGGACATTTTATAAGCTGTGTAGAGAATGAGTGCAATTGGAAGTGGCACGAATCAAAAGCTCTCCTATCTATCATAACAACAACAGAAACAGCTTTTTAAAGTTACCATGGATAAGAAATAAGCAATATAATGAAATTACATTTCAGCTAAAAAAAATTATCTAAATATACATTAGTGAAGACTAAAATCAGTTGCTACTTTTTCAATTAAGCCTCTGGAAAGTGTTTTGTTCTGTATTTCCCTTCTTTTGATGTCTAATTTTGGTTCCTTAACAAAGTTTTGGACAGTAGACATATTACAATTAAATAAAAGATAGTAATTGATTGGTATTTTAGTATATTATCTGATTGCAGGGTTGATTCTCATAAGCCAGTATCAAATACTCATATGTCAGGGAAATCAAATACTTAAAGGGTCACAAAAATAGCTATTAAATATAATTCACTTTCTCATTAGCTGCTGGGTGAGGAGGAGAGTAATAGAAAACATTGGGAAAAGTTCCAGAGGATTTTGAAGTAATAGCCTGAGCAAACACAATTTGATTAGAGCCATTCACCACAGGTTTAAGAGGGGAAACTCATGCTCAAGCAAATTAAAAGGTCTTCAAAGATGTTATTGTTGTGAAGTTCTGAGTGACTTCGAGTGGTAGTAACGGGATATGGGCCTGTTCACCTCTAGGTCATTATTTCAAATTTAGCCAAGGTCAACAGCAACCAAAACTTGTCAGTATCTTATGGCTTAGTGACCTGTGTGAAATAATCTGAGGATCTCCTTTGAGTTCTTATTGGACATTAATCCACATCAAAAAGGCACTGTCACAACTGATGCTGCTGTTGTCAGCCTTAACAGTCATGAAGGGGCTGCATGGGCATGCAGGCTGCACGCCCCTCTGAACTGAGGAGGTCAGCTTTCTAGGTCAGGACTATACATGCTGGGAGATACCTCTAGAAACGGTGCCTTTGCTCTACCTGTAAAGGTATGTGGACAATCTAGAGCAAGCACAACATACAAACAAGAAGTTAACAAAAAAACCAACGAAAAAAAACCCAAACAAACAAAAAAAACCACCCCAAAAACCCAGAAAAAAAGCCACCAAAACCCCACAAACAGAAAAAAAAAAGGAAAAAAGAAGAAAAAGAAAATGAAAACAAAAACAAAAAAAGAGACACACAGCAAAAATCCTATACTTTTTTTTAGTTTGAGTATATAAATAATTTGCAAAAAGCATTTTGCAGAGGGTATAGTCTAAAAGGCCTTTGTCATCAAGGCATAAAAGTCATAGTTTATTTCATTCAATATATATAAACATTTGAAGTGTCAATGAAATGCAACCTGTACATATGTGAAAAGTACAAGATCCTTTTTAAACTTATTGGACAATATAAATTCTACAGGTATGTATTAGTAGAAAATTATTAATGAGTGAGTTAATCTATTTCAAGTTTTGAAGATACTCATCTAGGATAGCAATTTGAGATGCCAGAAACACAAACCATTGCTGAGAACATGTTTTGCCTATGCCTTATATAACTGCACTGGATACCCCATACTTGTTTTTTTCTTCTTTCATGACTCACCCACCAGTTCAGATTAGGGTTATGTCTGCACAGCTTTGTCATATTATTCTGAAGGTATCTGAATATAAGATATTCAGATATAAGAATTCTCCCTAAAAAGTAAAGGGATCACTTCACTCATCATACCTCCAGACTTTATGCCATACTTCTTGGTCTATAATGGCAGATTCATCTTTGACTAAGGAAGAAGCATCCTCACTATTTCTGTCCACAGGGACTGACCCCAAACAAAATGTCCTGAATCCCAAATGCCTGTAGGTGCCTTCTGAGGCAGGCATCAACTTACAAATACCACTTGCCATTCAGTATGATACTGAATATTACCTGGTAATTGAAACCTCCTAACCAACATGTGGTACCGAAGCACTAAATTTAATCATCCATACATGTTCATTGCAAAAGTAGAAATGTTTTACACATGCCAGAGAAAATTTCATGAAGAAGATAGCTAAGAGAGTTTTTGTAGGTTAGAAATCACCTAATGCTGACTGTATGTCAAATGAGAGGGATAAAAAATCCAGTTAATATAAACTTTTTAGTAGAAAGCACTGGAAAATCAAGTGCTAGGAAAAAAACACTTTTGTTCTAGATCTTCTTTTAAGTGTCTGAATAATTTAGTTGATAGACTGCAGATCTCATATGATATAGAGTTTAAATTAGTTTTAAGTCCAAAACATAGACTCTAATGATACATTTTTAAAAAAAAATTACTTATTTTGATTGAATTAATGAATACATGTGGAAAAAATTGAAATATCAAAACTGATTTCTACCTTTTAATTTTCTTCACAGTTGTTAGCATGGGGTTGCGTTTTGCATTTGTGCTGAACACAAAATTGATAATATGTTTTTCTTGTTGTTGAGCATGGTTTACACAGAACCAAGGCCTTCTCTGCTTCTTATACTGCCACACTGATGAGGAGGCTAAAGGAGTATTGGGAGTTGGGAGGGGACACAGCCAAGGGCAGGTGTCCCCAACTAACCAAAGGGATATTCCAGACCATGTGGGATCGTGCTCAGTATATAAATTGCACGGGTGGAAAAAGGAGGAGGAGGAGGAGATGTTTGGGGTGATGAACCTTCCCAAGTAACTATTATGTGTGATGGGGCCTTGCCCTCCTGGAGATGGCCGAACATCTTCCTGCATATGGAAAGCAATGAATTAAATCCTTGTTTTCCTTGCTTATGTAGGTGGCTTTTACTCTTCCTATTAAACTATTTTTATCTCAATCTGAGTCTTCTAGCTTTACTCTTCCAGTGCTCTTCCTGACCCTGCTGATGGGGGAAGGAGCAAACAGCTAAATGGGGCTGGGCAGCTGGCTGGACAATGTGCTGTTTTATATAAAAGTCAGGCATTCATTAATTTAATGGTTTTACCTGAAACTCTATAATGCTTAATATTCTGTTATTCTGTTCTCCCATAAATTCAGTACTCCATGTTATATTAAACTTAATAGTTCAATTTTTAACATTGCACCTTACCCTGAATCCTACTTGTTTATGTATGTTATACACATGTACCTACAAGTAAGAAAAGATAAAATTCAAAAACTCCGAAAGTTGGTAATTGCTGCATTTTGCATTGATACAGAAGCCTTGGAATGGCAATGATTCATCCACTGCTGGCCATAGTATATAAAGGAAAATGTTAAATATCTTTTTTTTCATTACAATTGACATGGTGGTAAATGAAAGAATTTTCTTTTTTGCTATTTATTTATATTTGGCTACATGGTCAATGGAATGTCTGCTTAAAAACAAAGAACCTTTCACTAGTGCTTATTTTTTTTGCCTCATTTATCTTACATACTATCAACAAGAATCAGCTTTCCCTCTGCAAAGAAAGCCTGCATGCTTATCACCCAGATGATATGCAACAAAAAAGCTCCAAATTTGTGGGCAAATTCTTATCTGTGGCATGCAGAAACACATGAAATATCAGAGAAGAAATGCATCAACATTAACGTCAGTGAGAAGGGAAGCAGGACCTGTCACTTTGATTAACCGATCACCTGACAGAACTCCTTCCTGTGCATGGAGAACAAATATATAACTCTGGTAACTAGTCAGAGTTGCTGTTTTCTCAAGTCACAGTTATTAATTGCATTGTAATCTATGTTGCACTTCAGCTTGGTTGTCCTATAGCACAGAAGACTGAAGGCCAGACTTCTTTGTTTATATTTGCTCTGTATCAAGTATATTAGACCTGTTTCTTCTTAGATGAGAGATTAGCTTTCCAAAACTGTTTATACCACTCCTTTAGTGACCCTTTTTGCTAGTACATTCTATGAGTGGTTTTACATAATGGATTTTGCAGAACTATCAAGATAATTTTTTTATGTCTGTCTTCTTGTTTTGTGCAATAAGCTGGTATATGCTAATGATAGATTTCTCTTGTCACGGTGACTGCAAGTCAGAAACTGTACAAGTACCTAAAAAACCCATGAAATATCATTTAATACATTTAAGATGTTATTCTAGTAGTTCATATTTAATGCACTCTCCCAGCCATTCCATTCTGAATGTAGCACAATAACACCACAAATGTAACAGTAAAATGGCACCCTCAGAAACTCATAGTCTCATCCAGTGTCACATGGATGTAAATGAAACAGTCCAAGTGTGTCTTCCTATCCTGCTGTTACATACCACTGAATATTCTATCCATGCAGACATTCAGTTTAGTTCAACATAGTCCTTGCTTTCACTAAAAGTTTCCAGGGAACATAGCAAACTATTTCATTCTCATTGCTACTTTTTGATTTTACTTGCCCCGCCACCTCCTGCAATCATGGCAGTGAAAAACAGCAAGGATCAAAAGGTACTGGCATCCAAGGATTTGAAATGTGAGACTAGCACTGGTTATCAACTGCTCAGGCTTATTTAAGTATGTTCAGGTTTTGGTAAGAAAAGTAACAGACCACACATGATTTAACTATCCCCCACAGCGGTCATACAGTTTAATCATTTTCTAATGTATGGCTTTTAGAAGGAATATAAAACCAGATTTCTACTCTCCCCATTCAAAATATAAAAAGATTGCAGTCAGACCCTAAGACATTTGGGTATTCCACACTGGTCATCCGAGCTGTTTTTTCTTCTCTCCACTTAAAACTCTGCAGGAAGCCTGTGAAAAAAAATGTCTTTAAGATCACGCAGGCAATTACCATTAGTTTAACTAAAAGCATTACATTGCGATTCATAATGTTTCATGGTAATCTAGTATTGAAATTATACTGCACAGGATATCTTCATTGAGATATAATTTCATGGAACACTTTGTTTCTCTCCTTTGACTTTCATTGCCCCATCAGATTACTTCCTCACCCATAATTTCTGAGATGCGTTTAGCACCATATAACGGCTAGGGGAAAATGCATGTTGCTTTTTGTGTCCTTTCAGGTTATTAATCATTAGTAACCTTGTATTCAGAGTTAGTTCATTAAATATGTATGCCTTTTGGTAATCTGATGGCTAATATATATTACAAACATTGTGCACTAACAGCAATTATATTCTCTCTAATGGGTTTTGTAATTGTAGTACCATGTTGGAGAAGTCTGTGAAGTCTGAAATTCTGAAAGTGTCAGTAAAACAAACTCTGCTAAATGATAGCTCAGTAATAAACACTGGGACAAAAGGACTACTTTAAAAAATGATAGGATAGACTGTTTAAGAAACTGAATTATTAAGATTCATCTTTATTTCAATCTCATGAAGAACAAAGTGATGGAGAGAGAAAAAGCAAATCAGAAATACAGTAGAATATCAGGGTACTGTGTTATTATTCAGTTCACATGTCCTCATTACTCTAAACCATGACTACTTCAAACTTGATAAGGTTTTTTTGTTTGGGATTTGGTTGCTTTTTTAGTTCGGTTGGTTAGTTCGATTGATTTAGTTTAGTTAGCTTGGTTGTTTTTTTCCCAGCTGAAATGATCTTTTTTGAGAGTTAGCTAATCAAGGACTACCAGTATCTTCTTGGTGGAGATTGCAACAGATTTTCCACATTCTGCAAATATAATACACCATGAATATTTGCAGAAAAAAATTGAATATTAGGAAAACTGACATCTCAAGTGTCTTTAATATATTTCTCTTATGCTAGTAAGCTTACAAAAATAAGGAAAATATTATTTTACTAACTCAAAAAATATAAAACTAAAACCAACTATATTCCTATATTTCTGGAACTTTTCCCTCTATGTTTGAATGAACTTGCATAGGATATGATGAACTGTCAGCAGATATTTGATATGCTTTAGATCTGATTTAGAAAATTTATCTGGATTGTAGCTAGAAGTAGCAAGCTGTGTTCTTTAGGTGCATAACAAAGTTTGGTGCTGATTATAACCTAATTAAAAAAATATTTATTAACAAATAGGATTATAAGAGTACTCTTTCTTCAGCTACAAAGGTTTTTCAATATATTTACTTATAACATTCAGAAATATCACTCACTAAGAGCAAGGTTCATGAAATTTGAGGTGTGCTGACTCCAGGATTTATGAGCCATTACAGGTGGTGAGTGGCTCTGAGATTCCAAAAGATATTCTGTCATCTAATATCTTATATTATTGTAATTCAAGAAAATCTTTAAGGTCCTTGCTAGGCTATGTTAATAAAAAGCTGGCCTCAACACATAAAGGAGCACAGAGGAAAAAAGGCAGGTAGGGACCAAACTAGCAGCCATCCCTGGCTATTCCATGCTCACCAGAGGGGAGTCATTAAAGATTTCTTCATTCACGCAGGAGAGCCACCAGCTTATCAAAATCTTCTCCAGACACTTAATGGAGTAGAGAGGTACAACGACACATGTAGGCAACACAATAATCCAACCAGAGATGCAAGACCCCAACATCTTCCCTCCTGGAGCTGTCTCTGGGGAGCCTCCAACCCCATGGGCTGAACCATCATCATCTGCAGTAGCTCTCTGAAGCATCTTTTGAGTGAAGGGGTCTAATTGCCTACACAGGAATGACACATTATTGAATGCATGGTAAAAAATATTTGGGGATGGTGTAACGCTTATTTGGGAATGTTTAGCAGACGAACAAAACACGGGGTAGTAACAGTGTCAAGGTGGGTTAGGAAGGCAGGCATGGTCGAAGGGAGATAAGGAGCTAAGAGAACAGGTGGCAGCTAAGGGCACTTGTCTGGCCACGTCCAAATGTTTGTGTTGTGCCTATGAGGAACACTTCTCAGCCTCAGTCCTGGTTCAGCCCAGGGGCACGGAGCTGATGCAGTTGTGCCTCCCCGGTTGTTGAATTCAGCAAGTCCCTTATAGATCTGAACCCTTAGACCAAGTTTAGTTTTCTTAGAAGAATATGTAATTTGTAGGAAAGGCTAGCTCCCTTCAGCTTGCAGGTGGTTATTAGCCCCTCATCCCAATAAAGTCATATTTAATCAATTGATTGAGTAAACTATGGATCCAGAGGAATGAATTTTATATTATTTGGAAATATTATTTTTTTTTTACAAAATATGTGAATGTTTATATCAGCATTTACTAAGAGCTGTTCTTGTCCATCAAGAAAGACTCAGTGGAGTTAGAGAAGGTACAGAGAAGGGTAACAAACATATAAGGGAACAAAACACCTACATTTTAAGGAGAATTTGAAAAAGCTAGGACATTAATTTGAAAAAGAGAAGGTTAATTAGTAAGATTTCAAAAGACCAGGAAGTTAGTGGATAAGTTGATACAGAACAGTTACTTGCTAAACCCCATGCTAATAAGGGGGTTGTCACTGAAGCTAGTACAAGATAAACATTTTAAAAGTACTTAAGACATGAGACAATACAATTCTGGAATTTATTGCTACAGAAATTTGTGGGTGAAAATTGTATCATCAAGTTTTAAAGTGGTTTAGACAAGTTCACAGATAACAAGTCCAGAGATAGATACCAGAGGAAATGCATAGGAATGTACCTTATAACATCATTAATTTAAAGACTGTGCACAATAGAATTTACAAGAATTTGACTGCTGTAGCCAGGCTTGTATATTAGTTTTAAGTGGCATATCCTACTAACATGTCTGAAAGAAGGACTAAATATATGGTCCTATATCAGGAACATTTCTTACATTCTTATTTATATTTACTTCCATCCGTTTCAAGAGCCCATTTTCTTAAGTCTTACACAAGTAAATTTCTGAAATTTGTGATTGAAGGTCCACCTGCTGCAGTTTTCCACTTAATATGTACTTTTGCAGACTGTTTATTTAATTTCCACTGTCACATCAGTGTAGTAAAAACAATAACAGGTTTATGGCTTCAGACTGATAAAAAACTGCAGAAAGACGAAACGGTAATTAAGGAAATATGTTCCAAAAAGAAATTATACTGACAGCTAATCAACTTAGCATTAACACTGTGAATAAAATATTAGAACCGGAAATATTTCTTAAAACCACAACCTTAAAATATAACATTAAAAGTGTTTCAGGCATTTGGTAGGAAGTGCCCAGGTACAGTCAATAGCCATTATATTTTTAGAAGATTCTTTAGCATCAGTCAATAGAAGTATCTGGTTAGGTCTCACTGTTTAAAAAAAGCTCTGCTGTTTGTGAGAGAATTCTCTTTCCTCCGAACACAAAATAAAACCCTTTACAGTTCATTTTCAAAGTTGAAAAGAGGACTGAGTAAAATGTTCAGATAGCTTGTAATAGGCATGCTCTTTTCTGTCTAGGTATGAAGAAAAATAATAAATCTATCTGCTATCCACCCATGAAAATAATACTGCTAAGACAAGTTGTAACATTATGGACCTGGTGATTCAATCAATACCTATAACACTTTCACCGGAAGATCTCCTTCATGCTATCCATTTCTCTACAGAGATCTTATTTAAAGCAAATGACAACCAGTGAGATCATTTTAAAATAAATAAATTATTAAAACCTCTAAACATTAAAATTTAGGAAAAAGTTGTATGTTGTGAGATAGTGGTATGCAAGGTATAATTGTCTTAGCTCTCAGCCTAGACAACTTTTTAACAAACTGTAGTGTAGTTTTTCTGATACTTCTGCTGGAATATTTAAAGCAAAATCTTTAAACTCCTGATATAGAATGTGTCCTCTTGAGCATAAGGCGAGAGTTAAAACTGTAAGGGATACTTTTCATCAGTGCTGATTGCCAATTGTTCCAAATATTCAGAGACTCTAAAATTAAATACATAGATCATTTATGTTGAATGATCTAGAAATTCTCTCCTAACCTGAGTGCAGTCTGGAAAACTTGGGCATAACTGCCTGCTGTGTGTGCAGAATCTAAATTAAATATTTAAATCCATTGTCTGAATCTGCAGGTGCAAAATGGTGTGTAACTGTCCCAAAAATCACTCAGAAAAAGAGATGCCCAGTTTAGATAATCAGAACTAATAACACTGTTACATCTGTAACTTCTGTGATTTCATGATTGCTGTAAAGATGTTTTGAATGCATCTATTTCTATGCAAATTCAGTGTGAATATGTCTGTTTATATGCAAATAAAACAGCATATAAGAAAAGGGATTTTTTTAAAGATGATTCACATCTTAAATGTAACCACTAAAATACACTGTAATATCTTTGTTCTTTTGGTGTAATTGCTATAATTTCTTTGAAAATTTCTGTCCATCTCCAATCGGTGCTGGGCATATTTTAGATAATAGAATCTGTTAACATAAAATTAAGGATAGCATCAGAAGCTTGCAAGCAAAGTTCTTTGCAAAACCATCAAAAATAGGGAAAAATATAGGGTAGAGCTTCAGAGTTACAGGCAAAATTAACATTTCATAGCAAGAAGACACAAAGTTGAGTCCCAAATTAACTTTACCCTCTCTCCTTAGACATCACACTCATATTCTTCTTTCTTCCTCTCTACATGACATGATTGTTGAGACTAGTTTTTCAGAAGGAACCTTAAAAATATTAAACTCAGAAACTTAATGTTCACTTGTACAGATTATTGATAAGCATATAGCCCAGAAACTGTAGTTTTGGGTTAGTTTTTATGCCCAAGAACTATATCTGTATTCTTTGTGATTTGGGCCAGTATTTTACACTACTGGCAGCATATTATGCTTAAACAACTCTGGAATCTCAAACACTCTTTAGAACTATGTAGTGAAGTCCAATTTACCTTCAGGTAAATGTTCTTTTGAAGGAAATTCAGCAAAGTGATTGTGTTATCTCCATGCATAAGTACTTGGTTGGGCTGGAGAGTACTTCATGTGTACAGGAATTTTTTATCCTCTAGAACAAATCCTGTAATAGTAATATGACTCTGAAAAACAGAATGAGACTAAAAGGATGTGATTCTTTTCACTTCAAACATTTAGAAGACCTCTAAGCTTAGACACTTTCTATACCAAATGATTCACCTCCAGAGATTAAACCATCCTCTAGTTCTTTAAAGATCTGTGTCTAATGGACCGAATTGGTGAGTTTCTGCTCAAAGAGACTCCAGCTCAGACAAGGGTCTTGTTAAGTCAAATTCTGCATACAGCCAAGGGTGGAATGGTTGGTAATACTCTGAGTGAATGTTTTTATGGTGTCTGATTAGAGTTTCTTTGTGTCCATTGCCTTTCCCCCAAGTAGAATGTACCTTCAGCAGAGCCTGGCTCCATCTTCATTAGGTAGTTAGAGAAGAAAGACGTCCTCTTCTTTTACTCTACTACGGGTGAATAGATAAAACATGAATTTGAATAGATTTATTTATTTATATGTATTTAAAGGTGTTATGGTAACCTTCTTTTAAGGGGCTGACCTCTCCCTGAAGTGCACTCATACCATCTTTTATGTCCAACCTATTATATGTGTGAAATTTGAAAGAAAAAGTACCCTGCTTTTTGATATAAGATCTCTCATAAAACATATTTACAGGCTTTAGTCTAGCGGTACGTTAATTGTCACTCGTATCTTCAGGCAGAAAAAGAACATGCCTGCATGAAGATCTTGGATTGTACATTACTAACAGTAGTACTGATTGATCTCTTTCCTAGAGACTGATTTATCTACAGGTTGAACTTGAAAGAGAAAATTAATTGTTTTGATTATAAAATCATAATGTACCAAAATTCTGATGAAAATAGATTTACCTTTTGGATGAAGGAGAAAAAAAAAAAGAAAAACATTTTAACACAGTTCCCTTTTAAACATGAAATCGTGACTCTGAGAATTTCAGCTTCATATTCCTTATTAGGTAAGTATTATGACTTCTTCAACAGCTTCTTTGCAAACTACGTATCTAATAATTTATCATCAGGAACTAATGAACTCCCATACACTGTACCATTTCATTTAGGCTAGAAAAATACAGATTAAATTGAAAGTCATCCATACAGTATATATTCAAAGCATGAGTGAAAACTTAAGCTTGGAGCTGCTATGACACACAAACTCAGTAAATAAATTCCTTATTTTAAATACTCTACTGATTATCATAAAGCAGACTGAGAACCACTGAGATTGCCTCTTTCTTCCAATATTCCATTTACTTTAATGCATTGTCTCAGTGTTATATTGATATAAAGATGTTTGAAAATGGTGCCAGTAATCTACATTTTTGATCTGTTTAAAGAGCTGCTGGCTTCAGCAGAACATTAATGCAAATCTAATGTACCTGCTGGTATGATTAGCTGAATCAAATGATGGCATTTAAGTAACACCTAAATAATCTTAATTAGGATCTTCAGCTCATCTTAGCACTTGGAACTCTACAGATGGATAGTCTTAATTATCAGCCTTTTGATTAGGATAACAGCTCTAATCAAGATGATGTGGTTCTGATAGACAGCATATCAGTAAATTAATGACTGTTGTAAAAAGGAAAACATAAGTGAAAAACAAGAGCTGTCTGCAATCTGGAACGTGGTAAAAGAATAAAGTCTACAGTATGTGAAAAAATTAATGCTTTGTGGGAAGAACATAAGTATTCACATTTGGTATGTGTGGAATTGAGCCAATAATAATGTCTACTCCCGGTTTCTCCCCTTCT
>WBMY01018713.1:422971-463406 GCA_013397315.1 Donacobius atricapilla
AATATTATATATTAATAGGTGTTCGTAGAAGTTATTTTGTCTTAGCAAATGAAGGGCATTAAAACATCAGCAGTTTCTACCTAGTCTAGATTACTATTCTAAATGATTTCTTACTTCCTGATGAGAGTGCGACCTATAGGAAAAAAAATATTTTCAACTTTAAATGAGTATCTTTGGGCTTACTTTTGGATACACTCCAATCTCCTTACTGAAATGAACAAACTTCACCATAGTAAGGGATAGTGAAGATAGTGAAGGGAAAGCAAAAAAACCCCAACCAAACAAAACACAACCAGACCAACAAACATNAGTCAAATTCTGCATACAGCCAAGGGTGGAATGGTTGGTAATACTCTGAGTGAATGTTTTTATGGTGTCTGATTAGAGTTTCTTTGTGTCCATTGCCTTTCCCCCAAGTAGAATGTACCTTCAGCAGAGCCTGGCTCCATCTTCATTAGGTAGTTAGAGAAGAAAGACGTCCTCTTCTTTTACTCTACTACGGGTGAATAGATAAAACATGAATTTGAATAGATTTATTTATTTATATGTATTTAAAGGTGTTATGGTAACCTTCTTTTAAGGGGCTGACCTCTCCCTGAAGTGCACTCATACCATCTTTTATGTCCAACCTATTATATGCGTGAAATTTGAAAGAAAAAGTACCCTGCTTTTTGATATAAGATCTCTCATAAAACATATTTACAGGCTTTAGTCTAGCGGTACGTTAATTGTCACTCGTATCTTCAGGCAGAAAAAGAACATGCCTGCATGAAGATCTTGGATTGTACATTACTAACAGTAGTACTGATTGATCTCTTTCCTAGAGACTGATTTATCTACAGGTTGAACTTGAAAGAGAAAATTAATTGTTTTGATTATAAAATCATAATGTACCAAAATTCTGATGAAAATAGATTTACCTTTTGGATGAAGGAGAAAAAAAAAAAGAAAAACATTTTAACACAGTTCCCTTTTAAACATGAAATCGTGACTCTGAGAATTTCAGCTTCATATTCCTTATTAGGTAAGTATTATGACTTCTTCAACAGCTTCTTTGCAAACTACGTATCTAATAATTTATCATCAGGAACTAATGAACTCCCATACACTGTACCATTTCATTTAGGCTAGAAAAATACAGATTAAATTGAAAGTCATACATACAGTATATATTCAAAGCATGAGTGAAAACTTAAGCTTGGAGCTGCTATGACACACAAACTCAGTAAATAAATTCCTTATTTTAAATACTCTACTGATTATCATAAAGCAGACTGAGAACCACTGAGATTGCCTCTTTCTTCCAATATTCCATTTACTTTAATGCATTGTCTCAGTGTTATATTGATATAAAGATGTTTGAAAATGGTGCCAGTAATCTACATTTTTGATCTGTTTAAAGAGCTGCTGGCTTCAGCAGAACATTAATGCAAATCTAATGTACCTGCTGGTATGATTAGCTGAATCAAATGATGGCATTTAAGTAACACCTAAATAATCTTAATTAGGATCTTCAGCTCATCTTAGCACTTGGAACTCTACAGATGGATAGTCTTAATTATCAGCCTTTTGATTAGGATAACAGCTCTAATCAAGATGATGTGGTTCTGATAGACAGCATATCAGTAAATTAATGACTGTTGTAAAAAGGAAAACATAAGTGAAAAACAAGAGCTGTCTGCAATCTGGAACGTGGTAAAAGAATAAAGTCTACAGTATGTGAAAAAATTAATGCTTTGTGGGAAGAACATAAGTATTCACATTTGGTATGTGTGGAATTGAGCCAATAATAATGTCTACTCCCGGTTTCTCCCCTTCTACCCCCCCAAAACTAAATATGGATGTGTTCCCTCTTGCACAGGCATAAATCATAAGTAATGCAAATTAGTTTATAAACATTCTTTTTTGACATTTTGTGATGTTATGAATGTCCATTAGACACAGGGCATATTAACCAAACGCCAGTGAATAGGTTCCAATATGTAGGCAAAAGTAACAAAATGGCTTTTCAGTGTTGTTAGTAGATGTTTTTCGTTTGAAATGGAGGCTATAAATTTACAAGTATTGCTACATCACTAGAAACAAAAGCACACATGAAAATGCAACACTTTCTTGCAGCCCACTTATATGGTGCAACATCTGCTTCTGTGATGTTTCATCATTCACTGCTGGAAAATAAATATAAGTGTTGGACTAACTAGGATACCATGGTAGAATATGATAAAGTTAACATTATCCAGATATTGAAATTATTAGTTAAGCATTTTAAACACTCTCCATTTCATTCTAATTATTGTGATCGTACACATTATATTATAGTATAGTATAATATTATGCTATATTATATTATATATATAATTAATATTATATANCCAGACCAAGAAACATCCTAAACCACACAAAACCAACTGAACTTGAAGTGAAATAACTTAATGACTGTAGAAGGTAGTATCTAGAGACAAAAAACAGGTATGTTTTGAAGGAAGAAATAATCAGGATGAGAAAAGTAGCTGACACCTAAAATAACAAACAGTACATAAGAGTAGCTTATGTACACCATTTTGTCAGTATTCTCCTTGAATATTCAAGGAATTTTGAGAGAGAGGGTCTAAGGGTTTTCACTTTTGCACTTTATTTCCAGGGAACCCTGGCAAATCCATGCTACTCCTATAAACACTTAATGTGGAAACTAGATGTTATATAGAGAATAATTGATCTTCTATGATCAAACTAACCCTGCATTATCGTGACAGTTAATAGGTTTATCTGATTAGGACTGTCTATAAGATCAAATGACCTGAGAAATATTGGTTTTGGACAAATGAAGAGGGAAGTTTTCAGGGGCAAGTGACAGTCATGAATGCTTTTGAGAGGTAAAAAGGAAAGAATTTTAAAGCATTTGTGTTAGGTGGCACTCTTCACAAAAGCATCTCTGAAGGAAATATTAATGAAGACTCAGCATTTTCCTGATTATATGACCTGACAATCAGTCTGGTCAAACACTGCAAGACCTCAGTTTGAAAGTGGAGAACAATGAGACTCAGAGAATGTTAATACTAGTAATGCAGGATTTCCATTTTAAATTTCCAATCACCTGATTGATTTATATGAAATACCAGGTCAAAGAGTGCAATACAAACAGTATTTGTGTTATGAATTATATTTGGTTGAGGTGAAACTCCCCCAAAAATATTATGATTTGTGTAATTTCATGCATCTCTGGATTCTCCTCAAAACCTCTCCCCATCTGATTTACAGTTATCAGATCTAAAGTAAATTTTTGGGCTTAAATTCTCCAATTATGCTGTCGGGATATAATCAAAGGTATATCTTGAAGTTCTAATGCATTTAAACACAAGACAATTTGTAACAGATTTAGAGGAATGTGAATGTTAAAAAATGCAAATAAAGCCAGATTTTGAGTTTTAATACACATATGATGCTAGTACAAGCAAACTATGCTTACTCTCTGCCTCTCTTACATTTTATATGTGCTACTAACTTTGGCCCACTACATATTTTTTTACTCTTTTGGTACAAATTTTAGCCTTAAGCGTTTACAAAAAGAGAATAATGGAAGAGATAAAAAATGTTTATAATAAAATATTTCTTAATTTCTAATGTGCATACTTTTAAATTTATCAGTCTGTTTTATAAGTCAGGTCTAAAAAGTATGCTACCTTTTCTGCACGACCTTAAATCAATCATGAGTTATATGTTCCAGAAAAACAAGATTCAGACTCAAACAATACATAAAAGGTGATACCTTGATAATCCTTCATCCATCCTCACCAGCTTGTAAAGCCTGCATTTACAAATATAATATATGTTGAATAGAATAAGGACAAATATATTACTTATTAAATCAGGCATTAAATATATTCTAAAATGTATTTATTTTATACAGCCTGCAATCTATCTGTTTAAATTAATTGATATTTAATAAACACTTGCATAGTGCCTGCTGTAACATCAGTTAAATGCTGATTTGTAAGTAAATAAATATTCCCAATTCATATTTATAAAGTAGGGCCTCGATCCTGCAAGTGGAACCACACTGATGGATTCTAGTACCACGCTGTCCCCAGTAGGACACTCTGGAAAACACAGGAGATGTCATAAAAATCCAAAGGAAACAACAACAAAAATTTATCTAGTATATTTTTGTTTGAGAGTTTTTGTCTGTTCTTTTTGAGACCTTTCATAAAACTCTATTGCTTGTCATGTGTCGTCCAACACCCTGTGAATGAGAGCTGAAATACTGCAGGCTGGATCCACATGGAACACAAGCTCTTTGCCTGCTGCCACCTCTGTGTGCACACAGGTACGCAGCAAGGGTGGCCCTGGTCTCAGAGGTTGCTTACTGACTGTTGCATGTGTTTCCACCCACAGTTTAGGGTTTGCATTCACAACCAGCCTTGTAGGCCTTTGCCGACTCTTTAGAAGCCTACTTTCTCTTCATCTTTGGTGTTGTTTTGTTAACTTAAAGGAATTAAGTTTTAGTGTGTTTTAAACAGTATAGCAATATGTTAAATAAATCTATAAATCTATTATTTAAATAATTTATTTAAATAATGATATTTTTTTATACTGAAAGACTGAAATGGGGACAGGGTTGGAACAGGAGAGGGAAGAAGAAAAAAGAAAGGGCATGACATAACAAGACCCTGAATGACATTTTTTATTGAAATTGCTCATCATTTACTATGGTAGTAATGGGCCTCTATCTATGACTTTTTCATTTAAAATTATCTGCTTCCTTGAAGTAGATTATGGCTATCAATTAACCATAACAATGACATTTCCAATGGGAAATGAGATCTGGATCAGTGTCATTACAGAGTGAAGTCTCAAAATTCACACCCCTCAAAAGAGCCTAAAACCATTCAACACTTTAAAAGCTGAGTTTTCTAGTTTTTTTCCTTTTTCTCACTTACTTACACTTGTTGCTGATACAAATTATCTGATTCAAAATATTTATTTCAGAAAATTAAACCCATGAAATGTTAATGCCACATGATGTTACAGGGATGTGAGAATTAACCACTCTCAGAAGTTGTGGAAATAATTTCTTGCTTGTCTTTACTCAAGAAGAGTACAGTATTTTCATTTACTTTCCATTCAGGTTTTTACCACAGAATTGGATAATTAAGTACCAATTTAAGACATATTAAGCAGGGGAAATTAAACTGAATTTTGCATGCAAGATGTGAAAATATTTCTAAAATATATTTGGAACACAGTAATGGTGCTTGATTTCTTGGATTAGATATTTTGTATGGACAATATCTGCTGACATGATGCCTAAATAGTAGGCAGATAATTATATAATTCTCTTAATAATTTTATTTTTTATTGTAGTATTTTCTAACATCTCTAAATGTAGAGTAAATATACTGAGGATGAAATGTTTCAGAAGTTTATTCATACATTCAGTCCATCTGGTAGCTACTGCTAGATACTCTCAAGTACATTTGAAATATACTTCACTGAATTTTAAAAATATTTTGATCACAGCACAAAAATATATATCTGAAGATAGAAAAATCCCATGATGACTAAATCTCATACAGCTCCTTTTGATCCACTGCTTATCTGACTCCTATATACCTTTGTTCTGGAAGTAAGGGACAAAAGCCTGAAGTGTGGCAATATTAAATATATTCAATAGCACAGATATTATATACCAGGCCTTTCTTTCAATATAGTTCTGGTGCACCAGTGAGAAAGGATTGGAGTGGTACTCAGTGTGAGAGCCCTGCAATCACAGATAGGCACTCACCTTGATCCTCAACCATTCTTTTTCCCCAGCTCGTATTTCACATCAAGGAAGAAAAGAGGATGTCTCTCCTGTTGCAGATAGAAATTCTTCACAATCCCACCATTGACTAAGATTGGATGAGGCCAGACCTCAACTATTCACATGAAATCACAAACAATTGTCCAAACTGAAAAGATACTCCATTGCTATAGCTACATAATGTGTCCTATAATAACATATTCTGTTAATCTCATAATATATCAATGATAACAATAATAATATTAAAATAATAGTCATGGTTATTACAATAAGTAACAGCTTTAGGCATGATACTCTATTGACTGATCTAACTATAGACAACAATTAAAATGTGCATCTGGCCAAAAGCAAAATTGTGTTTCAAGGGAGGAGGGACGCAGGGGGGGGGGTGTATACTTATGCATTTTATTTTCTTTGTACTGCAACCAAGCCCTAAATTCTATTTTGCATGCGTATACATTATTAGCACACACATAAACACACACATATATATATAATTAAATACAAATGATATATATGCACACATACAAACACACTCCACTTACCTATCTAACTATTAAACAAGACACTCTACACTAGATTCCAAAGAGGTAAATACCCACAAATGGTGAAACGCCTCTTTATCTTACAATATGCATAAATTTTCTTATCTGGTGCACTAGTTTTCTTTTCTTATCAGACATAATAGAAAACAGGATTCAGATGCCTGTTTTGTATATGATGGAAAAAGAAGGTAAAGTTTATTCAACTAGGCTCTTCTTAAACTCTCTTTGAATGGATGAAATAGCTCAAAAAAATTCTAATGGCAGTTTCACTAAACCCAAATTTACTTTTTTTTTTTTGCGAAACTGAATTTGTTGACTTCAATGTATTATCATTTTCAATCAAAAGTCAATCTCGTAAACAAAATAAGAATCAACTTCGTGTTCTTAAAAATAGTTGTTGCTATGTAAATGTTTTTATACCTTTAAGAACTGAGCATTCATTGGTAGTGTCTAATAACAAGTCAAACTGCTTATCTGAAACTAATTAAAAATTACCTATTTCAATGTAGTTAGAAGAACGAGGATGGAAATAACTGATACTGACTTTCATTTTCTTTCCATTTGTGAACTGCTGACCATTTTTTATCCTTTAAATTAAAAAATTACTAAAATTTTTGAAAAAACTTTTCCAGAAAATAAGTTGATATCTATAGAACATTGAATTACTTTTCCAAAATTTTAACTCATACAGACTAAGCTATTTCTAAATGCATACTTAAACCAGAAAAAGAACCCAAAGCCCACCAATATTATTTACTTGCCAGGGGATTTAGTTTCAAAGCTATAGTTAAAGTACTCCAAGTGTTCTTATTGATTTCAGGAAAAACTGATTCTGAACTTCATATATTGGAAAATTAATCTTGGGCAAACAAGGCTTGACACTAATTGGTTACAATGCTTATGATAACAAAGTGTTAACAGAGGAGACTTAGGGTGTCAATCGTCAACCAGTCAGTTGTACCAACAACTAAATGCTTATTTAATCAAACTGTAGAAGGTAACCTTAGCAGGGTTCAAGTTTATTTTGTTTCCTTAGGTTTTTGGGGACGATGGAGGAAAGGAAGGAAGGAAGGAGGAGAGGCATATGTAACAGGATGTACTTCATGGTTTCAGTAAAAAACAGGTTTTAATAAAATTACATACTAAAGATTTAACTGACATAGACTGAAAGTGTGCCATTAGCATCAGAAATGAATATGCATGCTCAATGTATGTAACTTCTGAATTCTGATAGAATCATACTGAGACTACAGTATGAATGAGACATTTCCCACTTTGGTTTTACTGTATTTTAGCTATTACTGAAAAATTCATCTGGAATAAATATTTTTTAGTAAATTAATAATATTTCAGTATGGTTTTAAATTCTTCAAAGCTGATTTTACCTCACATGAGTTATAGATAGAGCTAGAGAATATTTATTCATGACACTGAGAAAATAGAGATATAAACCAAAGTTAAAATTAGTCATTGGTTGCTTGCTTTGATTTGGGCATTTTGTTGGTAGTTGTTTACTTATTGTTTGATTTTGCTATAAGATTTGAATAAGGCAAACTTAGAGACCACAACATTATTTTCTCTGTTGAAATAAGGAAAAAATTACTTACTTTCTTGTACTTTGTTTTATTTTCTGTAAGATAAAGTTTGAAAACCAGGCATACCACTTAAAGATAGTCTGAAATGCCCAAGCCCATTACTTCTTGACTTATTTTTAAGGCAAAAAATGCAAGTAGAAGATGTCAAATAAACAAAATATGTGAACCAACCTTCAGATGAAAGAGTATATCTTAAAGACAAAGTAACAGGCAAATTTTACCTTATACAGAAAAAAATCTTCTTCTGATCTAAGGAAATTCATTTTCTGATAGTTAAAGTGGCACATTAATAGTAAGGTTCTTTTGGACATAAGTGCTCCGACAAAAATTGATGTTTTCAGTAGAAATGATTAGTTTGATACAATGTTTTAAGATAGGAGACAGACTTATCATGTCTTTTTGGCAGTCATGATCAAGATTGTAAAGAGTTAAATGTTTTGAAAGTATATGAATACAAGGATAGAAGAGAAAATATCAGAGTTGGGAAAATAATTGTTTACAAATTTATCCTTAACCCATCCATTCTCTATCCTGAAAAGAATCATACTTGTTTATGTGTTTAGATCTGCAAATGTAATTTGGAAGCTATTTTTAATGATGAGAATGGTAGCACTACTGGTGGTTGACATCACTGCATCCTAAACCTATTGTAAGTAGGAGTATTTTAGAACACCACCGTCTGAAATAGCATCAATATTGCTATATCATTTTTAGGAGAAATAAAAGAATTCCATTATTTTCTTGAAAATATATATATGGTCAGTGCAGCCCTTTAATCCCTGAGACCTTGTATTTATTAATAGGACAAGACCACTTCAGTTTTTGTCCTTACAGAAGAACTACATTGGTTTCTATTACATTTATGAATCTGATTTAAAATTAGTTCTTTTCATACTGATAGTTTCATTCAGTAAAAAAAAAAAAAAGTTAAGTAAATTGACTCAATTTATTTTGCTAAAATTATTCATGGTACATGACCAAAAACTGAAATCCACTGCGCAATTCACTGACATCTTCCTATGTCTATACCTGGTTTAAATACTCCTCTCTTGTTCATTTTCACCATATCAACAGCCATCTACTAATTCAGATTACAGCTATTCTGTGCAGGCAGGGGTTTTATAAAAGAGACAGATGCGTACACTTTAATGCAATTTATAAGAATAATGTTTAGTATCTCTATTCTGTATTCAATTGCCTTCTGAAGTTAGCTGTTCCAAAGGAGATTAACTTCACAATGGAAAGAAAATGGTCAGGGAAAGAAATCACAGTTGTCCATAGGGAAAGGAGGATCACTGTTAAAGATAACACAATTGCTTTTGAGACAAATAACTTTGGAGTTCTTTAATACTCCCTGAAATATGTCTCTAACCTTTTCCTAGCACTGTATTACCCAGTCAGTTTGACTACAGTTATTTCGTACATGACATGGATGAAGAATGCCTGGGTCAGGTACCCTTCAGAAAGCAGTATATAATCAGGAGCACTGTTGTCAATTTGTGTTGGCTTTTTGAAAGGAAATCTCAGAGGCTGCCTCTCTGCCTCAGTTCTGGATAGCTCCAACATCATATATCTTTATTAGCATATTCAAATAGAACTATTATCTTGTAATAATCCCATTTCAGTCCAGCCCAGAATTTCTAAAGAGGTTAGTTGGTATTAAGTGCTATTGTCAACTGTTCACTGGATGTCAGCATTAAGTTATGTGAGTAAGCTTCTGTACCAAAGAAGAAATTTCCTCACATTCAACCTGAAGGAAAGAAGTAAAAGAAAGCAAAAACTAAAGCTCCAAAGATCAAACATCCTTTGCTTTCTGGTAAGCCTGGTTAAATGAGTGAGGATGATATGGCAAAAGGAATTGAAGTGGTTAAAACTGGTGTGGGAGTGCTTTGAATGATATTTACTGAGGCAGCTTAAAAAGTTCAACTTGTGACCTGATTCAATGTGTCTGATTTTACCTAAAACAAATTACAAAGCACTCACACAATATTTTGCCTGTGGAAAATGTGTAGGTAGTAGAAGCAACTTCAGCTGACATTACAGGAACTTTACAAGGTTTTCTCTCTGTCACCAGTGGGATGAGTGCTCACAGATATGCATAGTGGGGTCTCCTTTACTATACTCAGGACAAGGTCCTTTCTATCTCTCCTTTATTAATCATTTTGATTTCCTGAAATAAAAAGGAAGGAATTTTCCATGGATTATATTGAAATTGAAAGAAATAAGTATTAAATTTGCTCTCTCAAGTCACAGATTTTTCACAAACAAAAATGTTTCAGAGGCATTATTCACTCTCTACTTTCAATAGGAAATTTAAAATATTCATACTTCCCCCTCCTGCCTCATTCATGTTTGCCGCTTTTAATAAAAATAAACCACATCCTTTTTGTGGGGATCAGGGGATGTTTGTCAAAGTTTTGATCTCTAATAATATATACAGACTACCACATGGACATCATTGCCCAATGCCTAATCATCTAAGATCCATTTTTGGATACTTTATTATTGACTGTGTAATGCCTGCTATATTACTTTGATTGTAGTTAAAGTTACCACATGGGATACCCATGAGGTGTCCCAGCTAAGTGGCTGTAATAAAAAAAGTTTATCAATCACCATGAACTCCACTTGATCAACTTGTGGAAAGTACCTTGGGAGTATATTCCTCCACTCCCTTTTGCACATAAACCTATATTTAGCTGCCAAAACACCAGTCAAGGAGTTTTAGGCACATTCCCATGTCCTATTCACTAGACTAAACTGTCCATCATAGCTATAGCTAACAGTTTAAAGAGGGGTGTATGCGAGATGTGGAAATTACTTCAATATAAAAAATAAATGAGAAAGAGCACTGCCAAAGAGAGTAGGAACAGTGATCAGAGGACTAATGAAATACTACAACACACCCTGAACAACCTTGTGTATATTTCTTAACTAACCAGACTTTCATTTCTTCAGGGTCCAATTTTAAGATATTAGTTAATTTATATGTCTTTGTTTATAAATGTTTGTGTTAGTAAATGAATGTAACTTTTTCCTTTTTACACATTTTTTTCAAAAAATTATTAGAAAATAGGACCTTTACAATCCATGAGCCCAATTGTTAAAAATTTATGTGTAAAATTCAAGTCTGGTAGGAAAAAAAAGGGTCTGTCTTTAAATTCATAATAACTATTACCTACAATGATGCTATTTTTCAGGGTGAAAATGAGTTTTAATTTATTTATTACAGAAAAAAACCTCTCTATCTGTGAAATTTTGCTATTTATATCCATAACAACATTTTGGAGGTACTGTGCAGATGTTCTCTGGCTCATGAAATTAAAAATTTTTGGCTTAACATATCAGCAAGTGAAAGTAGGAAAGTGAGTATAATGTAAATCATCACAATATTTTACTATATTTATATATGTAGTAGGTCCAGAAGAACATTTCTCTTTGATGGCTCCTCTGTTACTTGTGAAAACTCCTGGATATTTGTGCCCTGCTGTGTTGCCACTCCTGTACATAACGGGGTGGTTGTAGTTCCCCAAAAGGAGCCAGGCCTGTAAAGGTGAGATTTCTTCTGATTGTCTGAAGAAGGTGTCATTTAATTCTTCATGATCAGAAATGTTTGGCAGTGTCACATGTACTGTTAAACCTAATAATCCTGATCATAGGCAGCTAGAATCTTATCCCTAGACATAGCTTTAGGCATTACTGCTGCAACTTCCACTTCTCAATTTTCTGTGTCTCCCCAATTGCTCTGAATTCTGTTTAAATTTGCTTAAATTAATGAATTTAATGGTTACACTTTTCCTACTAATCTCTAAAACACAATAATTAAACATTTCTCCCCAGGAAAAAAAAATCTTTTCCTCTAATCTACATAATGCAAGTAGCTTATATATAAAATTTCAAATTGCAAATACCGTATTTCCTACAGATCATAGAAAATTAATTAATTAAAGATGATTAATTACATCAATTAAAATATAACTCTAATATAAATATCTGTATGAATTTTGAAATAAGATAATGTAATTCCTAATTTTTGTCAAAAGATGGTATTGCTATAAAATGCATAGCTATAAAAGCCAAACCCAAACAAATAGATCATAGCTAAATAAAGGTCTTCTGATCCTTTTTGTCTTTCATCTACCCAATTATTTCTTCTGAACATATATGCTTCCATTTATTGCTGGGTTTGGGCTCGGTTTCTTTTTGGTTTTGGTTTTGGTTTGTTTTTGTTTTTATATTTTTTCCCCTCCTGCACTTTTATAATAATCCAGGTGGGATTGTAGCATTTTATAGTTCTTCATGCAGTGTACTCTGATTTGTATTCATTTGGGCTTGTTTTCTGTGTATTGTATTTTTCTCAGAGCAAGGAGTTACCTTACTATTCTTCTCTCCAGTTACAAAAATATTTTACATCTCATTTAGTAATTTAAAACAATAAATGAAATGTCTCATATTCAGGCCCGGGCAACAATGACTTGAAGTAAGATAGCCTTTTCTATGATACAGCATTACTTTGGGGGAAAGCAAAATCAAGATACATCTATAGACATCATCTATATCTTTCAAGTCTGAAAATGTTTCTGAGTAATCATGCAACCACTTCAGATTCTTTCTATTTGGCATTTTATATTGTACTAAAGAGACCATAATACATAATAATATTGACTATAAATTATATGTGTTACTCTAAATATACCTTATAATTTCTTCTCATGTGCCAAATGCAGCTCTTAAACTGCTGAGAAGTCACCTAGTACATAGAGCACAAGGTAATAACAGCTTCAGTGAGCCACTTCTTTACCTTCTGGGAAGCCCTATAACCTAGGAGGCATTCATAGTTAAAAATGCCTTAAATGCATCCAAAAACATTATATTTGAACAATTAAAAGTGAAAAAAAACACTCTTAGCAGACTTCTTTCACCTGGACATTCTAATTTTATTTTTCTCTCATTACTCAATGATCTTGGGAAATTTGCCCTTTTTGATAATTCAGGAATATATATATATTTTTTTTAATCTGAGATAATTTAATGTGTTGAATTTTTTTCCAAGCTACAGGAGCTTGTAGCTTTAGATCTTCTCTAGGTTTAAGTTTCTTACATAAGAAACTTGCATTTAGAATATTTTTCACCATACTATTGACACCGGAAGCAATGTGCAGAAACACTAGTTAAACCAAGAATGGGTAGGACTTTCTGTGAAAAAATAAAACACATACATAAAATTCAATGTAAGTTAGCTTACTCTGCTTTTCACAGCACTTTTTTTGGGAGGAACAGGGGACCTGAATAAGCTGAATCCTGTTTCTTTGACTACTTGCTTTATGCAGTATCAAAATATCCAGTCTCTGCAATAAGAACTTTACAAGGAAATCAGAAATGCAAAGGATCAGGGGAAAACCACAGGAGATCTATGACTTGTCAAAAAACATGCAGGAGGCCGTTGTCAAAACCCACAACAGAACTGAAGTTTCCTGGCTTCTGATCTGCTGCCCCATTCATTAAATGACAATGTTTACCACTAGATGTTGAGTCCATTTCTCAGCAAACAAAATTATGTACTTAGTGACTCCCTATAATGCCTTTTAGGACACTATAATACCTTTGAGGATGAAACTTTCTCTACAAGTATAAGGTCACATTATTGTGTTGTTGCAAGTAAATGTGTTTTCCCCCGAAACTGCTGACAATCTGAACTACCCACCCGCTGGCCTGTTTCAGACTACTCTGTTGTTGTCAAAATGATTATTTCTCACTTTTTAAGCCTTTTATTTTTAAGCTAGAAAAGGCTGTTGAAGTGCAAAAAGTAAACTACATATTTTATTACTTTTATTGAATTTATTGTGAGTAATGGCACACATTTTGAATAAGTAATGCTGCCTTATGTCCTACAAACTACTTTCGGAAACTGAAATAATAAATCTCATAAATTGTGTATTAAAATAGTAAACTGCACATTTGTAAGACATCCTCATTTATTTCTATAAAAACATATCTAAAAACAAGGGGCTGTTTGCCAAGGAGTCAATCAGGTAAGTCCATATGTTATTGATTTCTCTATTGCTCTGCATCATTTAAAAATAGGATCAAAATTGAAAAGGATAAAACCTTAGACTTTAATATGCTTTAAATTAATTTCTTTCATCTTGCACTGTCTGTGGCAAACAGGCATGTAAAGTTTTCCTGGCTCATCGAATTTTTAAGATCAGTGTTGGGTCCCGTTATGGGATTCTGATGTTATTATTTGGTCAAAACTCAGTCATCTTTCTTGATTCTAAGTAGTTTGTACATGACTTTGTACATGCTATACAGTTAAATAGAAAACAATTTAAAAGAGAACTTAAGAACAGTTTGTCATACTTAATATCAGGCAAAGACTAAAAGAACGTTGACCCTGCAAGTGACATATACATCTTTTGAAATTCATACACATTGCACAAAAGCAAAACAATAGTGCACATTAGTGGAGAATTCTGGGCTCGACACAAGTTCTTCAGAGGTGTTAACAACAGATCCTTGCATCTGCTTTCTCTTACTCTGAGTTTTACCAACCATTGCATTTATGAGACATGGCCAGTATTGGGTTGATAAGTTGTCTTCAGGTCCTTTTCTAGAAATGTATGGGTAATTTAATCAATATTTCTGAAGAGTTTAGAACTCATAGAAAGCTACACGTGACTTACAGCACAGCAACATGGACTAGTTTCCTATGAACTAGATAACTTTATTCTTAGCCCAGATTCAGAAGACTTTACAGAGCAACTAAGAATCTGCTTTTGCTGTGGAAAGCAGTAAAATGTTTTCTGCTTCAATTTAACAGCTTTGCCTTTAAATAAGACTTTAACAGCTCAAATGAGCTCAAGCTTTCAGCTGTGGCATTCTTTACCTTTCTTCACAACACCTTTTAACTGCAAACGACATGCAGCTCTAAGAATTCCGAATTCCCTAGACCACTGAAAATCAAGAAAACTTGATGCTCTGTATTACAAGAAATCAGTTTTGTTTTGCTTCTTGCTTTATCATCTGGCAGAAATTTTATTAGTTGGGTTTTTTTTTATGAACTTGTTACTTATTTTTTGAGATTGGATGCAAACTATTATGAGTTTTGAATTATGAGAGGATCTACCACTAGCTGTTTCAAAAACTTAAGAATTGTTTATGTTTCTATATGCGTTAAAAATGTTAAATAACTCAGAGCAACTATGACAATACTACCAATAAATAATTCTACTTATAGAGAAGAAACATAAAACCTACCAGATCAAAACATTAGGTTATTTTTTTAATATTTTGTTTAAGTTATGACATTTTTTCAAAGGTAAGCATTAATTATCATGGGAAATGTAAGACTCAAAGAGAAGCCTTTTGTTCCTGGCAATGGGTGAGCAAAAACTTTGTTTCTGAGACATTACTGTTAAAGCTGTTAGAACTGTCCTGGGTCATACCAATGGTCCCTCTACTTGAGAGTTATATTTGTAAGAGTGGTCAGTAACAGTTTCTTTGCAATGTGACAGTAAATATACAAGGTTCATTTCCTTAAAAAGGCCTGTCAGCTTGCAGAATGTAGATGGACAGTTGGAACTAAAGAAATATACTTTTTCAAATATACTATTTCAAGTTTTGATTTAATTCCTTTTGCTTCTTGAAAGAAAATGTCTGAGGGTTAACACATCAGCATAACTGTTTAAAAGGTGTATTTCAAAGCTTGTATTTGGCTATACATGATGATAATTATACTGCTGTATAGTTTCACTAACTGATTATTTATTTATCCAATCAGGTGATATAAGCAATTTTGTTTGACTTTTTTTGACCAGTCAAAAACACTAGAAGCAACATACCCTTTGGAAAATTAAATCCAATCTCTTAAGAATGTAAATTACTATTAGCTGAATTAATTTGCATAATGAATACATTTAAGAAAGTTGTGATAATTAGGCTGTAGAAAAAATAACCCAGCCAAATTCATTGAATACATTATTCATTGTTGGTTTTGTCTTTTAATTATTCATTCATCTCTGAATGTAACAAATAACAATCCTCATGTTCAGCAGCTAAATTTGTGGTAGAAAAACCAATGAAACTCATGTTTCACTTCGGTGCAGTGTTGTTCCCACAATTGATTGTTAGGCTGCTAATTTCTGCTCTGCTAACTTATTTATTTAATGAATAGTTTTTCCTTTGGTAGACAGGAGTTCATCCATTTTATTTAAAATTTCTTGATATTTCTAGCCGAATTTTAGTCTTGTTTCTGCTTGGAAAACAATACACACAAAGGATCCACTCAGCCTTTTTACTGAGTCCAGCTACTCTTTGTGAGAAACATGTTAAGCTTGTTCTTTTGGCTGTAATTGAGTGACTTCCTCTATTTATATTATGAAGAAAAACTCTTACAGTGTTATGAGACTTTTACCTTTACAGGTTTTGTTCATGTTTTGTTATGTGTCTATGACATTGTCTGTACTTTTTTTCACATCTACTGCAAAACCTTGTGATTGGGAAGAAATAGAAGCAAAATTCCTTAGCCTTTATGTGGAGTCCAGATTCCATATCTACTACTTGTGAGGACTACCCTTTTTACAAAAATTTTCACAAGTGTTTCCTTTTACTGTTATAATGTTCCTTTTACTTGCTGTTTATAAGATGATTGAATTAAAGTTAGTGGCTAAACAAAAGATGGCCATTAAAGCATTTCCAGAAATATCTCTCTGGATCATGGGCAGTTTTGTGTGCCACAATATAAGAAGGATCTAATGCTATTAGAGAGCATCTGAAGAAGTGGCATGAAGATGGTGAAGGATCTAGATGATAAGTTTATGAGGAGCAGCCAAGGTCACTTGGCTTATTCAGCTCAGAGAAAAGGAGACTGAGGGGAGACATCATTGTAGTCTGCAACTTCCTTGTGAGAAGTGAAGGGGTAGGCACTGATCTCTTCTCCACAGTTATCAGTGACAGGACCCAAGGCAGTGGCATGAAGCTTTGTCAGGGGACGTTTAGACTGGACATTAGGAAAAGGTCCTTCACCTAGAAGGTGGTTGGGCACTGGAACAGTGGAACAGGTTCTCCAGGGAGGCTGTAAGTACCCAGGAGCTGGTCTCAATGACCTGTGGATGTTGTCTACCTGGGCTTCAGCAAAACCATTGGCACCGTCGTCTACGGCATACTCCTGGAAAAGCTGGCAGCCCAAGGCTTGGACAAGTTCATTCTTCACTAGGTAAAGAACTGGCTGGCTGGATGAGCTCAATAAGTGGTAGTGAATGGAATCTATTTTGTGTCTGGTCACTAGTGGTGTTCCCTAGGGATCATTATTGGGTCCAGCTCTATTACATCTCTTTATTGATGATCTGGATGAGATGATTGATTCTACCCTTAGTAAATTTGTGGATGACAATAAAGTGAGTGGGCATGTCAATCTGTGGAAGGGTAGGAGGGCTCTGCAGAGGGATCTGGACCAGCTGGATTGATGGGCTGAGACCAGTGGTATGAGGTTTAAAAAGAGCAGGTCCTGCACTTTGGTCACAATAACCCCATACTGCACGATAGACTGAGAACAGAGTGGCTGGAAAGTTACCTAGCAGAGAAGGAGTGGGGGTGCTGATTGACAGCTGCTGAGCGTGAGCCATTAGTGTGCCCAGGTGGCCTTGAGGGCCAGTGCCATCCTGGCCTGTGTCAGCAATAGTGCGGCCAGGGCAGTGATTGTCCCCTTGTACTCAGCACTGGTGGGGCCACAGCATGAGCTCGCTGTCCAGGTCTGGGAGGCTCAATCCAGGAAGGACATCGAGGAGCTGCAGGGAACCCAGAGGAGGGCAACAGAGATGGTGAAGGATCTGGAGCACAAGTCCTATGAGGAGCAGCTGAGAGAGATGGATTTGTTTAGCCTTGAGAAAAGGAGGTTCAGGGGTGGCCTTATCACTCTCTACAACTGCCTGAAAGCAGGTTTTAGCCAGGTGAGGATTAGACGCTTCTCACAGGCAACAAGCAATATGTTGAGAGGACATAATCTGTGACAGGGCAGGTTTAGGTTGGACATTAGGAAGAATTTCTTCACAGAAAGGATGATTAGAAATGGGCTGCTCAGAGAAGTGGTGGAGTCACTGTCCCTGGAAGTGTTTAAGGATAGACTGAAGGTCGCACTCCTTGGTCTAGTTGACAAGGTTGTGTTCTGTCATAAATTGTACTTGATGATCTCAGAGGTCTTTTCCAACCTCATTAAATCTCTGATTCTGGGATCCTTACTGGTCTCTTCCAATTCAGGATATTCTATGATTCTATAATTTCTGCTATAGTACATACTAGAATGCCTTAACTTATTTAAGCTTAGATCCATGAATATTTGATTTTATATACAGCTCCTGTCTTTTGGGATATTTGGCTTGTTAATTACACTATGAAAATTTTTAGAAGACCAGAGCTCAACTGTCATAAGACACATCCACATATGATGATAGAGTAGTTTGTATCTACAGAAATCTACAATATAATTCATGTTACTCTGTATTGTGAATTGTGAAGTCCTTCCATAACTCAGTTTTTGACAGTTGCAAGGACTGTATCAAGTTTTTGAGAATCAGGAATAAACACTAACTTGGGCTCTTATCAACACACCTGAGAAACTCTAAAACAACAGCATGTTCTCTGTGAGATTTCTATTCTTACTCTCAGAAGATTAATGAGGTGACTTAGCAAAACGCGGATTTCTGGTTGAGAGAAAGTAGACAGACAACACAAAGGAAAACAAGATTATGGAGAAAAGCAGTTTTTTCTTTCTCATTAAAGTGTTATCACTCGAATGTCTTACTTCTTGGTAAGAAAACTACTTGTCTATTTTTCTCAAGTGATACCTTATCTCATATTTTTAGCAGTATTTATTAGGAATTTGTTAACCCTCTTGCTGGGCACAAAAGCTTCACTGAAGCCCAGGCTGACATTTAAACATGTAATGTTCACCATTCATTGAAGATAACCTTTCCTTCTACTAGCTACTCCCTTTAACAATTTCTGCTTGTTAGAGAACTTACATGTAGTGTACAGAACTACACACAGAGCTTGGGGCCCAAAACACATTTTAACTCTCATTTTCACCCTTGCCATCCATTTGATTTACTTTTATTAAATAAGCATTCACTACAGCAACAAGGCTGATTTGTGCAAACTTTATAAGTTTTGAAAGTGTTATAATTCTCTTTCAAATATTTTTCTCTCAACCATTATAAGTGACACTGACATGATAAAATATAAATGCATATTTAATGAATTGCAAAAATCCATCTTGTTTTATCTCTTCCAGATATCTCTCTTTCTTTTGAACACCAAGCACCTTAGAAGTGGGAGGATGGAACTTCCTGGAGAAATTTAAGCTACAAAACTGCTACTGGAAGAAGTCTCAGGAATCCAATGTAAGGTCTTGAATCTCTGATACAATTGACTGAGCACAGAGAAGGAGTAGCGTAAGTGTTCTAGAGGTTTTGTATTCTTATATTTCCTTTCGGCTTCTATTGGAAATGAAGGGCCAGTGTGTCTGACTTTCACTTCCTTATCTGTACCGCTTCCCTGCCTCTACCTTCCCCATAAGTAAATTTTCTTTTTAACCAGAGATGGTTAAAACCAGAGCAACAACATACATGCCAAAGTCAGTATTTATAAATGAAACTATGAAACAAAAAACAGTAGCTTAGTGATTTCAAAGAATCATTTAGGACGATGGGAATCATAAATGGTTATCATAGAGTTGGTAAAATCATCTCTAAATATCAGGGTCATTTTGAATCTGGAAATATTTAGAAAGTCTGCATAGCTTTATTTAAGTTAAAGAAAATACTGACAATTAATTCTTCACAATTAGTTGGACATACATTTCAAAACCAGAATCACCTGCTTACCTGGAACACAAAATCAAGCAGAGAATCAAAATAGTAGCAATATAAAAAATCTCAGACAAAATGCTCAAGTTACCAGTACAACTTCTTCTGGAATCTCTGTCCCCCAGAGTGTCTTTTCTGATTCACATTACAAAAATTCCTTAGAGAAGATTCCAGTCCTGCTTAAAATCTGCTCGTCGACTTCAGGAAGCTTTTTTTTTTGGCTTGGCAAGATCAGGCACCTTTGAATCAGTGAGAAAAAAATAAGAGTTACTGAAAGGTTTGTCTCAGCTGTCACCATGGGAGAGATTAATGCCCTTCCAGAGACACTAGACACAAACTCCCCATCAAACAAATTAATTTGAACATGTGACCATACATGCTGACTACAATTTCACTTTTTATTAGTCTTCATCAGTAAAGTCCAGGAAATATCAACATGCTCAAATATCCCAAAAGATCTGCAAGTTGTACAGATCTTCCAGGATGGAATTTATATAAGAAATTCATCTGAGCAGTAGTAAAGATAAGTTTAGCTATATTCATTCTCTAGTTCCTCTCAACACAAACAATGTAAACAGTTCAGTGCCCATTTCCTCCCTGCCAAGCTCAGCTCCACAATTCCAAAGGCAGAGTAACCACTTAGGAATTTGAAAGCTAATAAAACATTAAAGTGAAGAAGAGCAATGAACAGCTCTCTGAAAGACATGTTGATTACCAATATTAGGTCTCCTTTCCTTATATAAATGGAAGCAGACTATTATCAACATTAGACCTCCATTGGTTAGGAAAATGGAAGCAGACTATCTCTGTCAAGAACTGAGTGTCAGTTTCTGAAGAGAAGTCAAATGCCATTTCTCTTTGCTTGTCAAAAGGAAGAAATTATCCTCCCCAGCTACACATTATTATCCACCATCTGTGTGACAGTTTCTCATAATTACTTACATACGGCATCTTTGATAAGCCTTATTCCCGACAAACAGAAAATAAAATTAACTCTCATATTAGATCACTCACTGAGAAGACGTGGAATAAATATAGTAGAGCTTTAATTTTTATCTTTCAGAAATCTGACCAGACAGCTGCTAACACACACTTAGAAATCTTTGTTTAGAAAGAAATTCTAAATGAAGCCACAGATTTTGAAGCCTAATATTCTGCCTGGTCAATTGGAAGGAAATAGTTGGTTGTTTGCTTTAAGAAATGAATCAACAGCTTAACAAATATAAGATAATGCAGATTTATATGATAGCCAATGTTCTTTCCTTTCCACTTTTTTTTCATTGTATTTTAAAATTGATACCTGGGTTAGGCCCTCGTAACACATTCAGATGGTTTATTTTAAAAAAATAAAGTTTTGTTTTTATGATCCTAGACATCGGTTTTGCCATCGACTTAAGAAGGCTAAGCCTTCTGATGACAGATCAATTATTATACTATTAATAATTTGCTGATGTTATAGTCATGACTTAAAAATAAATGATAACCCATCTGTTCTTGAATGGAGGAGTTCTGAATACACAAAAGAAAATTGTATATTACTTGAAGCATATCAGAGACAGTTTTGTAGCTCTACTGATTGGCTTATTGTGCAGATGTATTGTTTATTGGGAGAACTGAACGGTGTTCTACCAAAAGAAGTGGAAAATACGATAATATTTCATATACACTACAGCCATTCAACATTCAAATGAGGACTGGCCATTCTGGCTCACCCATTTATATAGTCTTTAGTTTTGGACCTTTAACTACAATACCTTCATCATTCATTTTAAACCAACTTTATTATAAAACTGACATTTATTTTTCTCTAATGCCTGTCACTGTTGCTTTCTGTTGCTGAACCTTTACTATTGACTTCAAGTATCAGTCATATGGCAATATAATCTAAGGAACTTGAAGTAAAACTGATTTAAACCAGATATTGCATTAAATCCATAAATAATCAAGCAGAAAATAGAACTATAAGTGGGCAGTTGTTGTAGCCATATAGAAACTCCTAAAGGTAAAAAAATTTATCTCACCAATAACATTATGCTGAAAATAGTCTTCACGTAAAATATAAAGGAATACAGAAGAACGAAACACTTATTTTGTCTTCATGGCAAAACTGTATTTTGACTTTGGACTATTAATTTTTCTGAGCTACAGGGAAAATATTTAGAATCTAGGGAGAGTAGTTCAAGAATGAAATATTTTGAATTTCAATCTTAATTATGAAAGAACTGATTGCTTTTTTTATTGGTATCCATTTGTTCTTACTCTTCAGAAAAGCACAATGAACCAATTTATTTACAGAAACTCAAAGAAAATAAAACACATTAAATTTTAGCCTAATACTAGAGAGTAGTTTTAGAAAGTGAATATAAAATTATCTAGTGTGAATAGTTACTCTGGAATTCAGAAGTTATGTTAATCAAAAGAGGGATTGAAAGTTCAATACATCATACCAATACATGGATATCATCTGTACCATTGAAGTATAACTTATATCTGTTGCATATGTTACTTTTCTTTTCCTGGAGACTAATGAAATGGGATAAGATCAAGTGTACTGATTTTGGGTGGGGTAAAGTTAATTTTCTTCATAGTACGTGGTAGGCAGCCATGTTTTGAATTTGTGATGAAAAGAGTGTTGTTAAACCTATTTTAGTTTTTGTTGAGCAGCACTTGCACAGAGTCAAGGCTTTTTCTGCTTCTCATGCCACCAGAGATCAGGCTGGTGCACAAGGAGGGGACAGACTCAGGACAGATGACCCCAACTGATCAGAGGGATATTTCATACCAGAAGGCACCATGCTCAGCATATGAGGAGAAGGGAAGAAGGAGGAAGGGGGGACTTCTGGGGCTACGAATTTTTGTATTCCCGTATGACCAAGAACAAGCATTAGGAGTGGCTGAAGGAGTTGGAGTTGTTCAGTCTGGAGAAAAGGAGGCTCAGGGGAAACTTTATTGCCCTCTGCAATTACCTTAAAGGAGAACGTAGCCATCTGAGGATCAGTCTCTTCTCTTGAGCAAACTCAAGTAGCACTAGACAAGGTTTAGAATTGATATTAGGGAAAATTTATTTACCAAAGGGATTGTCAAGCGCTGACAACACTGAACAGACTACCCAGGAAAGAGGTGGAGTCCCTGGAGGTACTTAAAAGATGTGTAGATGCGGCATTTGGGGATATGGTTTAGTTCTGGACTTGGCAGTGTCAGGTAATGTTTGGACTCGGTTTTGGAGGTCTTTTCTAACCTTAATGATTCTATGAGTCTATTGTTCTATGACAGTTACATATAAAGGAGCTCTGATTGGTTCTTTATACAATTCAAGAATTTATTTCCATTTGACTTCTCTGTTTCTTATCCTTGAAAAAGTTTAAGAAAAAAGTAAAACCAGAGGAGCTGAAATAAATACTAATTATTAAATAAATGCATCTTAACCACACTTTGACTATAAAAGTTCATTGATTAACTTTTTTAAGTATATGTACATGTATGCATGACACAATTATTATACATTAAACAGAAATTTAAGATGACTGTAGTGCCCCAAATAATCAAGGTCTGATGCAATGAAAACTTAATATCTTTTTCTTTTTCTACTTACCTACTAATTTTTACAAGGAGTCTTTTAAAAAGGGAACATCTTAATAAAAGAACTAATGAACAAATAAATTAGTTCCACCAAATTAAAAAAAAAAATCTCTTGAATTTCACTTAATAGTTTTCTTGGATTTAACTAACTAAGAACAGCCTAGGAAACCCTTTGCCTTTAAGGAAAAAAAAAAAAAAGCACATGTATGTGTGAGCCTGTACTTGATTAATCAAGCTGGTTTACTGATACAGGAGATTATTCAGAGAATTTTATTAATCAATTTTTCAAACTGAATTATTTAAATAATAACTTTCACTTTTGGTCAGACCTGTTTCATAGTGTTCTGTTACTTGTCTATGACATGGTATCTCCTGCCTAACCTTTTTCTTTAACTTTTCCCCTGAGGTATTTGGATTAAATGAGTCATAGTCATGCCAATTCTACCCATCTAAGGATGTTCTGCAAACTGATAGCAAAGTCTAGGTATAAGTCACTAAAGTATAAGGCAAAATTTGGCTAAAACAGTTCGAATAACCTTAAAAATATTTCTTTCTTTCCCTTTAATATTCAATGAAAATATCAAAAAATAGAGATTATATGTTTTATGAAGAAATAACTGAGAATGAAGAAAATAGAAGTAGATACAAGTAGATAGAGAAGAAGATGTACATACTTAAGGAGAAATTTCTGCCCTCATTGTGTCTACTATCTAAGTGCATGGTACTTACTAAACCTTGAAAACAAAGTTCAACAGCATTCTTGAAACAGGATATACAATCATCATCATCATCATCACCATCACCATCTATCTTGGGAGACCATAAAAATATTAAATAATTTTTTCCCCTCATCTTTTTTTCTTTTTTTTTTTTTCGTGGAGATTTCCTTGCTCTAACAGGTGGACTCAATGGAGTCTCAGAACTGAAAACTCCAACTGAAAGGAATATAACGTTCCATTTATACTATCCAAGAATGGCATTTCCACTTGCTTTCTCATCATTACCCTGGAATACAAATTTTAACATTAAAAAATGTAGATTTGGGAAGTTGGAGGGAGTTGTTTTTCATCTGGCAGTGACACTTTTGACAACTAACAGTTAAATCTCACTTTCAGGAAAAGGAAATGCTTTCTGCAAACACTTGCCCTGCACAGAAGTGACCTGGTCTACATTTGAAAAATATATGTAGACTGGCCACCTGTACCCTATATTTGACAAAACATTCAGGCTACATTAGGGCTCAATTTTGCAGTGACTTACTTTTGCTGAAGCAGCACAAATTGACTAGGACATCATTTATACTTCAGAAAATAACCTCTCTAATAATGTTAAAGCAGGTAAAACCAGACAATAACTAATAATAAAAAAACCCACACATGTAGGCAATTTAGAAATATAAAAGTTGTTTTTCTTTCAAAGTTCTCATTCAGATAACATGTACTCTGACACACAGCCCAAAAACATTTACTCAAACTTACATGCTAGCTCTGAAGAAAGGAAAAAATAAACCAAACCAAAATAGTTTAATAGACTTAATATGGAGAAAATTTATGCAAAAAAAAAGGTGTTTGCTTTCAGTTTTCCCTTATTTCTTTACATCCAGTATGCTTTCCTGTTGACTGTGTGTTTCATCTATCCTCAAATGAAACAATATTTACTTAGTGCAAAATATTTACATGATGCCATTTTGAAAGGCATTATCTACACACAAATAAATATGTCAATCATAGTAACTTGGTACTAAAATCTGGACAGAAAGGTGTCTTCTATTTAAAAATTTATTTATTTCAGTTTTTTATGACCCTTCTTTACAGGAGCTCAAATCAAATTTCCTTTCAACAAATCACTCTTACATTTATACATCTATAAACATGCATATACAAGTAGCTGTCGGATTTTTAAAATACCAGTTGAAATCTTCAGATAAACAGGTACTCGTTAGTGCAAGTAGACCAAGCTTGATTTTAACTAATGTAGGACTGAAAACTCAGTTCAACAAGACAGGTAATTACAGTTCTTGGATTAAAAAAAATAATTTTTTTATTCCTCCATATTTTGGAACAACATTTTATTTCAAGAGGAACCTAAATACGTTGGAGTGGGGAATGTTAAACTGTCCACTTAGCAGTAGACTCTTGATAAATAATTTTAAAAATTGGGCTTTTTTAACAGTATACTATTCTGACTGCAAAAAATAATCAGATTTCCCAAGTAATTTTAATTGTAGGGAAAAAAAAATAAGATAAAATCTCAAAACCACTACTACCACCATACAACTTAGGTTTTATGTATTACTGACAACTACTTTTGTTTTGTGTTTTGAGCTTTAAGTGTATTTAGGGCTAGTCAAGTTTGAGTCCCAGATGAACTTAAAGGAATTAAAACTTTTCCTAGAAGTCCTTTTACATCTGATTATATAATATCTCCATGCATATTTCACAGAAAGCTCCTATCCCTATGTTTATGGAAACATTCCTTCTGTTTTCTAAAGGATACTTCAATGACATACTTCAAGTCTGACCTGTCCGTACACTGACCAGCAACTTAAAAGTCATTCATTTGCTATTATCTTGGTTCAATGAGGTTGATTTTTCTTCAGACTTCAGCAGTAATAGTAAAAACCAAAGAAATAGAGTCTGTAATACTTAATGGCCTCATGAGTGAGGGAAAGAATTACCTTTAAGTTGAGTTGAAATGGCTTAATATGTAGCCTAAGCAATCATAAATATTTAAGGAAGTGATTTGTTGTTGGTTCCTTTTATTTTTATGAAACAAATATTGAGAGGCAAGAAAGGACTATTGGAGGAATAGAGGAAAAAAACACAGTGACAAGATGACTACTCTCCATTACATGTATCTGTTTCACAGGGAATGAAAATATTTTAATCTTCCACAACCTGCTTCAATTAATCAGCCAGTATGAGTATTCAGGATGGATACTGTGGTTTTTATGTGTTTTCCCCATAATGTCTTTTAACATGGTAGTCAGAACAGACATTTAGAATGCATTTAACAGTTGGTAAAAAATCTCCTACAACTGAGAATAATTGAAATAAATCCCGTGCTTCATTTTCTTTTGATTATATTAAAAATAATATTTTTTTATTTTTTAAGTGTTTGCTTTGTTGCTGATATTTTGTTTAGCAATAGATATATGTGCAGCAGTAGTACAAGGTTGAAATCTGAGCAACCTGAAGTAGCTAAATCAGATGAAATGAACTTTTATGATTCTAATTTTAGAGAGAGACACTGAGTCTACTACTGGGACAAACTTCTTATTTGATTTTTCATATAGTCTTTCATTACCTTTTAAACAGAAGGACTTAGCTACAAAGTTTGCATCCTTTAGTAACAAGTGCCCTGGAAATATAAGTAAAAATAATCCAGTGACTCAAGGACTCTTTTTTAAATGTAGGGATTGGTTTGAGTGCCATTAAATGAGTGTTGCATGTTCTCTATTTCTGGGTAGCTGGATAACCTGGTTAGAATCAAGTATGGATTTTTCTAGAATAGAAGAATGTATCTATCCATGGTTTATATGGCAAATGGTTAGATCCTGTAGCATTATTTCTATTTGGTTTGGATTCTTTTGGAGGAAGATTGGTATATTTTTTATTGCTTAAATCAGAACTCACAGAGCTTTGAAAAAGAATCAAGATTGGGATGGACTGAGAGAAGAATAGATCTGGGGAATGGGCACTGGGTACAGTGAACCATGCTGGAACCTTCAGCAAGCCCTGGCAGGAAAAGCATCTGGGGCTGCATTAGCAGGAGCATCACTAGGAGAGCAAAGAAAATCTTTATCCGCTTCATCTAGCACTCACACATGTCCAGTTTGGAACACCCAGTACAGAAAGACATCAGTATACTGTACTAAGTTTAGTGGAAAAACACCAAGATGATAAGACTGGAATAGTTTCCCCACAAGGAGAGATGGGGAGAGTGAGGTTTGTACAGCCTGGTGCAGCAATGGCTTTGGGGCAACCTCACAGCCATCCCCTTGAAGCAAGAAGGTGACTGTGAGGACAATTTCACTCTTCATAGTGGTTCATTGTGACAGGATGAGGGACAACAGGCATAAATTTAAACCAAAGAGGTTCAGGCTAGATAGGACAAGCTTTTTTCACAAGAAAGTTAAGAAAAAGACACATTGCCTGGAGGTCATATTGGTTCTGTCCTTAGATTTTTCAGAACTGGTTAAAGTCCTCAAGATCTGGTCTAACCATGCTGTTAGCAAGAGGTTGATTCCAAACTGAATTATCCTAGGTTTCTAATAAAGACAATAAAAATGTGGACATTGACTATCCTAAAATATGTAGACAGAAATTAGAGCAAATTGACTTGTCTTCATCATTTCCACAGACTTAATTATTCTTTGCATTCACTAGTTAAAAGAAACCATATTTTAACTTAATGGTTGAATCGCTTGAATATTTAGTTTTAAGACTTCTCACATATCTTAAACAGTGATACCTTAATGAAGACTGTGGGAGCGATTCCTACAGGTCCTGATCTGGGACCCAACACCTGCAGCTGACATAGGGACCAGGGTTAATAGTCTATGGTATTGTGCTTATTTTCTTTTTGTCATGGATTCTTGATTTTTTCAGGGAGCTAAACTATTAAAAACTGCTTTTATAATAAAAAGCTCTAATATTTTGAAGTTTTTATACTGGAGCTTCGGTATTCAAAGATAATTTTGATCAGGCCATTTTATCTTATTGCAAAATCTCTGAATTGTATTTTTTCCAGTAAAAGTTTGTCTGGAAAAGTGTCTTGTTTAAAGGCTGCTTTTAAGCAAATTTTGCTACACTTTCTAAGTTGATTCTTGATTCATGTTTATTGCTTTCTTACCAACAGATGCTGCCACCTTCAAAGGTTAGAATTAGAACAAGTATCTACAAAGTAAAAAAAAACCCAACAACTAACAAGTAGACGCATCTTTTGCTGAAAAAGAAAACATTGTAACATAAATTTTATATAAGAATATAGAACTCTTTATTACAATATTGAAAATTCATATGCCTGTACAGCTAACTTACAAGCTTCTATTTACCTTTTAGAACATGCTTTCAGCAGTTACCTAAATTATAAAAAATTCAGTAATTTTTGAATTAAGTTCAGTTAAGACTAGTCAAGATGTCTGAAATATGGACAGACAACCCAATTTTGTTAGGAACTTTTATGAAGATTTTGTAAGGAACTTTTGAAAAGAACTTTTGTCCCACAAAAAGCTTTTTTTTGATAGACTGATCTGAACAATCTATTAATACATGTTTTAAAGATAGAAACTCCCAATATAATAGCATTCATCTTTTTCATTTGTGATGGTTAAGGCACAAATGAGTAGAATGTAACAAGAGAGTTGTTAAGTGTTTGAAGCAAAAATCTGCACTATAATATTGCTGCAAAATTTAAATTGGCTGTAAGTTTTGCTCAGGGGCAGGGAGTTTAAGGAACATCTGGAGATTCTGAAATAACCTGCATTCATTTATGTTATTTAAGTTGTAAAATCATATTCAATCTTGACCCACTCAGGAAATCTAACATAAACGTCCTGCTGATTTTGACAGTCATACAGCAAAAACACCCTCTAATGAGTATTTAATAGTCACCAAAAGTTCTGCATTAAGTACAAAGCCCTTTTGATTACTTATTCCACTAATTTAAAGTAAATGCTTTTACAGATGGCATCTGTTAGGACACAGAGCGTGTGTTGCATTTATATGTAGTCATTGAAAATAAATTCCAGCTTTGGTATAAGGATTGTACAAAAAAAAGATCAAACATAAAACACTGAGTAAACATTTACTAGTGATATATTTAAAGCTCTTCATAAAAGCTTATCCAATACCAGAATACAATGCTCAAAGTATATGAAATAATTCAGAAATGCTTTGGCAAATTAGCACCTTAAGAAAAATGGCTGAGACAAAGTAATTGAGCTCTTCCATTTTGTTTATAATCTTCCCTGGGGGGTAACAGTATTATATTTCACTATCCTTTCAAACGGTATTACCTTATGAATAAAGGGGAAAAAAGCGCAAACTTTTAGCTAGTACGGATTAAAGGGAGAACAATAATGACTTAAGTTTACATATGGAAAAAAAAAAAGAGAAAAATGAAGTGATTAGCTACTTTTGAAAGAGGGATATGGGAAATATTAATTTATTTTTTGTCATAACCAAGAATTTAATCAAAAAATGTCATGCTAAATTATGCATTCAAAATTGTGTAAATTAAGAATGATTTTGTCAATCTACAAACATGTCCCAAAAGACCAAATATTTAATGGTTTGATGTTTGTAAAGAAACATCTTCTGCATATTTTAGAACAAAGAGATATTGAGGGCATATTTATAAATAAAAAACCCTCATAGCTTTTAAAGAACTGTCAGTTAATTTAAATGCAAAGAATGTAGCTCTATTTTATGGTTATTTTCAGTACTCATTATTAAAACATTTATGATTAATTTTAAGAGCTATTAGCATTACCACAGTGTGTGTCACAAAGAAAATTACCAAGTGAATACTAATTTCAAAGTAAAATTACAAAAATTTTAGGGAAAAACCCCCAAACTTTATAATAGAATATCTATTCCTCCAAGTACTCAAAATAGGTTAAATCTGACTCAACCATTACCTTGGATCAAGAACCTCAAATTTAAAAATTGTTATCACAGTTGTGACATTTCAGGACTTTACTTGTCTCAACATGCGGACCTATAGGCTTTGGCCTTGTTTCAACTGTGAGGAAAGTGTACTATATGTTACACTCCACATTGTTTCACCTTTTCATCAAGACAGAACATTACCTGAGCTTTGTCACTTATTGTGTGCCTAAGGTTCCTTTAGTGAAAATATGAGCATTGAGAAATGTGAATTTGTGTGTGTGTGTAGTACATTAACAAAGTTGTCAAGTTTCCTACCAAGAGATAGTCAGGATGTAAATAAGATGCCCAACCGAACCCAGAAAACAAGAATACTCAGTTTCAATAATTTGAATGAGATCTCTGTTTCTCTTCCCCACTTTCAATAAAACTACCTCTACTAGAATGTCAAAAAAAAAAAAGGAAATAATTATGATATGTTCATCCAGAATTCACCTGTAATTTTTATCTTGTTATTACTAGAATTAATTATTTGTAAAATTAACCACATTAACTACTGCAGTAAGAAGCGCAGTTACATGCAACTCCAGAAATAATTATTCTAGGTTATTGCTATATGTTCATTGTGATAATTGAGTCAGGTAATCAGCCAGACCAAGGTTAATACAAGAAAAACATTTCTTGCATTCCTAAGAAGGCTACTCTTTCCCGTAAAATTTATTTATTGTGGGCTGTGGGAGGCAATATGATTAACTGAGGGAGGCAAAAGGGAGGAGGAAGATAGTCTCTTTTCTTTCTCAAAAAGGTAAATAACAGCAATGAAGGACCTGATGAACACAAAAGATCACCCTTATAAAGAAAATTTAATAGATATCAACAGCCTGTATTTCATTCAATTTCTAACCAGTATGCTCATAATACAATTCTGAAAAAAATGCACCTTTTGGTAGAGAAAATGTAACTCATTGCCCTTCTGAAATCTGTGTTTGGTCTTTGTCAGTTTGATTTTACTAGAACTATTTTAGTGATAAGAGAATGATGAACTTTTCATCCCTGTGGACTATAACCTATATTTATTTTTCATCTCCATGAACCAATCAGTTTCATGGAACAAGTACATACCACAGGAACACCTTATTGCCGAGCTGGTTTTATTCCAGTTGCCTTGTCTAAGGTGACAGGTTCAAAGCAAACTATTGGTAATAGAAGGCCCAGGATACACAGCATTGTAAACTAAGATTGTACAGGCAGACGTTTCAGTATTTTTGTCTTTTAGTTTATGATTGCAAAAAACAACAACAACAAAACACACACACACACACCAAAAAAAAAAACCAAAAAAAACCCCAAAAAAACCAAAATCCAGATACAGGAAATTATTAAATTAGAACTTTCCACTACATTTGCATTACCTCAGTTTTAGGAGTTCACTTCCTGAGCCTTACTGCTTAAACATCATTGAACTTAATTTTGCCCTTGATATTTTAGTCAAAAATGAGATTAAGTATATGGAATTAAAATAATCCTAAAACAGTGTTGCAGGAGAAGCAAGCAAATTTTAATAACCACTCTGTATTGGGATTGTGTGGCAGCATTCTGATGGAGGAGGGTGACAGGTATGACTTCTATGAGTAGCTGATAGAAGTTTCCCCCATGTCCAACAAAAAGTCAACGCCAGCCAGCTCCAAGACAGACCTGCCACTAGCCAAGGCTGAGCCCATTAGTGGTGGTGGCAGCAGCTCAGGGACAGCAGATATAAGAGGGAGGTTGAGGGTAGGGGTGCAGCAGGGATTTACTGTGCAACAGCAACTACAGCCACAGAGAGGAGAGAGAATATGTGAGAGAAACAACTCTGCAGACACCAGGGCCAGTGAGGAAGAGGAGGGGTGCTCCAGGTGATAGAGCAGATATTCTCCAGCAGCCTGGGGGGAAGACAGCTGTGACCACACAACCCATGGGGGTTCACTGATTAGCCAATATTCACCTGCAGCCTGTGGAGGACCCCACAAGGAGTAGGTGGATGCCTTAGGCTGTGATCCTTTGGGAAGCCCACTCTGGAACAGGCTCCTGACAGGAACTGTGGATCCACAGAGAAGGGAGCCCACAATGGAAAAGGCCTCTGGCAGAACATATGACCCTATGGGACACCCACTCTGGAGCAGTCTGATCCTGAAAGACTGCACCCCATGAGAGGGATCAAAATCTGGAGGGGATTTTGAAGAACTGCAGCCTGTTCTAAGAACTCATGTTGGAGAGATTCACAGAGGACTGGTTCCCATGGACCCTACCCTGTAGAAGGGGAAGAGTGTGAGGAGTCCTCTCCTCGAGAAGAAAGGAGCAACACAGTCAATATGAGAACTGACCACAGCTCCCATTCCCCATTCCCCAGATTCTTCCCTGCACCACTGGAGGATGGAGGTAGAAAAAATAGGCAGTGAAATTAAGTCTGGGAAGAAGGGAGGGGTAAGATTTTTTTTTTTGATTTGGGTTTTATTTCTTATTATCCTACTCTGATTTGACTGGTAATAAATTAAACTAATTTTTCCCCGTGAAGTCTGCTTTGCCTGTGACAGTAACTGGTGCACAATCTCTCCCTGTCCTTATCTCAACCCAGTTTTGATATTTGTTGTTGTGTTATACTTTCTTTCCCTTGTCCAGCTGAAGAGGGGAGTGACAGAATGGTTATGGTGGTGTGAGAAGCCAATTCAGTTTTGTTACACCTCAACAATGATGGGATGGGCAGAGGCACTCTGGGGAGAGACTGTACATGTGCCATGTCCAGCAGACAGCCAGGAGAAGACGGAGCAATGCCTTGTCTCTGGGAAGATCTGACTGGCCACCAGTCCATGTCTGACAAGGGGCAGCCAGTCATTGGGGAGGCACTAAAGACACTGTACCCCAGAGACACTCTCCAGTCAGGTGGCAAAAGGTCTCCAACAATGGACTGCACTGGGACATTGAGCTGGGCCAAAGGTCTCCTGTCAGAAGGCAGACTTGGGGAGGAGCCGGGGGCATAAAAAGTAACCACACCCCAAGCTCGGGGGGCTGTTCTGTCCTTTGCCTTTTGAAGCAATGTTTGGGCCTTTTTGAACTTGTCTTTGGAGTCTCTCGCTTGCCCTCGTATCCATCCTGTCTCTATATCGGCAAAACAGTGAACCTCCTGCGTCCCTGACTAGTGCTCTGCCTGCTCCGTCTCTGTGTCCCTGCCTGAGGCACCTTTGTCCAACCCTGCCCGCCACCGTGATCCTCACTGTGACCCCATGCAGGCTCCTGGACCTCCTGCCCGAGCCCCCCTCGCCTCATGTCCCGCTGCCTGTCACCGTGGGGGCCGTGCACAAGCAGGCGGCGGGCACGTCCCCTGCCTCATGGACATCGAGGGCACTCCCTGACCTCCGGTGGCAGAGCCCTCTGCTTCCCTCTGCTCCTCTCTCTCTTTCTCTCCCTCCCATTTCCATCCCTCTTGCTCTGTCTTCTCTAGCCCTTTGTAATAGAGTAACTGTGCTGGTTTGAAAGTAAAACCAGTGAAATACTCCAAGTCAGAAATACAATTAAATAGGAGGGGGGAAAAAAAGTAAAATAAAATATGTTAAATAATACAGCCTGTTAGTCAGGGCGCTGGTAGCAGTCCGGATGAAGTGGTCTCGTTGAAGCAGTGATCCTGTAGAAAAGTCCAGTAGCTCCTGTCCTCTGGGAATCCAGCAGGTTGAGGGCCCCCTGTGCTGTCCCAGGTTATATCCAGGTGGGAATACTTGGCTCCTCCCCATGGGAGGAGCATCTCACAATGAAATGATGTAATTTTATGACTCATACAATGGGTCCTTGATTGCCCATTAAACAGAGATAACTCCTGGATGGGAGTTACCCATGAGTCATACAGCACAGCATGAATGGGCCCATTAACAGAACATAGTCCGGAGGGTGGGGACAAGGGAAACACTGCCCCACCTGGTTTCAACAGCTCATGAAGATGGTGATAGAATACATACCTTGGGCATATCTTACATTGTAACCTGGGACAGTAACTCCTTTTGTCTTTTCATTACCTGTAAACGGTTCTCAGATACAATGTTTGCCTCATTTGGCTTGATTTCTTTCCCAACTATCCATTATTAAAAGAAATCCTCGTGGTTCCCAACATCAGAAAGTGACAGGAGGGCATCTGGCAACCAGGCAGGGGGGTCAGCCCAGCAGTTAGGTGTGGTATTAAGAGCAAATAAAAAGCCTGTGTGGTATAGTAGGCAACACTATAACAAAGTTGCAGTCCTAGACATCAGGAAACATAGGAATAAAATGAGTATTGCTATAAAATCAAGATGACTTAGTCACAAAGGAAAAATTATTATAAATAATAAAAGTTCTTTGCTATATTAAATAAGGAGAGAACAAGCACACAAGATAAATGAGGCCAAAATATACTAGAGATTAAAAATTATCTGTGTAGTATCTAAAACTTAAAAGAATACCTATCTCACTTTTCAGTAAGACTGAAGATATGGCACATCAAGAAAAAGGCAGGTTAATTCATGGAATTAATATGTGAAAAAAAAAAATTACCTCTTTGGAAAAAGTAAAGTTTTTAGACCTCAGAGTAAAGGGAATCCTGTGATATTTAGTGCAGGAAAATTGCAAAAAACTGATATAGGAAATTATAGATCCAGAAACAAGGTATTTTAATGAACCTGTCTTTATCAAGAAATAATAGAAAATGGAATATCAATATTTGCTTAATGGAGATGTGATTGAGAAAACTGAGGGATCATTAACCTGATATGGGTTTTATTTAAGCTTTTAGGGCAATTGTTGAAGTACCTGATGAAGACAGCAAAGGAAATAGAGCATGTTGCAATATTTAACAAAATACCTGATATTATACTACCATCTTTACTCTCTGATTATAAATATTTTCCTAGCAAAGGGAACATGGAAAACATGGTTTATTAGAGTGTGTACACAGCAAAAAAAACTCATAAGAGTAATCTTAGCAAGCATAATGACTATTCCATTCTTCTCCAAACAAATGAAAACTGAACAGTACCAGTGGATAGAACCATGTGGAACCAGTGCAAAGACTTTCTTAGATTAAAGAATAGTGAAACATATAAGAAAGAAGATTAAAAGAAAAAACACAAAGCAGAGCCTAGAAGGAAAGAACTGTGTGACTCTGAGTATGTTGAAATGGAACATGTTCCATATGCTTCCTAAAATCTATTCACCTCTTAAATAAGGTTTGCAACATAAAAATACTTGAATACACCATCCTACCTCTAGTTTACTCCTGGTACTTAACTTCTATGCTTTTAAAAGCTTTCTGGTTGTTAAAAATTTTCTGTCACCCTGCCAAGGACCCAGTTTTGAACCTTTTTACCCCCGTCTCACAGCACCAGTTGTCAAATCACTCAAGCAGTGAAAAAAATTAAAATCTACATTAAAGGTAGCAAAATGTTCTTAGGCTGTATTGAAGGTTGTTACTTGTTCTAAGTTTAAGGAAATATTCATATTTTAGAGCTTGTTTGATTTAACTGTATCTGCTGTTTTCATCAAAATTATTGTGAGCTCAAAAGGAAATTGGGGATATATTAAGAACATTTCTTTGTTGACAGCTGGTGAAAAGTTTGCTCCAGTTCTGTGTTTCCTTTGCTTAGGTTCCTCTGACTGGTGATAACTTGTCAGAAAATGCAACTTTCATCATATGAAGTAGAATCCACATAATCAAATTTGCATGTCATAAACTTAGACATTCAAATTTAAGGTAATCTCTCTCTGTTCCATGACAATCAAAGAATACATAAAGGATCTTTGGATGACTAGTCTTCTTATCCCAAGACAAGCAGTCTGGTTGAAAAATGAGATTGAGATGAAAAAAAACCTAGGAACCTGTATATTGTTGTAAAAAGCAAGTCATGTCTTAGCATAGTTAAACCTGGAGCTGGATGTTTGTGTGCTTTATTACACCAAGGGCTGAGGTGTTGAATTAAAATTGTCAATCTAGAATTGGTCCAGAAGAACACAAAACAAATCATTGAGAAAGCAAACTGAAGTTCATTAATCTAAAAAGTAGAAGACCACACTGACTTAAAAAAAAATAAAGTATTTCTGAAAGGCAAAAGGAAATACTTCTTCCTTTGAATCCATGAAAGATAAGACTTGGTGTTGAACCTACACTGAATAAAAATCAGAAACTTCAGACTTGAACTGTGAGACACTTTCTAGTGGTTTAAGTAATGATGTGATAGAACAGATTGTTTGAAGAAGAGATGGTTTTGAAATTTTGGAGACGAGAAAGTGAAAATACCTTACAACAATATCTGTTTTTTGTCAGAGGGAGTAGATGGATAAGATGCCTTCTTGAAAAAATTTACAGACAATGTGACTTGAAGACAATATACATTGGTGAGATAACTGAGCCTCACAGTATGATGATATCATATGAGAGATTTTCTTCTTTATTTCCTCAGAGAAATAGGTAAAAAAAATTCCTTACTCAGTGCCATTGTTTGGACTCCGCCTGGAACTCCATGGACAGGTCAGTCGCTTGTGTTCCAGAATGGTTATGTGAGACGGGAACAGGATAAAGGAGCCCTGCTGGGATCCTGGCACAATAAGGGAGAATAAAGATATATCTATTTGAAAGAACACAGATAACAGGTCTATATTTACTCCAAACTGACAAGAAATTATGTCCATGAGGTACTGGACAATTAAGGGAAATGGACTTACAAAAAAGAAAAAGAATGATTAAAAAAGAAAATGCCAACATTTTACAAATACAGCCAGAACAATGTTCTATATTTTCATCATCTGGAAAAAAACTCTGTACAAGTTACAGAGGCCTTTCTTTCCCTTTCAAGAATGTAGGTGGCCCACTACTCACTTTGGTGTTTGCTTTGGTTCATCTCATTAAACACTTATTATTCAATATTCACTGCATGTTTAGTATAGTGAGTCAAAAATTAATTTTCAGTTTTAAACTGAAAATTATACTTTTTGCTTTCATAGAAACTGTCTTTCCTATTGGCTAAGCCTCCTTTGAGAATGGACTTAAACTTCTTACAGGTAAAGCTTATTATTAGAGTGCATTTACTGTATATAATTAAATGTTTCCATAAAATATTCTATTATAGGTACACTAGCTACAAGCTACTGTAGATTTCAGAATATACTATAATGCAGAAAATAATAAAAAGGTGTTAAGATGATTTGAAATAGCAAATTGAAATATGCAAATATGCAAAGATGTCAGGTTCATGAAACTCAGGTTTCCCAAGAAAGGCACCTCTCAAAATTTCATTTAATAAAATAAACACTATATCCTTGTACATATTCATAGAATGATAGAAATGTGTAAATTGCAAAAGATCTTCAAGATCATTGAGTCTACTTGTTAATCTCACACTACCAAGACCAACACTAAACTATAACACTAAATTAATGTCGCGTCTACACATCTTTTAAATGCTTCCAGGTACAGTGACTCAATCTTTTCCCTGGGCAGCCTGTTGGTTCCTTGAAAACCCTTTCAGTGAATATGGTGTCTTAAAAATCAGTAAAGACTACTCAAAATAACACCAAGTCATAAAAATAACTTTTCCATTCATTTGGAGATTTATCATTCAGGTATATCACATAGATGGACTGAAAAATTACTCCTGGATTTTTTGTATTGTCACAGGCATGAAACATTTCTTAAAACTATTTAAGTGGGAATTAAGCACTATATGTCAATAAAGATTGATATGAACTATAAGAAGAAAAAATCCTCTTCTGTATTACAGCATGCATACATGTACAACTCTTAGCGGGAAATGAATATAGAAATGGAACAATAAATAATACCTTTAAGTAAGATATTTTCATTAGAAAGTATTTAAGTACACTTACTTCTTAGTACTAGAGCAATTCAACATGTGTGACTGTTGCAAATAGCTGTCTTACTTCTTTCAATATATTAAAATTTCTTTCCAACTCATTTGAGAGTCCTCTTACATTAGGAAAGACCCAGAGACACTCAACAGTTTGTGTAAAATGCGACGCAAAATTTTACCTTGAATACAAAATCTAGTGGTGATTCTTCTCAGCTTTAGAAGGAAAAAAAAAGACATGGAAATATACATATATATACATATATATATACATGCACATACACACACATATATATAAAGAAATGGAAGAAAATTTGGAGGAATACATACTATGGAGAGAAAAATATTTCCAGTGAAGAAAGATTTCTTCAAATAAATTTGAAAGAAATTTGGCTGTGTAGGAATATATAAGGAAAAGGAACCACAGGAGGGCATTTGTAATCAGGAAGTAATTTCAGTTTTAATGAGGGGAAGCAGTAGACAAGACAGGTCTTTAAGTCACCACCTGGAGGACTCTAAAGGAAGACAAAAACTAAGAAAAGACATACCAGATTAATTTTATAATGGATTTTTTTTTTTTTTAACAGTGAGGCTGCATAATAGTCTGAGGGGCAATACAACATGAGGCACTTACTGTGAAATCCAGGAAAGTAAGTATAAGGGAGGTGGAATGATTGATGACAGACTGATCAGAAAAGGCTATCAAAGTCAAGAACTGTAAGGGGGTAGAGGACCAATGATCATGACATGCATAGCTAATCTAATTAACCTTTTTATATTAAAACATTCTTATTAGAAATGGCAATTTTAGGCAAATACTTCTTTCATGAAGAGAGATTCACCATGGGAGAAAGGAAAGATGACAATGTCATAAAAGGTTCTTGTATAAGAGTCCTCAAAGAGCATAAATAGTGAAGCTGTGGGACTAACAATGTCTGCAGAAAAAATGATCTTAAAATGTTCAGAAAAATTAATAACAAAATTAAAAGACAAAATAAAAGATTATAGGAAGTTTAAAAACATATAAGTTTTATGAGTAACATTTTATTTGCATTTACTTTTCATCTTTCAGCTGTATTTCCCAAGAATATAAGCATGAAGCTTCTAATTCTCATGTACAAAATTGGTACATATTGAGAGCATTCCTTGCTCAACCAAGGTCCTAACCCTTTCTTCTGGAATGAATTTCATTCCATAACACTAACTGGTCCTTGAAAGAATTCTTTGTTTTCTATTATACTGTGCATAATTTCTTGAGTTTTTCCCTGACAAGTATTCTTAAATTAAAATGACATCTCAAATTATGCCCTGAAGAGTAACTTATTTGTGAATAAACTATTATTTTGATGTACATGATTTTATTGTCTTAAAAATTTATTTAAAACACTTAACATTTCGAAAGGATTTTTTGTTTTTGCAGCTATGACCTTAAGGCACCCTACATGCTTTTCCTACCAATAATTTCATTGAAATTAATAGAAATATAAAGGGTGAAAAAGCCTTCAGCGGTGTTGCCACTTGAATAAGTTCTTAAATCCAGAAATAAAAATAGGCATATGCACACTCTAACTGTTATTTTTAAATGCCCTAATTTCTGATTGTAGCAATCTGTCTATAAATTTAAATCCTAACCTCGCAGAACTCTACAATAAATTGTTCAAATAGATGTATTCTGTTCAATATTTTGTAAAGGTGTTTACTAGAGAAACAAGTATTTTTTGAAACTAATTTTATATGACGTTAATAAATTCTTGGGTACTCATTATTTTGTATTTCTAAAATATTTTCGGTTTTCCTGAAGAAGCTGAGTAGTAAGGCTGATTTCTTTATATACATATTTCAATATTATTTTCAGAATTGTTCTACAGATAACAATAATTCTTTTTTAAAAATCTCATTGAAGCTGGAACATCTGTGCTATATCTTTCTGGATGTGTCATCCTTCTCTTATCACCAGGAATAGTGAATGAGAAGGTCAAATAAACATGTACTTTTGGCAGAGGACAAATAAAAAGTAAGCAATCAATATTGTTTCTAAATACAAAAACTAATGAAAAGAATTTTAATGGGAAAAGTGACTCACAATTATAAATACAGTAACCCACTATCTAGATCTGCTTTTTGGCTGTCCTTTCTGCTCTTTGCTTCCTAGGCTGAGTTGAAAACTTCTATTACTGTTATTCAAATGCCATTAAGTAACTCTGAGATTATATTATTTGTGAAAGTTCCAATTTTAACCACTTTATTAGAGGATTAAGATAAATTGATGTAACATATATACTTTGAGAGCATCACTTTAAAATGTCAACGTACTTTAGAAAACCTGACCTGATCAGTAAGGTTCACATTGGAAACTTATGGTCAATTATCTTTTTTCAACATACCAGTGGATGATCAAAAAGTAGTTTTTAGTATCTAAAGGGAACACAATTGCAAAGCAACTTAAATGTTCATTCAAGTGATTGCAGCATCATAGAACTAGAAAAAATCAGATTTTTGACAGATATCTTTGTTTAGAAAAGTCTGTCTACCAATTAAAAATCTATTATTTATAAAATAATAATAAAAAAAAAACTAAGAAAAAA
>WBMY01018713.1:463450-481642 GCA_013397315.1 Donacobius atricapilla
TTCATGTTCTGAGAACAGGAAAGATCAACACAGATATGGCAATGCTGTAACATGGCTGTATGACTTATTGCCTGGGGACCTGACGGCACTCTGGTCTTACAAAGCACAGCAGTTTAGAAGTGAGATGATGTTTTCTCAGATGCAGTATAATTTCCAGTGATAATTAATGCATAACTATAATCATTTTACTGATAATTTATGCAAGTAACCAATAATCAGTTAGAGGCCTAAATATATAATTTATTTATTTCAGTAATTTTTTCCTTCAGAATAATTCTAAATGAAAATCTAAAACCCTTTATATATGCCAAACTTAGGAAATTTTTAGAATGTGTTTTCTGCCACTTCATTTGTCTCTTAAGGTAAGTTAAATAGCAGAATAGATACCTAAGGAATTAATCCTAATGAAAAAAAAAATATCCCTAAAGGAAAACTGAGTGTAAATATTACTGGAGAAATTCTGAGAAATTGTACTGTTTTCCCTGAATCATCAATGTCATTATCTGCCTCATTCAACCCATTTTTACACAGTATCTGCATTATGGACTCTCACTGAGGGTTACTCATGGAGACTTCTGTGGATTTGCTTCTGTGTAGAGAGTCCTTTTGATATTCCTTACAGAACATGTTCATTTACACTTTCTATTACAGTTAATTCTCAGAGACTATCTTAGAGATAATCTAGGTTTTGTAGAATACTTTATACACTTGTTTCTGCAACTAGTTATCCACTTTAACTACCAGAACTATTTATCTGCTCTAAAAATAGAACTGCTTTCATTTTAAAGTTACTTCTTTTGTAGGTATACAGATAATGAAGGAAATATGGGGCATGAACCTGGATTTATTCAGTTGTAATACATCAAAAGGTGCCAGAGAGAAGCCAAACAAATTTAGATCATGTCTAACCTGCAAAAAGGGTGAACCTAAATCATAGTTTATAGCCTGCCATCTATTCGGTACAGACTAAATGCTATATATTATTTAGTGTAGTTGTAAAGAATGGTATACAAGCAACTTGATTTGGATTTATAGAGTATTGACCCATTTAAAAAACAAATAGTACTATTTTAAATTATATTTTAGGAATTAAGGTATGAAAGTATGAATAATTTGATTAAATGGACTTTTTTTTTCCTTGAGAATCTGCCACTTAGAAGGTGGGCATACTGTTTCTTGTAGGATTCAATCTCCAGACAGAATTACAGTTTTCTAAACCTTTCCTCACATTTTCTCCCATATTTATGCTTGTGGATATAAGATACAATTTTTCCTAGTGTAACCTAGTGCTTCCACAAAGTAGTGCTCATTTCCAGAAAAGGGAGGTGACAAATGTGAGAAAATGTTATAATTTTCTTACCTTAATGTCAGGTTCTTTGTAGAAAGAGACGCATTCAACAGACTTGATTTCCTCCCTTTTTGGACTCCTTAAGGGTTTAAGAGCCACAGGAAATAAGGGTCTCTTCAAAAAGACACGTTAAAAGAATACTTAATTTTCACTGAAATTCTTTTACACATGGACTGCTCTGTGAACCTTGGTCTGCAACTTGTCTCAAACCTGCATCTTCAACAAGAAAAAAACCCTTTTTTTTCCTTTTCTATTTTTTTCTCATTTGAAACTAGGTTTCTCAACTATTCTCATTCACTGTTCCTGTGTTATCTGCAAACACCTTGCGAGATGCTACAGCAGACAAAAAGCAGCCAGACCATTCCATCATCCTCATCTTTGTCCTGTGTTTCTATCAATGAAAGAAAAGGTGGACATCAAGAACATAAGTTACTAATGTTTAATGAACTATGCAGTATGGGAAACATTAGGGATATAGCAAAAGTTTGGGTAGCACCAGACATAATAGTTAGGTAAAAAATGCTCCAGCATACTTTTATTGAATTTATCCCTATAGAAATTCTTCTGATTAAATGAGACTTTCAGGAAAGTCCTTTTTTTTTTCTATTGCAACAAAAGCTAACATTGAAGAAAATTCAATGCAATAATATTTCTGGGGTGAAATAGACTACTGGAGGTTTGAGTACCTCTGAAATATATTCCATCAGCAAATAAAAAGTCAGCTACGGTGACGTGACCAGTCATAAATGTGGCCTGGTTAGAAGGGGAAAATTGTCTCCTGAAAAATAGTGACAGAGAAAGACTGGAACTCTGAGCCTGGGAGCTAGACCTGTCAACCTGAAAACACCCTTGAAAAGTGCAGCTGGCCTCTTTGAAGTGCAAACAGGGTGCCTAGGAAACAAAGATATCCTGAGATACCACCATTTAGCACAAAACCATGTGAGTCTAGTAACAATTTATTGTCTGAGGAGCTGGAAAACAATTCATAAAAAATAAAGCTTTTCAGGAACAACAGCAAACATTATCTTTTATTCTCTATTACAGGTGAGCAGTAGAAATTAACATCTTTTATTAGCTTCTCAAAGAGGGATATCCTACACCAGGACTTAATTTTTTTTTCCAAAAATGAATCTTTTGCTCTCTCTCTGAGACCTTACCAGGTGGGATGCCTGATTCCAGACTCTGTGACATGGATCATTTTCAAAGGGAGACTCTGTCTGTTATCTTATTATTTCGTTTTATCCTCACCTTTTCACCTCAAGGGTCCTTTGATCTGGGATTAGTTTGTCCCTCACTTTTGGAATAACTTCCTTTTGAAATCTACTTCAATTATTTTTTGTGTTTTTATATAGTTATACAAGTAATCTATAATAGGCATATCTGTTATATTTTTGGCAAGTTGGCTTGATGACAAATTGTAGTAGTTTTTAATAGACTTTAGGTATTTGCTGTTGCTGTTGGTTATATATAAATACCAATTGATATCATTGATTGATACCATACTATTAATTGATTATATACTACTATTTGTTGATAGAAATTGGTAAAACCTTATTCATATTCATTTTATTAATCATAGGTGTACCTGCTACTAGTGATTTTTGTGACATTGGTGGCAATCTGAAATAAAGTAGTGAAATTTAGAGGATAAAGCTGGGGTTTTGTGTATTGTATCATCCTATGAACTCACATTTACAACTTCTAAATACCTGAAAGTAAGGTAAACCTTTAAGTCATGACAAAGAGTCAGATCTCTTATGAACTTTTAAAAAGACTTATAAAATATTACATAAATACATAACAAATATCCAGAGTCTTTATATTACATTGGATTCATTCACTTACTCTTCAATTTTCATTCAAGTACAAAACATGGCAAACTTTGATGAATGTCTTGATTTGTAGTGATGTAAGAGCATACATACCAGTGAAATTTTTTCTGTATAATTTACTGTTCATAAACTCACATTTTATAGGAGATAAAACTATGAGAGACAGAAAATTCTCGTCTAGATGGGGACAGTCTACCTCTCTTCCCTGGTGAATCTTTCAGTCTAATGCTTTTTGAATGGCCTTATATGGTCTACAGATACAAATTTTCTGTTTTGTCCTGCTGTAGCATATACTCGTGCAGTTTTTCTCTGGTGCTATATGCTGTGCAGACTTAAAAGCTGTACATAATTCTTGCTATAGGAAAAAGAATACTGAAAAGCAAAGGACATACCAGTTATTTGTATATAAAAAAATTACTTCTTCAAACAAAAAGAAGTCACTTGAAACAATGTATTTCAGTTATATTCTGATTTCTTGAACTATGTTCCAACCAGCACTAGATGGTGTACAGTTGACCTGTTTACTGAATTAATTTTGCATTGAATTCCAGAAATAAAAGCAAAATGTTTCTTTTACTGTTTTTACTCTGGTTATAGAAATGTCATCGTGGCTTTAGTTGGAAGAAAAGCCAGCAGGATACTGAGATGTTAATTAGGAGGAATATGAGAGGAAAGTAATCCCTCAAGGCTCAAAGGATTTCAGAGGGACATGTGAATGCTAAAATTTCAGCAAGTGAACCACAAGTTCCTGTGAAGTTGAAAGGGAAATAGGAAGGGAATACCATGAAATAGTTCTGAAGGAAAGGAAAGTATATTAGAGGAAAAGCATTAAGAAAGATAGAATGGAAAAATGAAATTGAAAGAATTCCAATGGAGACAAGAAAACAGTCTAATCTAGAAAAAGCTATATTTGGAATTAAAAGTTACACTTTCTCTTGGATGTAACAAGCTCAGAAGGGCTATTCAAAATTATATTTCAATTTTGTGTTCAAGGTTAATAATAAAAACAGTCTTTAAAGGTCTTTAAGTATATCTTTAAATAATCTAATATTTAGACTGTGACATTTCTTATTTAGTACTGTTTCTTCTACCTGCTCTATTCTGAAAGGAAAATTAAGTGGCAGCTAGTTTGTGGTTATTTTTTCATTAAGGTAATGTGAAGTATATTTTCATGAAATGGAAAGTGTTTTCCATTCTTTAAAAAAAGATAAAGGGTATTTGAAAGGTAATTAAAGTTCTACTGACATCAGTTCTTTGGTGCAACAGCTGCAAGTGTAGGAGGCCTGAAAAAGATAATACAGTCCTACGCTGTATATTTTTTGCCCAAGTTCTCTTGATATCACCCACCTTGTCTACTTTTCTGTTGGCTTGCTCAAATTCCACTAGCTTTCATTCCATGCATTTTACAGCCTATGTTATTGTTCTTAATAAGACTGTTCCTGTATGTAATTTGGTGAAAATCTGAGTGTAATTTTTGACATGCATGAAGATAATTCTAACCATAGTAGGTTTGTTTCATTTTGAGGTCCTTCAATGACAAAAAAAATGCCCTAGAGAGCCATAGTGCTCTTGCATTCTGTCTTAATAAAGTAGGCACACCAATAAAGATGATTTCATGCACATCTCAATTAACAGCGTCAGTGCCTCTGTGAGAATGAACATTTCTCAGCTCCTAAAACCACTGCAACTAGATAGAAATTCATAAGCCATGAATTGGAATTAAGCAATAAATGGAAAAATGTCTGATTTTTACTGCAACAGCTGATAAAGTACAATACAGACTGCTGAAAAATAAGTGGACACCTCTGTTTTATATATATGGAGATTTTTGTCTCACAAAAAGACAAAACTTGGCTTTCCTTATCTATTTTTTACATGGAAATAAGTTACTAAAGCATGGCCATGGAGCACATACACTTAGACTAATTATTTGGGATATTGACAGACTTTGGAACGTGAGGATTTAGAAAGCAAATTAATTATTTCTCTCTGTTCCTTTATTCTTGAAGATCACTATTTTTTTAGTGGACTGTTCTTCATGAAAACGAAAGAAATAGACATCCTCTGAATCATTCATTTTCATCCTTAATTTTTATTCAATACTAACATCAAAAAATGCATTTATATTTTTACTTTCTAGAAAGTTTGATAATAAAGTTAATAAAACATATTCTACATATTAATTTATATTCCACATGAAATGCTTTTTAAAGTTAGTGTTAATCCTTCCAGTAATAAATTGCTTTTCATTACTGTTCCTTAAAACTATTTTCTATACAAGACAGCCATTTCATGACAAAACTGCATTTCTAGCTATCAGAAAACAAATAATACACAACCAAATAATATCGTTATTTCAAAACCATTTTGATTTTATTTTTTAATTGGTGTTTTATTTAGTAAGTTATTTTTTTGGTCTTTACACTCTTTCAATGGATCACAGAAAAACTACACACTTCCACTCTTCCCCCATTTTTGAGGCATCAAGATTTAGTGATTGGCATATCATTCCTCTCAGGAAAGACTATTACATTTGGCTTTAAGCACACCAAGTAGCTTTGCAGCTCACTTATGTGAGGAGAGGGAGATAGATAGGACTTCTGAGTAAATGTTCTCTCTCAGCAGTGTTCCAGTTACTTTCTGGGCAGGTTGACTCACCCTAAACCCCTGGAGTAGAATGGCCCTAATGGTGTCTGCAAGACAAAACAAGTAAATATGGAGAACAGTTCCATTTTAACTGGAATGTGTGGGAAAAAAAAAAAAGAAAGTAGGTGGCATTTATAACAATATCACACTGTATTTTTAAGAAAAAAAAAAAGGCTTAACTACCACTCCTAGTCTTTGCATTACACCAGATGTTGGCTTAATTGGACAAATACTGCCTGTTATGATTACAGCAAAGCGTACTGTAACTATGGGTGTAAGAGACACTGACACACATCACCAGCCAGCATAAATCAATAGAATTCCGTTGACATCAGTATATGTAGGTTGATCTTCACAAGCAGAGGTTTTGGCCTATAATTTCATAATTATAAAAGGAGGAGTATATGAAAGGAGTTTTCACATTATTTTTCAGACTAGAAAGGAACGTATGAAAATTCCAGCCATCTCCATACATACTGTATTGAGTATCTGTGATCAAACTAAATGGATTATCACAAATTTAAAATTGTGATTTTATATTTCCAACCACCATAAGATAAAAAGACATTAAAAACATAGTCAGCATCAGGATTATGTGGAAAAAGTACAGAAAATTTTGTCTATTGAGACCTCTTTGCTTGTCTGAAGTTCCAAATATAAATCTAATCTTTTTAGACATTTTCAAAAGCTTTTTTAGACTACAATTTCACCACAATATTTAATGATACAAAATCCATATGTATCTTATAAATGCCATCGTTATAAAACAGTGAAATAAAAGTCTCAACTGCTTCACTGACAAATGCATGAAAAGAAAAAATTATTGTATGCAAACATGAGAACATTACAATCTAGTGTTGTCCTTCACTCTTTCATAAGGAGACTCAGCACTGAATGTATGCTGTTTTGAAGGGCCCCTTGAGCTTTTATTATTTTATTGTGAACTCTGCGCCTAGAACCACTTAGCCAAGTAAAAAGATTAGCCAGGGGCCTCCCATTCCTTCCAAGGTCTGGTACAAACTGTAGTTAACAGATTATGTTGAAGGGCCCTTCTGTTGGGTGCTTTCATTGTTTCATTCCTTGGAGTACTCCAGCTACAAGACACCAAGCTGATTACAGGCACTGTAAACAGTCTGTCTTGTTTTGAAATTTCTATGTAGGGTAACGAGCATTATAAACATATGTAAAACTTCACACTAAGTTATTTTAGAGCTGCAGTTCAGTGCTTATTAAAATTCTGTCTTTCTGGCCTTTATCAAGCAATGTCATTCAGCTATAGTGATTTCACCAGGGGTGAAATATTCCTTATTCAGAAATGGAAATCCTAAATTCCAGGAACACAATGATACCAAGAGGTCAGGTTCTCCCTCTGAACTATGTATGTCACTTTTTCTTCCCCAGAAAATGAAGTAGGCATAAAAAAATACAGTTAAACAAAGAAACTGCAGCTAAAATTTAAACTATCTTTGACTGAGATGACGAAAATGGTTAGAGGAACAAGAATGCTGTTGCCAAAATGGATTATAATTATAATTTTTTATAATTAGCACCATCGTTGAATTTTTAAATATATTTATCTTTTAAAAACATTCAGATCTCTCATTTTCCACAGACCCCCACCCTTCTTTCTCTTTCTGTATAAAACTAAAAGAAAATTAAATGTTGGCAGTTACAGTAGCTACATAAGTGTGGCAACCATCCAGCATTCATGCAGACAGATCTGAAATCATCTTTCCATGTGCAAAAGTAGTTGAAAAACACTTTAGCACTCTAGACATTTTATCTGGGCAAGATCTTACTCAGTGGAAGGTGATTGACAGCAGCTCTTATGTTCGAAGATTTTAACAGAGAATGTGCAATGTCTAATAAATGGTTCTCCTTGTACTGTTCAGCCATTTATTTTTTGGGAAAACCCCATGCAAAGTACTCTGGTTCAGATGCCAGGGAAATGCTTCATTGTCTTATGTAGATGAGGCTGTCCTCTTCTACAGACCAACTATATTTACCAAAGTAATTGGTAATTGTTACATAGAATATCAATTCTGCCTCAGAAACATGACTGCTGGAGATTTAATGAGATGAACTTGTGTCAGAAAGGAGCAGTTTTATTTACTGCTATGAATCATTTTAAGTATCCATCAGTGTGTAATTTTTGCTCCAAGAGGCTAATTTACGTGAATCGGTCAAATATAGTACACCACAGTTTCAAGTATATTTGAGCTCATTAATACTTCCTCACAATTTACTGAAATCTGCATTGAGAATATAGGTCTCAAGAATAGTTTTTAAAGGGTGATGAATCAAAATAAAGGTATTTTTGAAAGGACAATCACTGTAAAATAAGTAACTTTGGAGTAATAAATTGCTGTCAGAAATTTTGAGACTAGATTCTGCCCTCATTCTCAGTAGTGTCAATCAAGAATAAATCTTCTGAAGACAATGCAATTATTTTAGGTTTAAATCTATATATCTGCAAGCACACAGTGATTCAGTTCTCTCCCTAAATTAAGCAGAGTTTGTTCATGCACTCTTTTTTCAGATAAACATTGAGGTAAACGTATAGAAGTTTTTACTTGGAGAAAGAATTATAGGTAATTAAAGTACTAGATTATTATAACACAAATTAGTTAATTCTAGGTGAAATCAATTCCCTCTTATGCTCCCCAATGCACATACACAAAGAGAAGCCCACATATGCATGTATAAACACTAGCTCCTGCAACAACCTGAGGACATAGACTTTGCCCAAGAACCACCTCTGAGGCTTGAAAGCAAAATAACCATTTTCAAAACCAGAGGCAGGCAAATAAACAGTAGTGAGATTTGTGACAAGTTACAATAATGCACACATCACCAAGTTTTGGCCAAAACCTTAGGACTCCCTGCAAAACAGATATTTACTCTAAGTAGAATAGAAAATCTAGCAGTGGAGTGGCTTTTATTAACATCTTACATTTTTTTGAGCCTAATATAAAATCCTGTCATAGGAAAAATGGAAGGAAATCTTACATAAAACATGCATCATAAAAACCCTTCAAACAATGAAAACACTGAGGAAATTATTTCATTTATCTTTATTATTTTTAAAGTGTTGTTCAAAGATGTCATCTAATTCATCACTTTACTGTTTTTTTAAGAACTCTAAGTCTACAGCAAGATACTTCAAAAGCACTTTTCTATCTGGACCAAAATTTATCTCCAGTATAACGAGTCAAGATTAATTTTTTACCTTGTCTACCTTTCTATTGTTGCATAAGATTATAATTTTGTTTATTGTCCAATCTCTCCTTCTGTTTTTAAGAGTTCCATTTGTATAGAATATTGCATGCAATAAATCATTTGTGGCAGAAATAGTAATAATATTGACCACACATAACAATTTATCATTATGTTTATCATTGTGCTTGCTCTCTCCCTGCCCTGCACATGCTCCCCACTGTGCATGCAACATACACGGAGAGAAGAAAAGCTATGCATTGCTGTCAACAGAGGGATTTCCACAGTGGACCTGCACAGATATAATGTCACAAATACTAGTGACAAAACAGTAGCATGGCTGGAGAGACAAGACCAGGCGTCAATCTTACGGACTTCAGTAGTCTTTGATTTAGGCCTGAAGGAAGGGTGAAAGCACAGCACCATAACAAACAAACAAACAGACAAAACAACCCAAAATTTTAACATGTAGTTTTGCACTAAAATGTGACCTCAGCAAGAAGCCAAAGCATCAGACTCACCATTACTTTAATAATTTTAATTATCAATGTGCACTTACTATTTTTGGTTTTTTGAATTTGTAAAGGATCCATTAAGAACAATTTTATCAGATCAGGTAGCTTTTTGCTGTTAATACAGACTACCCTGTGCTGTTCAGCTGTTCCAGGTATTCTTACAATGTTATTTCTCTGTCTCTTTTTTATCATTTCAGAGATAACCTTCGAGTTAACCAGTGCAATGTCAACATGTGGCTGTAGCTTGATTTCTGTTATCAGAAGCTGTTACTACAAAGGACACAGAAAATAGCATTTTCCTTCTTAATATCTTGGCAGGAAATTGATCTTTCTATTGGCTGATTAGGTAACGGATTATGACTTGCTAACTGATCAAAATACAGGTGTGGAAATGTCTTATGCTCTGTCTAAGCCCAAAACCCTGCACGTTTCCCATATTAATAAACCAATTTCTGTGTCTTTTGAAATTATTTTCCAGTAAACTAAAAACTGAAATTCAATTATCAAATAAAGAACTTCAAACTTGCATGTTAATGGCATGTAGAATTTCTTTTCTTCTGGAAGTCCACTTTTGTTTTGCTGAAGTGATTTCACAGGACTAGCTACCCCAATAAGTTGGAGCTTTCTTTCTCTTTTGATAAACTTGAATCACTTGGAGAACTAAACTCTTGTTCCTCCTTGTCTGTATGAGAGAAAGAGAAGTGCTAATCTCTCAAACTACTACTTCAGAAAGATTAATTTATTAATTTCATATTTTATGATTCAAAAATTATTTTCAAAATATTCTCACTGTAGAAAGACTGATTTGGAAATTTTGGAGCAGTAACATACACAAAGTATAAATGTTAAACTGGTAACTCAGTAAACATGACAGCCTTCAAATGTTGTTTAAAAGTACAAGTTTTCTTAACTTTTGTCTGTAACAAAAACTGTTCATCCTTCTTTAAATGTGTTTTGCACCTCTTTTCCACAGTAATGACCTCATATATTGTCATTGATCTGCAATCTATACACTTCAATTACTTGCAACTTTTTGTCTCAGTTACACCAGCATCTATTTTATATGCAAGTCCTAGATCTGTGACTTCATCATATCCATGTCCTGCCACCAGATACAGACGCGCTTTGTTCTGCCTCTTTTCATGCTGGAGGAGTTTTTCCTAGGGGTTGCTCCTTGTTCTGAAACATGAAAATGTGTGAAGCATAAAACTCCAGCTGTGAATACTTACCTCCCTGCAGTGTTAAAAAGTTCAATATACAAAACACCTGGTTTCAAGCAAAATGTACACTAAGATATATGGCAATGAGACAGATTTAATATACCCCATAGGGCCCTCAAGCAGGTTTTAAATTAAAGACACAACATAGTTGGTTTCTTTTCTCTTTTTTTTTTCTTTTTTTTTTTTTTTTAATGAGTCTTTATTTCATGAATAATGAATTGATACTTCTTCCTACTGAAGAGAAAGTTATAAACAAAAAAGCAATTTTCGATGAGCAGGTAGGATGAGGATTCATTGTTATGCAAATAAAATCTGAAATATAAAGTTTACGTTATGAACAGAATAAAACCCCTTTGTTTCATGCAGAAGAAATTTAGAGGGTCCCTGGAAATCTTGACATGGAGTGCATTGTTCAGTTCACTTGAGGTTTACTTACACATTGGCACATAGACTACTATTCGAAGGTAATAATAGAGTCTATTACTCCTACTGTATACTCTGCAGACAGTATTTTACATTTATATTTGACTGTACTTCCATACAGAGCTGTTCTAAATGCCCAGCAGTATAGATGTACTTTCAAATAACTGACAAGAATTTTACAAGAAAATATAATTAGGAAATTCAAAAAAATCATAGGTCACCAAATGTTGTTATTATGGTTTCATACAACAGATAAGGGAACTCTGTGTTTTCACTCAGGCCCACATGCTCTTTTCTCCTTGCATTGTAGCTTGCCTATTTTGTAAGCCTTTCCTACTGACAATAACAGTTTTCTCTTCAGATGATAACAGGTATAACAATAAGAACACAATCTTCCCCAAAATATGGGCATGTGAACTAAAATGCATTCACTTCATTCAAGTTTTAAAAGGCCAGGGTTCTGGTGTTTGTAAGGCATATCTATAAAGCTACAAATGTGAGTTTTCAATATTTTGTTTTCAGAAGAATCTTTGGGTCTCAAGTGTTTGATGCCTGAATATGCAATATAACTATAAAGCTAACTACTAGGTAGGATCATTTCTTGTATGATAAGATACGATAAACTTTGGACCCTGTGGATGAGCTTGACAGCTGATGTAGGAGACCAAGTGAGCTTCACCACTGTCCATAGGTAAGACAAGGTCAGAAACAGATCTTTTGGAAGTTACAGAAAGTTCCTCCTCCATGCAGGAGTCCCATTTTGACTCTTTTTTTTTTTGACTCACTATGAATTTAATACTCAAATGTCTCTTAAAATAGAAAAATGCTTGTCAGGTGCCATTTCTGAACTATAATATAATGGTAGCTGGCCATTTTTAAAGAATGCAGAAATGAAGTGTAGACCAAGTACATGAATGTCATACAGAAACCAATAAAAGACTTGAGAGACTGAATTCATGGAGACATTTCATGGATATGTTAAAGAATTTTATGAAATGTGTTTATTTATCCATATTTTGCATTCTCAATCACCGATCATTGAAAAATTGGAAGGTTTCAGTCATATGTAGTTAATGAATTTCATACTTTGCTTCTATGAATAGTCAAGATTTCTCAACTGTAACTGCTAAATTTTCTCACCTTAGTGATCAATACCAAGTAAAATAAATTTATTAATTTAAAGCTCCTTAAAGAAGCCATTACCTTTTTATATCTCTAGAGGCATATGAAGAAAGAATTATTGGAATAGATAAGGAACAGGTGAAGTGAAGCTACCACTATTAAAGTACATTTTTATAATCTACAGTAACTCTGCATTAAATAAATAAATCAAATTACCACTTTATGTTTCTGAGGAGTTCAGTAGCTGTGCGCATACCTATGCCATATCAAATTCAAATTATCCTTAACTTCCCTTAAAATACAGACTGTATAACTTCATTTTTTCCATATGCTAAGGAAGTAGACCCAGGCAGCTGCATTGTTCAAATTATATGCCATAGGATACACATAGAGCTGCCTCAGCCTTGCATACTTTCATTTATGCTTGCATAAAACGTTGTTTACATTTGTGCTTAGGTATTAAAATTAAATTTATTTTCCATCAAAAGATATTTAAATCAGCTTGATTATTACTAACAAGAAGAATGTGTTTTTATTCTTTGTGTTAATATCTTAATATTCCAGTCACCGTTTATTTAAGAATTGCAGTTCCAGGCTTCCTGGAAGGTAATAAAACAAGATGTTAAAGCCTTTTATTCTCTTTAGTTTATACAAAGTGTGTATCATAAAAGCAATATGAAGTGTAATAAATACGGAAAAATAATCTGATAATATTGGTTTAAATTTTTTATGTTTTTCCTTTCCAATACACAAAATTAACTGCTTGTTTATGTCTAAGAGCCATCTAAACATATTATTTCACAATGCAATTTATGAATCTACCCTAAGCACAGATCACCAGGACTTAAATACATACATGTATATTTATCTATTTGTTAATGGAATGTTTTGGTTATAAAATTTCAAGTGTTGCTAAGATTTTAATCAAATAAAAAAAATTAATGGATTATCCTTCTGTCTTTACTGCTTCAAAATAAGGAAACCTTCAAATAAGATACATTTCATTGATGGTAAAATGTGGTCTACAGCTTGCCTTAGTGCGCTGCTGAATATTTCACCAGAATTCTAGGCCTTGTTTGTTCATTTCAGACCTTTAAATGCTGATCAAAAGGAAAGAAAAAATATCACATTTATATTTTTTCTGGCATGATTTACAAAGATCTTGAAACAAGGAGAAATTATTTCTTACAGAAGGAGAAAGAATACTATCAGGAAATGTCAGGATCAACAGAAATATTCTCCCAATAGTAAGATATGTACCATGTTTGTACTTCATTAAAATTGGAAAAAGTAAGCAAAGCATAATCTGGCATTAACTGGACAGTGTACTCTAGTAGAATGCTCACATAAATAGATTGAAAAGTGCTTCTTTGATTAAGAGTTTAAAACATTGTCTAGATAAATTGAATTTTCTCTTTCAACAGCATATTGAAATATTTATCATTCTTTTCTCTGTAAATGGTGTTCACAGGCTGATTGTGATTTCAACAGCTGTATTAAATTTTGTAAATTTTAAATAAAATCGCTGAGAAAAATAATTTTTGTATATGGGACTCCTTTAGAAGGTTCAGCATGCTTATGTATTTCTCATATTTATGATTATTTTTTTAAATAAATACCACTGATCTCGTAAATGATGAAAAATATTTTAAGCAGAAAATTATCAATGCCTAAGAAATAACAAATCAGAAATGCTGTGTTACATAGGCATGATAATTCTGCCAGATAAAAGAATACTTTTAGGATTCAAGTCTGTTTCACTATATTCAGTGATTATCTAAATATTTTTTAACAGTACAATCTCAAAAATAAACTCCAAATATAATTTTTAATTCATAAAAATTCTTAAAAAAGTTTTTTTTTTTTTTTTTAATTGGGAAACAGTACTTAAGAACTTGTTATCACAAAGGTTAAAAGGCTAAATTGTTACAAATCATAAATGTTCAATGAGATTTCAAGGTTTTCATGAATGGCAATTACATGTTCTTACAATGATAGATTTTATTAGGTGTTTAAATATGAAATAATACCAAAGCTTATTTGTAAGAACAGTATCACCTGCTTTGGAAATAATGTGATTTTGTTTTTTGTATTTTAAGAAAAGTAGATTCAGAGCCTTCAGAATCCATTTTTCAGAAGCAACATTTGATCACAGTTTGTTTGCAGGAGAAAACTTTTTCAACACTTAGAAAAGGAGAATATTAAACGAACACCTGCAAGAAGAGGTATGGCTCAGGTGTTTCATCAGTTGCTACTTTTGGACTGCAGCTGCCTTCTGAATCAATTTTCCAGGAGACATCCTAGAAACAGACCATGAAAATATATACAATTTAAAACTTTGTCCTGCTTTCAGAGTGGGGAAAAGAGAAGTATGCATTTTAAAGGATTATTAACCTTCATTCTGCTAGTACTAATCAGCTTGAACTATTACAAGAGATGACATAAATGGAATTGGATTGGATAAGAAAATTTCATTTATGTACTGGTGAAAGACAGTCATTACACATTGACTTCAAAAAGCTAGATTTTTAGTTTTGTTTTGAGGAGCTATTCAGCTATAGGAGAGAGGGGTGCTCCACTGGTGAATTTTTCATTTTTTAAACACCTTAGGGGGTAATTTTATGATTTATATTTCATTTAAAATTAGATTTTAAATAAAAAACTGAAACAGTTCACAGATGACACTAAGCTGGGGGAGGAGGTTGACCTTCTGGTGGGTAGAAAGGCCCTGAGGAGGGATATGGACTGGCTGGATCAATGGGTATGCGGTTCTGTAAGCTGAAGTGCCAGCTCCTGCAGTTGGGTCACAATAACCCCAGGTAGCACTACAGGCTGAGGGCAGAGAGGCTGGAAAACTGCCCAGCAGAAAAGGACACGGGGGTGATGGGCAGCAGCAGCTGGACATGTGCTCAGCTGGCCAGGAAGGCCAGTGCCATCCTGGCCTATATCAGCAATAGTGTGGCCAGCAGGACCAGGACATTGCTTCTCCCCCTCTACTCAGCGCCACTGAGGCCACACCTCAAATCCTCTGCTCAGTTTTAGGTCCTTCATGATAAGAAAGACATTGAGATGCTGGAGCATGTCCAGAGAAGGGCAGTGGAGCTGCAGAAGGTTCTAGAAGCTAAGTCACATGACTGAGGGAACTGGGGTGTTCATCCTGTAAGAGTCTCAAGGGTGAGCCACACTTTCTGCAACCACCTGAAAAGTAGTTGTGTACAAGAGAGGGTCTTGCTACCTCTTCTTCCAGGTAGCAAGCAACAAGACAAGAGGAGATAGCCACAAGTTCAGGTTGGATATCAGGAAGAATTTCTTCTCTAAAATAGTAGTTAGGCATTGGAATGGGCTGTTCAGGGAAGTGGGGGAGTCGCCATACCTGGAATTGTTCAAGTGACTGGATGGGGCACTCTGTACTATGGTCCATTTAGCATGGTGATGTTCAGCTATAAATGTTGGTCTTAATGATCTCAGAGGTCTTTTCCACCTTTATGATTCTGTGCTTCTAATATTTGTGTTTTTTCAGTAACTACTCTTAGTCAGTAAAATAATAATTTTCTTTTAAGGCATATTTTTTGCTGAAAGAGAAATTCTCATGTATCTTGACAGTGAACAAAACACTTAAATGTATAAAAGATGAAATGACTTACAATTTCCGTGACCTGGCAATAATTCTATCTTCCAGAAGTAGTGTCCACATGGAATCTGCAGAAGATGATATTTTTATTTCTGTCAGATGAAATATAAGATTAACACTGCAAAGACAGAATTCTGCATCACTAAAAAGATTTTCTTCTCAAAGCCCCTTCATCCCCTTTTCACCTTTCCTCTGTGAAAATCAGTTAACATCATTCCTTCCCCTTGCCTATCTAGAACAGTCATGGTTTAGCCCTTTGATAATAAATTCCATGGGACATAAATTTTTCAAAATTCTTTGGAAAAGACTAAAAATGTCCCCTGACCTCTGTAGCTAGGACAGTACTGGAAAAAAAAAATAATCAAAATTCATTTCTCGTCTTCGAAACTTGCCCTTTTCCTTTCAGGAAAAACACAGCTTGTCTTCCCATTCTGCAGATGTTAGTACTGTGAAATAACATATTCAGAATCCCAAGCATTATATGGAAAGGATTTATTTAAAAACAAAATAAAGTAATTATGGTGGACAACATTTATACCATTATGTTCTACAAAAGAAGTTTTCTGTTCTCTTAGATTTTTATTTCTGTTGAATTTCAGTATAGCTGAATTTCAGTATTATTCCACCAATATCACAAAAAAATAAGGATAAATAAAATAAATACAGAAATATAGAAACTATTCACATCAAGATGATGTCAAATGCTCAAAAAATAAGAGTACTCTGGAAATTTTAAATTTTTTTACATACCCTCTCAGTAACTTCCTTTTTTTTACATAAAGCTTTGAAGGAAAGTATGGTGCGGGATTTTGGTGGGGTTTTCTTGTCGGGTTTGTTTTTTAGTTGGGTGGTTGCTTGGTTTGGGGTTTTTCTTGTTTGGTTGGTTTTTGCTCTGCTTTGTTTCATTTTCTGATAGAATAGCATCAATTTCTTTTAACTTACCATATTCTCTAGAAAATATGTGATTAGAGTCCAATGTCTGCTATAATACTTTAAAGAGGAGAATACGTCTGACGCTGTTCGTCACACACACAAAAACACACACTTGCACTTTGATTAGAAGGCATAAACCAAAAATTGATTTATTTAAAAGTCTAACTCCATTTTATAGTATTACTACAAAGGCTAGGGATTGGGGGAGAAGGTTGACACCTCTCCCCATCCCATTGGTTAAGACAACTGTCCATCAGCTGTCCATATCTCTAAGAACAAGAATGAAAACTTTCCTTGAAACTACAATAACATTGGCCAGTGTTTACAGACCAGAGCGTGAGAAAGAACCCAAAACATGAAACTGTGAAACAGAAAGGAAGGCCGAAAAAATCAGGGTGACAGACGTCTGTTACATATTTTATTTTACATTGTCTTGTTCAACTGTCACAGAGGTGCTCTTCCTAAATATTAAGCCAGTCAGAACAGTCCTTAAGATATATGTATAACTTTTAAGATATGAATTTTTACCTGTTATTGTCATGTAGAAAATTATCTTTTTTTCTGGAACAAAAAAATAAAATCTTGTTTAGTTACGTTACTGACATAAGCTTTTAATTTATATTCGTGATCACAATCCATTTTCCATTCTTTTATCTCTCTCTTGTTTTTGTTTTTTTTTTGTCTTTCACCAGAAGAAAAAGTCCGGCTTCAGAAAGCTTTTTTCCAGCTCACACTAATTAGATCTCTTTCATTCTAACACTAACACAATTAAAAAATGTTTGAATAGTATTTGACTTATGAGGACTCATGCATCTTCCACAGCAGCAGAAACTTGGTACATTGATACACTCTGCTTCTACTACATTCCTAATAAAACATCTAGATTACTTTTATGCTGTGAAAGACTCAAAAAAGAAACTGCATATCTCTGGGGGAAAATACTGAAGTGTTAAAATAAAATTTGTTATAGTTAGTCAAAAGATGGCAATGGTCCTTTTGACTATATTTATGCTAATAAACTGAGCGGGTCTGGAGATTGGTTCGCACAAAATATCAGACTGCTATGTTGCTCAAATGTCTCTTAATACATATCCTTTACCAGAGCAAGAAGCATCCTGTCAAGCAAACTCAGGTGTAGAGGGTGCACACATAGGTCAAGGCCATAGTTAACACCCTATTGGGGGTTAGATTTGGTTTTCTTTTTTCCTATAGAATTTTTTCCCACAAAGTCGCTAGGAGACTAGTTGCTGGGTACTTATGGGTGCTTGACCTAAACAATACGAACGGCTAGGAAGGTGTAGCATGG